>VMKM01000179.1:0-515856 GCA_008360985.2 Macquaria ambigua
AACATTACCCAAAGCATCACACTGCCTCCGCCGGCTTGCCTTCTTCCCATAGTGCATCCTGGTGCCATGTCTTCCCCAGGTAAGCGACGCACACGCACCCGGCCATCCACATGATGTAAAAGAAAATGTGATTCATCAGACCAGGTCACCTTCTTCCTTTGCTCCGTGGTCCAGTTCTGATGCTCACGTGCCCATTGTAGGCGCTTTCGGCGGTGGACGGGTCAGCATGGGCGCCCTGACCGGTCTGCGGCTACGCAGCCCCATACGCAACAAACTGCGGTGCACTGTGTGTTCTGACACCTTTCTATCAGAACCAGCATTAACTTTTTCAGCAATTTGAGCTACAGTAGCTCTTCTGTTGGGTCGGACCACACAGGCCAGCCTTCGCTCCCCACACGCATCAATGAGCCTTGGCCCTGTTGCCTTGACCCTGTTGCCGGTTCACCAGTTTTCCTTCCTTGGACCACTTTTGGTAGGTACTGACCACTGCAGACCGGGAACACCCCACAAGAGCTGCAGTTTTCCTGCTTCCAAAACATCAACTTCGAGGACAAAATGTTCACTTGCTGCCTAATATATCCCACCCACTGACAGGTGCCATTGTAACGAGATAATCAATGTTCTTCACTTCACCTGTCAGTGGTCATAATGTTATGGCTGATCGGTGTATGAACAACATCCAAATTATGAATATGCTCTGTTATTTGATTAATTTGGGTACAAATATTAAGTTATTTTATCTATTCTGTGAGCAGTCTAGACTACTTCCTTTATAAACCCTGCCCACTTTCAATGTAAATTCAAATACAGATATTTTTGTGACAAACAGCTTTGCGTTACGCACCTAGAAACCACATTGCCTTACCCCTGAGCTTCTTGTTAATTTAACACTAGAATAAGATAGCACTTATGTCCAATATTCTGTTATCTGTTGGCTCAGTTAAAGTAGTGAAGCTGATTACAGTCAGACTCTGTATTGCCATGTCTCCTGTAGGACAGTTTGTAGTGGTTTGGCCAGCTCAGACCAGCTGTTGAAAGTGTAAATGACAAATCGTGACAAGAACAACTGAATTCCTGTCAAAGGATAAGTTTGAGTCTTCTTCAGTTCATGTAGAGGGAGTGATAACAGAAACATTTTTGTTTTCTAGTGTAAGTGTAGGAATGAAAATAAATAGTCATTACTTTCTGTTGGAAGAGCTTATACAAAACAGTCGTTTCTCTCTTTTGTCTGTGCAGAGGAGTTTGATAAAGAAACGGGACAGATACTCAGCGGCATGGACAAACTGCCTCCAGACCTGAAGCAGTACGTGAAGGAGGACAACGAGCTGTTCAACAAGGAGATTGAGGAGTGGGACGTCCTGCAGGCCCGCAAGGCCCAGCAGGAGAAGTTGGCCTTGGCAACAGCAGCTGCGGCTGCCTCGGCAGCATCCAGCACCTCCACTTCTTCCTCTTCCCCTCAGCCCATGAGTATTGAGTCCAGCCCTCCAGACAACGCAGGTCAGGATCATGGCACTCAGAATACAGAGTAGAATACTTAAGTGAGAATCAATACTTGGTAGGAAGATAAATACAGAAAAACTCTTGTTCCCTAGAGAGTTATAAAAGGATGAGGAAATGACCTTGAAATATTGGCATGCAGCTTTCCAACCCTAACTCCCTTTGACATGCTATTGTAGATAATATTGTATACAATATATACAGTATATCACAGGAAAGGCTGGCTGCATGAAAAGTGAGCTTAGATGTTCATCATTCAGCCCACAGCACTCAAATGTGTTTCTATTGAATTATGGTGGACACAGTATGATGATTGGCTAAATTAGGAAGTGAAAGGTATTTGTTATTGGGTTGTAATTCAACCAAACATGTAATGGAACCCAATTAGGAGTTTAATGTGGCCACATTTTTGCATTTCTCTGATGGTGCCGTTGCCCTCATGCAGTCACCCAGCAGGACCCAGAGTACATGGAGCAGCCATCGCCCACGAATGACTCCAAGCACCTGCAGGAGGACACTGAGAGGGCCATCTCCAGAGCTGCTGCTGAACAGGAGGAGAGAAGCCCTGAAGCACTGTTAAATGCGGTATGTAAAACATGCAAATACACACAGTACGCCACGCTCACACCAGGTCATTGTCACCCATCATGTGCCTCCTGGCTTACATGTTAGCTTGTTACTATTAATCAGCAAACTCAAGTGTATCCACCTGCCTTTTTGTTTTGTCTTATTTTATTTTATTTTTATTTATATCTTTTTCCCCTTGAGTAACTCGACTCTGAGAACTCTATTAGGAGTAATTGTATGCTCAGGGTCCTAATTTATTTATTAAACATGGTGTCATTTTTGGCTCCTAAAATCTAATATTTAAGTGTCAATACAAGAGTGTTTTAAAGCTGCTATATCAATATTTTTATTTGGATCACATGAACACTTGTATGTGAAAGGTGCTGAGCTGCCGGGAGGAACAGTAACACAAACGGGGAGTTTCTTACTAAAAATACTGTAACTCTGGAAGATACCTGCTTGACTAACTCAGCTTGCTGAAGCCTCTTATGCACAGGCGGATAACTATGTATTTGTCCCCCATTGTTACATTGGAATTGTGTTAGGAAGGGAGCTTTTCACGGCCAGTATGGAGAGGGAGAACGATCACAGCGACAAAAAAAAAAGTTTCGTCGTACATATGGGCATGTGATTGTTGTTTTAAGACATGCTTGAATAAATGTGAACATATCCTTTATTCCCTATTTCATGTTTATTCAAGTCAAGCCCAGATTTGAAAAGACTGTGAGCTGAGAGTATGTCACTCTTTTGGGAAAACCACATCACATGTTGTAGTGTTCAGATATAAAATTAGTTTATTTGATACTGTTTTTGAATGAGGAAGGCCGCAAGCCGAAATGCGTTGGTCTGACAATTAAGTTCTGAATACTGCAAGCGTTGCTGGAGTTTTGACCTCTTTATGAGTACTATTTCACTGTATTTCTTTCCTCTACATTATTTAATGTTCCTTGCCTTTCCATCAGTGCTCTATCCTTCCTGTTTCATCTGTCCCATTCTCTCTACAGTCTCTTCCCCCTCCCACCTCCCCTCAGCCTGAGGTCCAGGCGAGCACCCCCTCCACCCCTCCTCCTGACCTGGTCACGGAGGATGAGTCCCCTGGCCAGCGCACGGTAGAGGTGGCCATTCCTAATGTGGGGACCTTTGTCATTGAGTCAGAAGAGGGGGGGTATGATGACGAGGTAGCTCTCGCCCAGACAAATCTCTCCCCTTTTGTGCTGAGAAGTCTGTGCCTGTTTGATATATGGAGTGAGAGCATCATGGCCCATTCACGTGGCTCTACACAAGGTTTTTCACACCTGAGAAAATCTGACACTTTACGCCAACTGATTCCAGGATTGGCTCGAGGCTGAAAATGCTGCGCAATAAGCCTGACCTCTTTGTTGGCCTTCCTGCAGTACTCTTGTGTGAAAAGTCTTTTCTTGAGCCAGACAACCTGCATCTTGGCACAAAGGCAGATTGACCTTTTGTAGAAGGCTTAGGTCTGCTTTTTCACACAAGTCACTCTTAAGTGAATGAATAAGCTGTTGTATGTTGTCTATTTGATACTTAACTCTGGCCTGTATATAAAAGCAAATGCACCAAAAGGGATGTTTAATATAGTTTGCACAGATTCCATGCAGTTCTCATGGAAACATAGTTTCTTTTTCGTTTGGGTTGGCTTGATCTCAGTCAGCAGTAATTATAGGTCAGTATGTTCTGAGTGTAGAATTGTCTGTTGTTGTCAGTATTTCAGCCTGTCTCCTGCACTGTTGGCTATCTGCCACACACAGCTGTCATGGCTGCCTTGGTGTTCACACATTATCCTTGTGAGGACTGCACATTGTGCCATTGAACTGACTGGCTGTGTCCCTCACAATTGTGTCTCTCTAACCAATGCATGGACTGCTGAGTGATGTCTGGCATGCCCTGACTGTTGCGCCTCAGAGCACATAACATAGTGGTTGACCTTGCTCGGTTCGTCACAAGGACCTATTGTTGTGTTTAACATGGTTCCTGCTTCCTGGGCAGGCAATGATGACCCCCAACATGCAGGGTATAATTATGGCCATTGGCAAATCCAGCAGCGTATATGAAAAGAATGGGCCTGAGGCAGCCTTTTTTAAGGTACACACTATCTCTCCTTTACCTTTCCTCATTCCACACTCACTCACTCCACCCCCATCCACCTTCTCTTTTATGTGTATAAGTTTCTTGGTCTTCTCCTGTGTACTTTCTCACAGTGCAGCAAGAAAGATAAAAACACTCAAACACACTCAAACCTCACAAATCCCGAGGGGCTGTGTTTGAGAGGAAAGTTATCTATATTGAGATTGGTGCTCAGCTCTAAACTGCTGAACTTTCTGGGCAGCACATTAGATTATTGAAATAAGCCATATCCAGTCAGCACCTCTGATGTTGCCAAAATCAGCTTGTTTAGAACTTTCTGGGAATTAAGTTTTCCAGTGCTTGTAGCCCATCCCTTTTAAAAAGAGTACTTGCGTCTCAAATCTCGAAATAACGCGATTAAATAAGTAAGCTGAGAAAAAAGTCAAGATGCAAATAAAGATCTGTCTGAATAGTATCCAAGAATGTATTGAGAAAGATTTTCATAAATGGATTATCTCAATAATAATCCTGTTAAATTGCATATGTAACAGTTTTCCAGTTCAGAGAGAGAAGTGAGTAAAAAAGTAGGTGAATGTGTGTGCCCACCCAAAAATATTTGATTTGATATTTATGGTACCAGTCCTACAAAGACACTAGAAGTTCTGTTGTGTGTTTGCATCTAACTCTGAACACCCATTGAACCTATGACTTTTCTACAGCGAAGAGAGGAAAGATCACAGTTATGATTGCACATGGCGTTTGTTTTCAACATGATGTTATTGACAGTAGCTTAGTCCAACATTTACAGAATCCATTAGACCGTTTGTAGTCCTACTATTTCCATCTGATCTCTACATACAACACAGACGTTTTTTAAAAGAAGTATGAGCTTAATGTTGCAAGTGCGTTGTGACTTCGTAAATCAACTCAGTTATCTGTCCAAAAGTTCATAATATGCCGAAAACAATCACGTCTGAAATTCATTTAATGGCAAAGTAAAATCCTTTGCAGGTATCCATGTCCATACCACCTCAACCTTAGTCAGAGTTTTTAACGATGACCTGTCACGTCTGTCTCTCTCTGGTCAGGCCATAAAGCTGGAGTATGCTCGTCTTCTGAGATTTGCCCAAGAAGACACATCTCCTGAGAATGACTACCGACTACAGCACATCATCGTCTACTTCATCCAAAACCAGGCGCCCAAGAAGATCCTGGAGAGGACTCTGCTCACGCAGTTTGCTGACAGGAACCTGGCCTTTGATGAGAGGTGGGTACATAGGACTGTTCACTCTGCCACAACTTTGTATTTAAATCTGGTATGCAATTAAGTGCATTCTGATTTTTTTTTTTTAACTTGAGCATTTAAAAGAATCAAGTTATATCATTTACATAAAACAACTTCTCAAAGTGACCAGCAGAGGGTAGCAGAGACCTTGACTCTGACATCCAGGACATCCAGGTTTACTGTCAGCACAGACTGACAGTGTCTCATCTGGACAACACTTTTATCCTCCAAATCCTTTCTGATGGTATTCCCTCTGTCTTTTATTCAAACACAAATCTTAGGAGACACATGTCCAATAATGACTTTTGTAATACTGCTGGCAAATATCAAGATTCCCTCCCTATTAACATTGTGATGCACATGTCATTAGGGTATGTAATGCCTCTTACTATCTCTTAAAACTTTTCAACTACGCTTGTTGGCCTCAATCCATATTCATGAGTGAAAAATTGATTTCTCCCTTCTCCTCTATTTTGAGCGAGATAATTAGATTTATGTGTGCATGTGGCCTCAATAGGAGCCTCCGGAGGAGTGTTTCACTTCTCCTCTCAGCAGTAAAGACTGATTCATTAGGCCATGTTAAGGCCTAGGGGCAGAGTGGACTGTTTCATCCTGGAGTACCTCACAGTGACTCACCATCTCATTGCTAACGCCAGCTCCTCTTCCTGTCCCCCCCCCCAGATGTAAGAGCATTATGAATGTGGCACGTGCCAAACTGGACCTAATTAAGCCTGAGGAGGTCAACATGGATGAATATGAGGTCAGCAGTGGTGTCTTCTGGGTTTTATTCATCTAAAATAGTAGATTTCAGTCCTTTTATATTGTCTTGTCTAGCCTTTGCTGTAACATAGTTAAAAATGCCAGTCAAAGTCACTGTTTGGAGTTAAATTTCAGGGAGATGCCCATGGTAACGTTTGGTAACTTTAACTGTTTATCTTAATCAGATGTGGCATCAGGCCTACAGGAATTTCCGTGAGACAACCATCTACATGATGACTGGCTTGGAGCTCTTTCAGAAGACAAAGTATGGTGACACCTTTCCATTGCTCCTCCTATTATCTAATATTGGGAAAAAATGTAACTCAGTCTCCAACTATCTTGTTAGAGCTTTAGCTCATGTGAGTTTAGTGTTGCACGTTCCATTTATTTACCGTTCCTGTCCCATCTGTAGCAGCCAGTAAATGTTGAAATGTCACCTGCAGAGGGCAGCAACTTACAGTCTCTTAGCTCTGTAGTTGTGCAGTGAGTTCATCAAGTTTATTTCGCCTTTGAAATGGGTTACAAGAGTCTAAGTTCTCAGTGCAACTTTGATACTATTTGATCTGAATGTAATGTGTTTATCTCTTTCTTTCCAGCTTTGTGGAGGCTCTGATGTATCTGATTTACTCTCACCAGTACAACAAGGAGCTTTTGTCCAAAGGGCTGTACAGAGGCCACGACGAGGAGCTCTTGGGTTATTACCGTCGAGAGTGTTTGCTGGTGAGGCAATGCATGCAGTGATTTATTTCAAACAACTTGTCATATTTCTACAATTAAGCAAAGTGATTACAAAGAGGGCATTGCCTCTGCACAGGCTCTGTTGGAACGGACGCCTTCTTTTGTTGTGACCCCCATCTCTTCTTTGTCACTCACTTTCCTCTGTATCAAACTTCCTCTGTTAAAGTGACTCAGCAAAACTAACATGGCCAGACATTTCCCCTTCAATACTGAGCTGTGGTACTATAATCAAATTGCTCTGCTGAGATATTGCTTTGGCTCGCTTGCAGCCCACAAAAGATTCCACTGAAGGTTTTTCATCTGATACTGACAGATGAAAATCTTTTCAGGGTTGTGATGTGAGCCCCTTTTCATTCCACCCCCACCAAGCTCCAGGCTGCGCTCTGGTATTATTGGTTAGGGCTGAGGGTATTTTGGTCTGATCAGCCTCATACTGGTCTTTAGCAGCCCTCTCACTGCTGCACTCAGTAACCTTACACCAGCATTGTGCTCATAATGTAATCATTGGAGTGGGAATAGGAAGCAGGAGGGCCAGCGAGTGTAAACACATTACCATGAGACACAAGCGTGTCCTCAGCTAACCTCAAACCTCAGCTCTGCACAGCCTGATGGGTCATCTTAGATCTCTGGCCAGAACCTCTGGCTGCGTCCGCTCAGCTGTTTACCTTCAGCTCTTGTTTTAATTGAAAACACTGCTAACATTGACACAGTTAATGTACTTGGATGTTTTGCAAATCCAGCCTCGCAGTCCCCGGTTCCAAACTGGCTTGCACAAAAAAAAAAAACCAAAAAAACCAGGTTGTTTCCTTGGAGAGGAGGTCAGGGAGTTTGTCTGTGACAGCAAGGTGGTTCTGGCCAAGAACAGGAAGAAAAGCTTCTATCCACATGCATGCAAGGAGAATATTCTGTGATATTAATGCTGTCTGTGGGATTACTGTTAGTACTTCAGCTCTCTAGTACTTTTTATGACAAGAAATGGAAAACCTCACTAAAAAGAACAAAACAACAATAGTGAAATGAATGACTTAGTAAAAATGAAAACACTCAAGAATATAGTTTGGAGGAAAAACAATTACATACAGGGTTCGGACAAAGTCTTGAAAGTTCGGAAAATGCTTAATTTTAACCGTATGTTTTCAAGCTTAGGAATATCCTTGAATTCGAATATACTCCTTGAAAAATGCTTGATTTTCAACATAATCTGGTGTTTCATCATCTACACAGTCACTCATGTAAACCAAAAATCTTTTAATAATTGAAATGAAACAATCTTGTCATCATATTTGTTTGTTGTCTCCTGGCATTTATAGTAACAATTTAGATGTGATGATAAAGGTTTTGAGAGTCTGGACATTTTTGGTCTAGGTACCTTGAAAGTGCTTGAATTTAAGCTGTACGAACCCTGTACATAAGATAACACAAGTATAAAAAAGCAAAGCAGAGTCAGCAAAGTGTGTTCTTTGACAAAGTTATTTTCAAAAATGAAGAATTAGTCATCTTGCTTTCCTTGGCCAGGATATTCTGCTGTCTAAAAGCCATGAGGGAAACTTGGCCTTTCAACTTAATGCTTGAGTCAAGAGCAGAGCTTTTCAAGCTGTCAAGGGGGAGTGGGAGAGTTGACGTCGGGGGAATGTGGAGCGACAGATGTGAGGCAAAGACACTGCGAGAGGTGAAAGAGACAGGTCCATGCCGGTGTTCTAAAATCAACTGTAAGTTAGATATTGTTGTTTGGCTGCTGGTTTGGCCCGTTTATCGACACAGTCAGCAGTTGGAGCAGCAGTGGCTGTGACACAGCCCATGGAGGCTGTTTAGGTACTTTAAAAACCTTAGTGCCCGATTACTGCAATTTGCATCAAAAGTCGTATTCCTTCTCAGAGTCATAACTCAAATCTGAACACAGAAATGATATACATAATTATTATTCAGTGTGACTTACACTTTCCGAGGATATCATTATCTCCATGAATACCCGGCGTCCATAAATCAGCCTAGAAATCATTGAAAAAAAGCCTGAGAATCATCAGAATCAGTTTTTCACTTTTCTTCAGTATCCCAGTAATCCAGTGATAGTTGTCTGTACTTTCATGGGTACACTGCAAACAGGAACTGCTAACAGCTAATTTGTCATACTTTAATGGTGTTAGTATGGTGATTCATCAGTGTCTCCCCCCCTTAGAAATTAAACGAGCAAGCGGCTGCCATGTTTGAGTCGGGAGAAGAGCCTGAGGTGACCACGGGCCTAGGCATCATGAACGAGCTGGTGGTGCCCTGCATCCCTCTGCTGCTGGTCCACGACACTGAGAGGGACCTGCTGGCAGTGGAGGACATGAGGAACCGCTGGTGCTCCTACCTGGGCCAAGAGATGGAATGTGAGTCCCTGGGAGAGAAGGAACAGACTCGGCCTGTTAGATATTTCTGGAGAGTTGAAGTCTTAGGTTACTAGTACATTCCCCGTACCCGTGCCAGAGATCGTCATAATCAGGCCACTGCTCAGTTCACACATGAGAAAGGCTTCGAGGTTGTGCAGCATTCCCACTTGTCCTGGGAAATGTGTGAGAATTTGATGATTTTGTAGCATCTCCGGCTGAAGGATGGTCCAACTCTCCAACTGATGGTTCACAACTGCTTTATTAATAATACTGTAGCTCCAAAACATGCCATGGACACACCTTAAGAGCTAAAAAGAAAACTTATCAAAATGACCAGCTCTGATAGGGTGCTTAACTTAAAATGAAATGATTAGTTAGGTTTTATGTTGACAGTAGTTAAAAAGGTAACAAAAGCAGTCAGTGAAAATCACACATAAAATGCAGCTTTAAACATCCCAATTTAAACATGCTTTGTCCCATATACTGTAGCTACTGCAATACACACTTCCATAGTACAGCATTTCTTCAGACTACATGTAGCAAGCTTAATTTAACCAAGGAATGCTAATTGCCTGTTAAGCACAACCGAATTGCGGTGCATTGGGCTAATATAGCATTTTAGCTAGCTTATGCACACTCACCCCTAAACTGAGAAGAACCATAAAAAAGCATTCTAAGGTTACTCACTATTACACACAGTATGAAACGAAATACTGACAAACCTTGTGCCCTTATCAGCCAGGTGCCAGACAACCAAAAACTCTGACACCCTCCTTCGTTTGGAAGACACACCTGATGTTTTACCACCCGTCTTTTTCTCCTACTGACATGAGTCTTTCAAAATAAACGCACCAGCCTTTTTAATGTAACTAACGGGACAAAATCAACACAGCCTTAAGAAAATACCCATAAAATGAATAAACATGAAAAACAACAGAGTATTTAGGTCATTTACAGAGAGTACACTGAATATCTTTGGGTTTTGAACCGTTGGTTGAATAAAACAAGTTATACATTTGAAATTATAACACAGTTGTCACTATCATCTGACATTTTGTAGACAAAACGGTTAATCAATGAATCGAGAAAATAACCAGCAGATTAATCGATGATAAAAATAATCATTAGTTACAGCCCTTTTATAAACCATTTATTAAAGTTTGATACTGCTATAAATGCTAAATAGCGGGACCTAAAGTGTTGCCAACATATATTTGTCACTTTTCATCAAAAACATTTGAGTATTTTAAGTTTTTCTCTGTTTTATATCATTGTAAACTGAATACCTGTGGTGTTTGGACTGCTGGTCAGACAAAACGACATTTTAAGACGTCATCTTGAACTCTGGGAAATTGCGATGGCATTTTTCACTATTTTCGGACATTTTATTTAAAAAAATAAATTAAAAAAAGACAATCATCCACGGACAATGAAGTCAGTGGCAGCCCTACCTACTGTACAACGAATCATTTTTAAGAATGTCTGTCAGATTAGACTAGGAAATGTTCAGAGAATGCTGCTGAAAATAATTTCCTGGTAGGAAAACAGGATTGAAGAGGATTCAGCTTTTATCAGTATGTTCCAGTATCAGTCCACAGAGAGCCTGTCCTCAGAGTTCCTGGCCTTTGTTCAGGAAAAGCTGAGTATTATCACCCCGACCCCTACTCACTGGAGTTTTACAATCTGTTTCTGTTGTGGAACATGCTTTCAAACTACTTGCGATATCACATTGGAAATATTTACCCTGTGATTTCAGTGTTTAGGAATCAGATTTTTTTCTGATTTACAGTTAATCATGTACTGTCTTTCTGTCTGCCTGTCCTTCTTCTGGCAGCCAACCTCCAGGAAAAGCTGACCGACTTCCTCCCCAAGTTACTGGACTGCTCGACAGAGATCAAAAGCTTCCACGACCCTCCCAAGCTGCCCACCTACTCCACCCTGGAGCTGTGTGAGCGATTCAGCCGCATCATGGCCGCCCTCTGCAGGGTGCCCACAGAGGGGAGATGAGCTCAGAGGGATGGCCAGACACCTCTCCCTTATCACAGGCCCGACCCTGGGCAGAAATCCATGGACCTCTCTTAACCCATGCCTTCCTTATAAATCCAGGGGTCACTCGCTTCTAGCTGTTATTCCTCTGTTACTCTTTTGCTGCTATAGGTTTTATCATTCTAAATATTATTTCACTTTTATTTGAAGCAAAACACAATGGAGGAAGAGAGGACAGACTGTTGGGAGGGAATAAAGAAATGAGAGAGGAGAAGTTGGTGGAAAAACAGTGGCAATCCTGCAGTGGTTGAAAGCCAAGCATATTCTGCTTCAGCATTGCAAAAAAAAAAACGAGTTTGAGGGTTTTTCATAGTTTATTATTGTTGTTGCTGTTTGATTCAAGCTTCCCCAACCATGCTCATAACCCTTCCTAAAGCACCCCTCTCTGCGTGAAAAGGATCACCCTGCTGCTCTGCCTCCAGTTTGGTGGAGTATTACCATGTTTTGTTTTATTTTTCTAAGGAAGTAATGAAGAGAGCCTTCAGATGAGATCAGCAGCTCAGAGTATCTCAAATGGGTCCCATGTCTTTGTGGACTGTGCCAGAATGAGATGTTTTAAGTGCTGTGGTAGACAGCCATGGACTTCCTGTGGCTTGTTAATAAATCGAGAGAATAAAATTTTATTTATGGCCCTTTTAGGCCAAATACACAAATGTTTTGCCTGATGTTGATTCCTACTTTTCATAACTTGCACTGACAGTATTATTAACACTGCACATAATTGTTAGAAGTGATATGTTCCCTTTCTTTTGAGACATGAAGGTGATGGACAGAGTGACTGGCAGTTAGCAAGGTAAGCAGAGGTTCAGTGTGGAACTGAACCTGCTGGAAGTCACACAGACATGATGCACTGTGTGAATCACACCACAGATCTGTGATCAGAGAACAGTCTCAGACCTGTATGTTATCCTGCTGTGCTAATTCAGCTGCTGTTATGCAGCTTATTAGAATCAGACTTTCATTAACGTGGAACTCCAAAGCCTACAGCATGCGGCCAAAATAATACAAATACAAAAAAAAAAGATTCAAGTTTAGCTGCTTTGAAATGGGGATTTTAATGATGCAGTTTTGGACTCATTTCCTGGAGTATTATTCATTTCCGGTAACACTGATCACTACAAACAGCCAGTGTAATAAAGGCAGGAAGCATTTTTCTGAATTTTGCTACCAGCATTGTGCAGATCATAAAATGAAAGCCATGTTTTGAATTCAACTCCAAGCTATAATGCAGAACCATGAAAACTAATCACTCTGGAAGAATGCAACTTTTTGATCCTATCCAGTATTTTCTTCAGAATACTGCACAGATTTGGTTACGTGCACACATCACCTACTCTGTACCTGCCCAATATGTTGTCATGACACGGCTGATTTTGTACTACAAGCTGATGTTTTACTCTTCAGTATGCTCATTACACACTGTCCAGAGAGTCCTAGAGCATTTTAAAAACTGACTGAAAAACTTATTCAAAAGAATTCAGGAAAGATGAAGATTTCTGAATAATTCACAAGATTTAACTCCTACCAGACCACTACATGCATAGTCCTGATCTAAAATGTGCAGATCTCATTACAACTTAGGGGGGAACCATATACAGAATTTTCTGTAGGCAACATCAGTAATATCACCAACATTTCAAATTCATTCTCTGAAAATGGGCAAAGAGGTATTTTAAACCTTTTATTCTGTTGATAGGTAGAACGGTTCAGACCAGTGAGCAGGATACATAGGGGGGACAAAACCTTCAAAAAGTCTTGTGGTTATGTGTGAATTATTTCAAAAGTGGATTCGACTTCTATTAAATATATATTTTTAAATACATAATTTATTTAGAAATCATTTATTGGGGGGACAACTTTATGTTTTTTAGAAGTTGGAGGGGACAAGTTCCCAACGCCCCCGCCCTGGATCTGCGCCCATGTTTGACAGTTACAGTAAAACTGCTATTGTGCCTTTTCTTTAGAAATAAGGAAGTCACATTTTCAACCAGCACTGACATGTAGAAAAGGCTGTTGACAGTCAGACAGTAAAGTATATGGACATATTTAGATGTGTAGCTATAGTTGCACTTTTTAAAGACATGGAGTGACCTCTTGGGTAAACAGGATGTTTGAAAATGAGACCTGGACCATACGATGCATGTACAGGTTTTTCTGTATCGGTTGAAGGCAGTTATATGAATTCATGTTTGGAAGAACAGCTGTCACAAAGATCACAAAATATGAACCCAAACTTTTGGAAACACTCAGATAACTTTGGCTTAGGCTGACAAGCTGCCTGACAAACGGTCTCTGATGGTTTGTAGCATTGAACAGTGTCTGTCGTTGACCTGGGATGAACTTGTATTGACAAGTTACAATTGCTCGTGCATTCCTTCACGTCTCTCTGTACCAGTGTTGGGCCGTCAGTTGACAGCTTGTCTGCTACAATTGTGTCTGACTTCTATGGCCTTTTTATCAATGAGCCACATTTTCAACCACAGGCCTGTCACGTCATTGGCTGGATGTTCTTTGAGTGGTGAACCCATGATGCTGCACACAAGCTGTTCAGCATAAAAACCTAGTAGAGGAAACAGTTATTGAAACACTTAGACTGTCAACCCTGGCACGTACTGGCTTCTTCGATTTGCTTTTTTAGCCTATGTAAAAATGTACCCATCCTAACAGTGGCGGAAGAAGTATTCAGATCTTTTACTTAAATAAAAGTACCAATACAACAATGTAAAAATACTAAAGATGGAAAGTAACTACTAGTAAGTACTGTACTTAAGTACAATTTTGACGTACTTGAGTATTTCCATTTTCTGCTACTTAATATGTGTACTCCCCGTCATATATTTGATAACTTTAGTTACAAGTTACTTTGCAGATTCAGACTAATAATGCAAAATATAATTAATAAATAACTTATGATGTAATATAAACGATTAAGATAAAACTTTATTGATGAAATTCACAATCTACCCAGCAGATAAAGTATATAAAGTATTTAAAATGAGCTTCAACATTAAAGTGATGAGCACATTAATGCATCAATAATTAGAATACAATAATATGATATACATTATTCTGAAATGGGCCATTCTGCATAATACATGTACTTTTACTTTTGATACTTTAAGTATATTTTGATACTAATACTTCTGTACTTCTACTTAAGTAAACATTTGAATGCAATTACCTTTACATGTAACAGAGTATTTCTACACTGTGGTATTGCTACTTTTACTTAAGTACAAGATCTTATTATTATTCCAACACCACTGAAAAATACTCCATTACAAGTAAAAGCCCTGCATGAAAGTGTCATCAGCAAAATGAACTTAAAGTATCAAAGTAAAAGTGCTCATTCCGTCTCTGTGACTGAGATATTCTTCTATCTGACATTAGCTTGTTAATACTGATGTCTCAATGTGTAAGCAGCATTTTACTGTTGTAGCTGGTTGACTATATATAGTTAGCTAGTTTAGTCCGGTGGTTCCCAGCCTAGGGGTCAGGCCACTCCAAAGGGTCACCAGATAAATCTGAGGGGTCGTGAGATGATTAATGGGAGAGAAAAGAAGAAAAAACAAACAGATCAGTTTTTGTATTTTGGAAATTTATTACCTCCTTTAAATGAAACTGTGTGAGAAGTTTAGAGTGAAAATCACTATTTGGTAAAACTGCAAACAACTCATAGACATCTGAAATGTGGTAATGGGCCCCAACTACACACTGCTTTTTTATAAAAGGTCACAAGCCCAAAATGTTGGAAATCACTGGTTTAATCATCAACAATGTTCTTATCATGTTTTTCTTTTCTTGAAAATTCTTGATCTGAAAAGTAACAAGTAACTATAGCTGTCATATAAATGTAGTGGAGTAAAAATACAATATTTCCCTCTAAATTGTAGTGGAGTATAAAGTAGCATATAGTATCTCAAAATTGTACTCAAGTAAAGTACTTGAGTAAATGTACATAGTTACTTTCCACCACTGCATCTTAACAGCCTAAATCTCAATGTGTACCAGTGTCAAAAAAGAGTAGAAGACTCCCACTAACAGAAAGGCAGCAGGTTCATCTGGCTATCTCAAACTGGAAAGTCTACACCCACACTAAGACATAAATAGAAATGCAAAAAAATACTAGCAGCAACGCAGGTCTTACTAATACTTGCTCTGCTGACTCATATCTGTTTGGTTTTCTTTGGTATAAAGCAAATATACTGACATCAGCCTACTGAAGTGTTTTCAACAGTTTCTCATTACTGCCATTTGGAGCTTTGCCCTAATGCACCTCTCCTTTCACCTTGGGAAAAGCTCAAGCAGTCTGTCTCAGAATCCTTCTACCATCCTTCCTCTCAGCTAATCAGACTGAGGCAGATTCAGCAAACAAAATCAAACAAGGAAACTTTCACTCCAACCCATCTTTATAGTATTTTATTGAGACAGCAGGTGGTTAATGTGTCTTTTTTAATCCAAGTCACTCCGTCAAATAAACTATTGTCTTTTAACCCCTGTGTAGGGCTTTCTGTGAAAAGGCCAGACAGAACGTGTTAACCTGCTCAGCCTTGTTGACTGTGACAATAGTCTTCTCCATAGTGATCCTTCATTGTCTGAGCATCGAGACTCCCAGTGACACCTGATACACTGTCTCATCGCTTTCCATCTCTACCTCTGTGTTTATGACTATTTAACCCTTGTCATAAGACCCAACAAGTAATATGAGTTGGAGATCTATTGTATGTTGTCCTTGTTTTACCCTCATTTTAAAAATACCAGGGCAGGAGTTATCATCTGCATTGCTTTGTGTGTGTGTGTGTGTGTGTGTGTGTGTGTGTGTGTGTGTGGTTTGTGTGCCTTTGATAGACCTATCTAAGTAGACCTTTTTGGGTTGCAAATGTTTATGGGGCATTAATTGTCATTATTGGCAGCGGCATCCTCTAATTTTGCTCATTATTTCTATTGAGTTGAAGTGGGGCATGAAGCCAAGTTCTGTGATGATTATAGAGTAGCAACGGTGGCAGTTTATACAGTCCATGATACTGATGGACAGGCTTAATTAGTGGTTTGAACTGGTTTTCCAACAGCATCCAAATTTAAACCCCACGGACCCAATTCATGACCTGCAGTTGTTAGAGGGGAAAAACAGCTGAGACAATATACTCTCCTCTGCCAAGTCCTTCTAATTCTATATTCACTGAATTCTTTCTTGCATATATGCACATGTATGTGCACATGTATGTCTGCTTATGAGGCTGCCTCTTGTTTATTTGTTTACAGGTGAGAACTGTCTGTGCTGTAAAGCTTTGAAACAGCTATGTTTATTTCTAACAGTTCTATTAGAAATAAATGTGTGTTAAGATTAAGGTGAATGATTACATTTTAGTCACTAAATGTTAGATGCATGCTTCCCTGCTCTATTATTAAGGCTAATAACTGGACATTTCTCCCATTTAAAAAGTCCATTATTCAATTACAAACCTTTCCTCTTTACTTCTTTATAAATGAAACTACCGTTGTGATCAGTTGCAGGTGCAATGTAGCCTCCGTCCACCAGTTGCAGCACTGCTGCTGAGCAGCACTCCACTCGGGTGGAGAGAAGAAGATATCCGGCGCCATCATTGATTTTAAGCAGTATTGGAAGTCAACCAACCTCACGGATGTATAAAGAGAACAATTTTTTTGGAAGATTTTCTGGAAGTTCTGTTAAGACGTGCGCTACATTTGGATGGAAACCTGGCTAGTGTAACACAAACATGCGGGGCTATGTGGGTGCAGTGAACTGACATTGTTGAGTTGGCTGAGCGTCGTGGTGAAGCTATTTCTGAACTGAACTTCCTGTGGTGTATGTAGGCAACACATCTGTCATATTTGATTCAAGTACCAGGTTCAAATCCTGGTGGGAGACGTGTGGCTTTACGCTTAACGCTGTCTTGACCAATGTTACTACCTAAGCTGCTGATCAATCAGTCACAGCCAATCGGTCACAATCACAGCCATACAAGTAGCTGTAGCCACAGCCGCAAGTGGTGGTGGTTCTGAGCCCAGCACACAGCCTGGCATAGTCTGCCACAGAAAAAGCGTGACCACTCATGCATAACAAAGTACATTTTTACATTCAGTGTTTCTCACTAAAACACATTGTGTGCATCTTTGTGGCATATCAAACCTGTTGGCTTCGAGACATAATGTCCTGGCTTAAACTGGAGATGATACGCTTCTCAATCAGTGGCTCTGAGAAGAAGTTCTATATGACCTGGGGACCCTTTCTGACACACTTCCATAACACCCAAGCCACATAGAAAATAATACCTGACTGCATGGAAATATCTACATCTTTATCTATATCTTTTTATTTCTAGACACTGTGTCTTGTACCTATTCCAGATAATCAAGGGGGTGGGGGGTGAGTGTGGGGTAGGAGCGTCTCACTTTATTACTGTCATTGTTGTCATTGTTCTATTTTTATATGATACTACATACGTTATAACAATGTGGAATATGATGTCTGCCCAACCGTGGGAACTTTTGCAGAAAATCTCAATAAAGAAACTAAACGAATGCAATACGATGAATATGAATAAATATATCTGATAATAACACTTTGATTTTGGTTTATGTTGTACAAATTGAGCAAGGAGGTATGTCACTACCATCTTTGATTTAGTCAGGAAATAGAGTTGCAACTTGGGAAACGTATTAAGTTGTGCTACAGGTGGATATTTTTTGATCCAGATGGACAGAGGAGTGTTTGGGGATTCTGGAATACGTTCAAAACAGCGGTGAGTGTTGTGAAACGACCTACTGGGTTTTTGAAAGCCAGGGATTTATCTTTCAGAACTGGAATTCCAACCCACTGAGCTCCAGCTGATTAAAGGTTTCTTGCCAACCAGTACAACACAGCTCCAAAGGCCATTGACCAACGCTTCATATGCCTAGAATAAGACCCCGGTGCATCCACATGATTCTTGAATGTTCTGTCTTGAAATCCCAGGTATTCTACGGCTATTACAAAATGTATGTGCCTTGTTTCTCAGGGAACGATCTCTGCTAGAGCATCTGGTCATTTTGATCAAGATTCATCCTCATCTTATAATTTCCTGTTTTATTGCATACAAGTCTAATTTCCCCATCTGAGTTTCAATGTTGGTCTTACACTCGCCTTTGACGTTATATTTCAGTTTGTCTGCTTGCATGTTGTCTTTTCTCATTGTTCAGTGTTGTTAAATGTCCGCAGGTTTGAATAAATGAGCTGTAACAGCTTTGCTAATTCCCACGCTAAAAGACCAGGCAGGTAGCATCATGCAACCCCCCCACTACCACCACCACCACCACACTGACTGTGCTACAGCAGTGAGCTGTGTCACTGAAGCATGTGAAGCCGATAGATGGCAGAAGAAACAGTGTGTGGTTTCATCTTTGCAGCTAATAAATGGTACACAATCTTTTTCTTCCCCTCCAAAGTTAAGTGACTCACCGTTCAGCTGAGTCGGCATTTTGTGTTTGTCAAATAATTTGTACTTTATGTGCACAAGATAAGTGTGCGGCGGGAGGTCAGCCTTCTGCAGCTGCAGTGGCTGATTCAGGCCAAAGCCTCCAGAGCACACACCGTTCCAAGTTCACGCTGCTGGCAATTTGCAGCCACCACATGAATAGAAAGCAGTGGAGGGCATTCTTCACATAGCCATTCTGAACACATATTTAACATCTTTGTTCATGCGGGTCTTTAATCCCCCTTGAACCGAATATCAATTAACAAGCACCTCTTTCTAGTCAGGTTTGAGAATAGCTGATGGTAAATTGCTGCCCGTTCACTCAGCACTTAATGGTGCTTTCTGAGAGCCCTGCCCTTGTTGGACTGTGTTTTATGGTCAGATAAAAGTTGTGCAGGGAGAAAAATGCCATCTGGGCTCTGTGCCAGGGGCTGGTGTTTCACAGCAGCCACTGCCTCACACCGCGATGAGATGAGAAGCTTGGTGGGAGAAGGGGTCTGAGGTGAGGGGTGGGGGGTTTGCCCAGGGGTGGGGTGGGGGTGGGGGGGGGGGGGGCTCTCAAGGTGCCACTTCCATGGAGACGCAGTTGGGCCAAACAAGACTTCCATTGGTGGACAAACAAAAGGTGAGGTGGCTGCCTGACTGCCTCATTACTGGAAGCCCAGCAGTCGCCACCAAACTGCTGAGATCTGCTTCTCTGGGCCGTCAGCGAGGGCAACGCTAATCAACATCTTGTGGTAATGAGTGATGTTGAGCATGAATCTTTTCTCATGGGATTGGCTGCGTTGCTGCCGTTGGCTCGGTTGCCTGGGAAATAAGCATTTCACTGTAGGCAGCGGGCTGTGTGCGCTTTTCCTCAAATCTTTTTTTTATTTTCGAGTTAACTCCGATCGCACAACTGGGCATGCTTTCTGTCACTTGCTTTTGTTTGTTTAAACACATGTTCTTGCCTTGTTGACTTTCAGCTCAGAAAATGTCAGCTCTGTTTTCAGCACTCCTTTTGGCAAGTTTGAAGACACAGAGGAAAAAAGGCAGTGAGGTCACCTCTCACTTGACCATCCCTCTCACCACTCCTTGTTCTCTATTTGTTCTCTCTAATCATAGACACTGCATGGGACTCTTGGGAGTGTTGGCTGAAAAATAGCATAAAGTGCCACCAGTCTCCTCTCCAAACCCACAGTGTGGCACTGTGTTTATGATCTGCATTCAATCAGCACATGTGGAACGGACCCCGACATGTGTTTGCCCTGATAAGACTGCAACAGGATGAAGCGCTGACATCACAAGACGGTCACAGGGGACAGGGTGCCGACCATAACCTGTTGTGGCTCTTCATGAGCATATAGTGATATTTTTAATGTGTCATCAATGTGGAGGGTATTTCTGTCGGATCTAAATAGAGTGATTCTATCAGATTAATACAAACAAGCCTAAGAAAGAGAAAGACAGCTTTGACAGTAACAAAGCAGTGAACAGTTTGTCCACCAGCCAAAAGAGGCCTGTTTAAAAATAGCTCTACAGATGAGGTGTTTGACGAGAGTGGCAGAGTCACTCATGATATACTGCTAAAGCCAATAAGACATGAGGGTTGGGTAGAGATTAACTATTTGAAAAGCAGTACTTATGTTTCCTAAAATTTAATTTCATGATTTTTGCAGAAAATTACCTTTAAAACAACAGCTTTTTTGTATAATTTAATTTAAATGTAATTTTGAACTTTTTCAGTGTGGTTTTATATATGCAATAAAATGCAATTATTGCCTCTGGTTAATCTCTCGTAATAAGTTCTTAATTAGTGTTGATGAGGTAACTCTTAAGTGTTATTGAATACTTTTCTTTCAGAAGCAGCCAATAAGAAATGAAGTCATGAACACAGAGTGAAGGAAACGAAGCAGGAGCACTAAGCACTCCACATGAAAAGCACTCCAGACATTCAACATTCAATTTCCCATTTAGGCAAAGTCACAATCAGCAAAAAGAGGGTCTTGGCTTCCAGTCAGAGAAGAAAAGGACTGATGCATTTAATATATGAAGAAACATTCACTGAAACCCAAGGCCATAAATCATTACCTTAAGCCCTTTCAGCCCACAGTTTTCGTCTTTAATTTGCCCCCCCTCCCCCACCTCGTGGCCCAGATCACTGAGGAACTCACTAAAGAGCATTGTTCCTCCTGCCAGCTCACTTGGCATATCTAGTTTTATTTAGAACCCTCCGGCTGTTTGGCAGGAGGAGGGAATAAGTGGTGTTAAAGGTATTTATGAGGTTGTCCTCAAAGAACCTTTCTTTATATCAACAGTTTGACTAATGCATGTGACAGTAAACTTGATGTTGGCAGCAGCTATGAAGAAGTTGTCTGTATGACTGATGCTGGTTGTGATAGCTGCCAAGCCAACATGTATTAATTATAGTAGCTTCTAAACAGACTGATTTTCATGAAGGACAATGTTTGGAAACTACCTAAATAACCAGGGTGTTAATGACTTTCCTACTTAAATCAAAATCCATATTCTTGAGATGGTCAACATGCATCAGCAGCAAGTACATAGTTAAATCAAGTCTCAAATGCGAGCAGGACTAAAAGCTGGAGGAGAGTCCTGTTGGGCAGTTGTCCTGCAGTGTCCCTGGTTTGAATCCTGTAGCCTGTCTTTGTTGCACATTGTTCTCCTTTTCAAATAGTATGTAATAAATTTAAGCTGTGTTGTTGAATTCATGCATTTTTGTTAATTTCTTTTTTTTTCTTAATGCAGAAAATAAAACACAAAAACATAGCAACATCTCAATATTTCATCAAGTTTAAAACATAATACGTTTCTCTGTCATTGTCCTCTGCTGTAGTTTGTTCCCTCAATTCTCATGTTAATAAAAACTATATAAAATAAAATTTTGGAATTCAATCCACTGTGGAGATTATACATATTTTATTTATAAAACAGTATTGTCAGTGACAAAATCCAACTTAAAACTGAAATTGGAATTCACAGTGACTTTGAAACTTGGTAGCTTCACTGTGCCAAGAGCCCAATTTAAGGCATGCATACCAAATTTCATGCAAACCTATCAAAAGTCGAGAACATCCCACTGCCATAGTGCCCAGTGTAGTCAGACCTGTCTGCATGGATGTCTGTATCAATATGAAAATTGCTGCGGCTGTTACCTAATTCTTAACATTCCCATACTGACGTCTGTCTACTAAGATAATGCCTCACTGGCAACCGTCGAGATGGAGCCACGAAAAAAAACAGAATAAAGAAAAATACTCAGTAAAGCCTGGGGATGAAAATCAATCTGTGGCTTTAACCTTGAAAATGGAGCTTGGTAGACACGCAGAGCCAGGAGGTCAGGATGTTTGATGAAAATCACTTTGTTTATGTCGGCCTCAAAATGTCAGAATAATAACTACCAGGCTTACACGACAGATATTTGTTTTTATTTTGAGCATTTTCCCCCAAACTCTCCCATAATCCATTGTGTTTCTAAGCAGTTACAACCAGTGCTACCTATTCGGACCTCTTTTCGTTTAGGCTCTCTGTTCTGACCTTCGCACTGATGCTACCTGTTAGGACACGACAAATAGTTTACAGGAGTTTTCAACTACTTTTTCCGTCATTTTCTTGCATAAGGTACCTATGACAGGCCTGTCAGTACTTAGTCTATTTTAGGTTTGCTTTATTTACGGTGAATTTAACTGTAATTATATCAAAATATATTTTTCGTTAATTTGCCTCATTTGGCTCTAATTAACGCTAGTTTAGTTACTATTAGCTAGTAAGCTAGCTAACGCTAGTTGTTATTATTAGCTGTTTCATTATCCAGGACAATTAGGCTAACACACACTCACTGTTCTCTCATTTGGTTAAAATGATGCTACAATAATATGGTATTTATAGAAAAGGGTGTGAAAAAAGTTGTGCATCAGGTGCAAATTACTGTAACCTTGTTGGTTACAATCAGAAATCGCTGCAGGGATGAAACACGTTTTGTAAAGAAGAACGCAAGTTGCCAGGAAAATTGCTGCCTCAGCCAAAAAAGTTTGGGATCGTTCCTCTCCCTCACTTGAAGCTGACATCCCACTACAACACCAGAGGAAACCATAGGGTGAGTCCAGTCAAGCAGCCGTTAGCAATTTAACCTCATTTTCATCAGAGGACTTGGATTCAGCCGTCATTCATCTTTCTGCCATTCGCTGCTTTCAGTGCTTTCTCCTCACCAAAAGAAGTAATTAAGACTAATCAGACAGAAGAAATGCAGGGGCTTCCTCTCTCCTGCTGACGAAATGTGTCATATAAATGTTCTGTTTTGTAATAACCTCCATCTCTCTTGAGGCTAGAATAGCTTTTGGCCTCTTTAATTTATTGAATGAGAAGTGGATTAGAGACACTGGAAATTTATGTTTTCATTAGTTTTTCCTTTTTGCTTTTCTCTCTTTATTCTGTGTTCCAACTTTAGAGTTGCTGAAACACTGAGTGATTTTATCAAGTCAGTGTGTGTTGTTTATAAGATACATTCCCTGGTGTTTTTGGCCATTAACAGATAACAATGTATGCCCATAGAGGTTTCTCCAGTGGGCTGTGTGTATCGACTACACTTCTTGGGCCGCAGAAAATCCATGTAATAATATTTCAATGATGTAAATACATTTTTTGACTTTCTGAGTGATTGTAGCAAAACCACAGATTACAGAAATCCTTGCCATAGCCCTGTTTACTGGGAGTGACCTCTAGTTATTACATTAGAGTGGTTGCTGGGAATCCCCGTTGAATCCGCCTCAGGCCATTTTGATTCACTCAGTGAAATTTAATACGTTCAGGAGTGCTATATTAACATTGCTAACATTGTTGCACACTGTTAGATGTGAATAATTAAAAGTCTAACTTGTCAATCAGCAAGATGACCACAGACCTCGCTAATGAAGGAACTAAACTAAGGAGCTAGAAATCAAGATAAATGTGTTCACGGATGCCATCTCAAGAGAGAGATATTGGTAAGCGTAGTGTATCTGTGTCTGCACACTCCTCTGACTGTTTATCAGAATCAGAATCAGATTTACTGCCAAGTAGGTTTTCACGTACAAGGAATTTGTTTTGGTGTATAGGTGCATAAATAAGCATAAATATATACAGATATTTAAATAAAGCCACTAAAAGTACTGTAAAAAAGCAGGTCAAGAATACAAATATAAAATAGAGAAATTAGCAATAAAAAATGTGGAGAAATATAAAATAAAATATAATAAGATAAGATTAGGAAAAACTGTACAATAATATGAAAAAGAAGAGCTGTACATTTTGTGCAGAATGTGCAAAAAATGAACTGAAGGATGTGCAAAAGTTCACAGTATGTAGTGTACATATGTTAATGTAGCGCAGGAGACTTAATATAGTTATATAGTTAATATAACGTGTAGTGACCATTGGGGGGGTGGGGGGGTGGGGGTCCGTGTCACTGGGGGGGAGTGGGGGGGAGTGTTTCAAAGAGTTTGTGACTGGGGTGGGAGGGATCAGCCACAATCTTTCATGCACGCCTCAGGGTCCTGGCGGTGTACAGGTCCTCAAGGGAAGACAGATTGCAGCCAATCACCTTCTCTGCAGAGCGAATTATACGCTGCAGTCTGCCCTTGTCCTTGGCAGTGGCAGCAGCGTACCAGATGGTGATGGAGGAGGTGAGGATGGACTCAATGATGGCGGTGTAGAAGTGCACTATCATTGTCTTTGGCAGGTTGAATTTCTTTAGCTGCCGCAGGAAGTACATCCTCTGCTTGGCTTTCTTGGTGAGGGAGCTGATGTTCAGCTCCCACTTGAGGTCCTGGCTGATGATGGTGCCCAGGAAGCGGAAAGACTCCACAGTGCTGACTGGGGAGTCACACAGGGTGATGGGGGCGGGTGGGGCTGTGTTCTTCCTGAAATCCACTACCAACTCCACTGTCTTTAGAGCGTTGAGCTCCAGGTTCTGTCTGCACCAAGTCACCAGATGGTCAATCTCCCACCTGTAGGCGGACTCATCCCCACCAGAGATGAGCCCAATGAGGGTGGTGTCGACCACAAACTTCAGGAGCTTGACAGATTGATGACTCGAGGTGCAGCTGTTGGTGTACAGGGAGAAGAGTAGGGGGAAAGGACACAGCCTTGAGGGGAACTGATGCTGGTTGTCCGGGAGTCAGAGACATGCACATTCAGCTGAGAGAGCTTGTCCTGCAGCAGAGCTGGGATGATGGTGTTGAAGGCAGAGCTAAAATCCACAAACAGGATCCTGGCATAGGTTCCTGAGGAGTCTAGGTGCCGGAGGATGAAGTGGAGGACCATATTTACTTCATTGTCCACAGACCTGTTGGCTCTGTAGGCGAACTGCAGTGGGTCCAGGACAGGGTCAGTGATGGCTTTCAGGTGGGACAGCACAAGGCGCTCAAATGACTTCATTACCACAGAGGTCAGGGCGACGGGTCTGTAGTCATTAAGTCCTTTTGTCCTTGGCTTTTTGGGGACGGGGATGATGGTGGAAGTTTTGAAGCAAGCTGGCACACGGCACGTCTCCAGTGAAGTATTGAAGATGTCTGTGAACACCAGAGACAGCTGATCAGCACAGTGCTTCAGGGTGGAGGGAGAGACAGAGTCAGGTCCGGCTGCTTTGCAGGGGAATAAACAATGTGCACCAGCCATCCGCGGCACATTATGGGTGTAGCCTTGCTGTGCACGTCATATTAAAACATGTAACTTTCTCATAAATAACAGGAGGGCTTTATCAAAGGATGAAGATCAGTCATCTGCTGTGAAATCTAACAGTGGTGGCGTCATACTTTGAGAATCAAGTAAACAGATGCCGTGAGACCTTTCCTGTCCATTGTAGCACAGGAAATATGTTCCACATAAAAAGATAATGATTAAAAAAAAATCTGCCTTTCTTTCTTTTGAAAATAAGCACATCATTTATCTATTTATTTTCTAACGTGCTGAATCCTAATAAGGTTAGATGAGAAACTAATCATATGCAGCATATCTTAAATGTCTTGCAAATTCCTATCCTGTTAATGTAAGATCACATTATCTCTAATTATGACCCCCAAACAAACTTCACTTCTTCCAAAAACACAACATTTACAAGCATGTAAACAGGACTGAAGTGTATTTATTTATTTCTGTTTTGGCAGATGTACAAATGCCAGGAGGAGAACTTACACTGACTCTCAAATGCTTTGAATTTTCACTATGTGACATTCACTGACCAGTAACTGAATAGGTATGTCTGTTTATTACCTGTGGAGGGCAGCAGCAGGCTTGAGATGCTTCTAGGCTACATGCAGTGTTCAAAGAAGAATAAGAATAGGAAGCAGAACAACACAAGTCCTTTTGTATGGACCAATGTAATAAATGATAATAATATAATAATAATGATAATAATAATACTAAATGTCTTGATCTAAATGCAGTTTAAAAGGGGTGTTAGAAAGGTGAACACATTTTGAGGACCAGCACTCAGTAAGAAACAGAAAGTGAGGAGACAAACTTTAAACAGAGTGCCAGAGATATTTTCCAAGAATTTTTAGTTTAACTATGATGGAGCTAGATCCGGTCACATTGAAGTATTATGCATAATCCTGAACGTATCATACTTTTGTTGGGGGAAAATAGTTATATGTGTACACAACGCCCAACCAAGTTCAGTGCTAGGTTAAACTCAGCCTATTAAGTATATCCCAATAGGCATTGGACAAATTCGATTTTTTAAATTAGAGACAAATTTATCCTTGATGCAATGTTTGCTGATATCAGTTGACCATTTTTGCAGCAGACATTTTGACTTGTCATAGCAGGAAAAGCACAGGTGTAGCTAATAACATGAATGATGTTTCCATACTATCTGAATGTCCCAATGAGTAATACTGGAAAGAAAATATGCAAATGTTTTTTCACAGAAGACATTCTGACATGTCACAGTGAGAAAAGCACACGTGTGAATAATAAATGATGGCTGAATTCCATTTAGCTGCTTCAGTTTCAAGGTCCAGGACAGGTATTGTACATGTTTGCTCACTGTCACACTGTCATGGTCTAATGGGGCACTTGAATAAAACAGAGCCGTCATCCTCCCGTCCCTCTTTGTAGAAGAAGGCGGAGCCAATACTGATATTTGAGAGTTTAAAAAGATCAACCAATGATCATTTTTTAAAAAAACAAATACATAACAAACAACAATCTTGATACGGATCCCTTAGATATTTTTTCCAAAACATTGTGGCCAAGATACATACTGAGTGAGACATTTTTACAGTTTTTACAGTGACTGACTGCAATTACTGCAATTAATTATCGGCCTACATATACACAGATGTATGTCTGCATTAAGCTGATTTTGGCTGATATATCGGCCTGGCCAATTTATCGAACTCTAGTATGATCACATTATCCCACTTAAGGTGTGACAGGTTGTCTTCCCACATCATTTATTTCCCAAAAGACGCTGTTTAGTGAAAGGAATAACTGGAAGTTGTGGCCATAAATTACACAAGGTATCATGGGACTAGGAAAAAGCTAAAGAACTAAGGAACTGCTAAATGGAATGTAGCCAACTTTAATGTTGTTAATCACACCTGAGCGTTCCTGCTATGACAAGTCAACATTTTGGCTGTGAAAAAGGTCTGTAGCTGACAGGAGGTACATCTGGAACTTAGCTCTTTCCTAGCAATGCAGTTACAGTGAAATAGACCCGATATTGTCTGTCAGTATGGTAAAGTTTATCTGTGAAGGTAATATAGTGATAATATACACCGATCAGCCATAACATTATGACCACTGACTGGTCATAATGGAGGAACATTGATTATCTCATTACAATGACACCTATCAGATATATATACAGTATATATATATACTGCGTTTATATGTGTGTATATATATACATATATACACATACATACATACTGTACATACATATATACATATATGTATATATAGATTCACACATACGTATATATATACTGTGTATGTGTATACACTCACACACATATATATACTATATATACTGTACATATACTATATACATATACTGTATACTGTATATATATACTGTATGTGTGTGTATCTATATTACCTGACAGGTGCCATTATAACGAGGTAATCCATGTTCCTTCACTTCACCTGTCAGTGGTCATAAAGTTGTGGCTGATCGTATATGTGTGTGTATGTGTGTGTGAGTGTATACACATATACAGTATATATATACGTATGTGTGTATCTACATATACATATATATGTATATATGTATGTACAGTATGTATGTATATACTGTATATATACACAGTATATACATATATATATATATATATATAAACACAGTATGTATATATATACTGTATATATATCTGACAGGTGCCATTGTAACGAGATAATCAATGTTCCTCCATTATGACCAGTCAGTGGTCATAATGTTATGGCTGATCGGTGTAAATATCATGAAGTGTACTGTGGTCAGTGGCCACAGCCTTTTTGTTTTTTAAGTGGGACAGAGGATTTGCACAAGCCAAGTTTTGAAATGTTTACATGCTGAAAAGTCAGGAACAAATTACTGAAGGTGTTGTGAATGGCTTGATTACTAAGCCAGACTATTTGACTATCACATTAAAGGGAGCAAGTAGCTTTCATTAATAATAAGAGAGTTTTTTTTCCATTAGATTTCTAAGAAGAACATTTGCACTGTAACAAGCAAACGTATCTCCTTAGAGGTTTCCATCTGTAGAGAACATTCCAAAGCCTCTTACTAGAAAAGAATGGAGAGCTTTGTTCTTGCTTAATATAGGTATGAGGATCTGACCATTCATTCAGTGTCCATGGTTCATGGCTGTCAGTTTGGGTTATAGGTGAATGGAAGTGGCTGTCAGCAGAACAATACTGGAAAACACATGCTTTTTGTGAATAAAATAACCCAGAGGAAGCAGCTAATGTCATGACAGAATGAGGCCCAAGATGGAACCCTGAGGCATTCCACTCTTCACTGGTGCCAACTGTGCGCACAAACATGGTTTCTAATTGAATTTATGGGAGATTCTCCAAATTGGACACGTGATCTAAAATATCCCAGTTACAATGCATAAGGATGGAAGTTTAAATGAAAAGGGCAGGTGTTCTGTGAAGAATTGGACCACTTTTGTACACATTTTGATGGTGCTCAACAATGTAGCAGCCTGATCAACAGGTTTGAAGATTCATCAGTAGCTGTTTGTTCTTGCAACACTAACAGTGTAGTTTACATTCATGCCCAAAGTTTTGCCACAGACTTATTCCATGGGATATGTCTTCAAGGTTTTGACAAATGGAAGAAGGCAGTGACTCTGTAGCTGTGATTTATAAATAATGTATTCCTTAGACGTATTAGAACTTTTGCAGTGTGTTTATTTTCTGTTATAAGCTCTTTGCATAATCAGATTCAGATACTTATATTCATAGACATTACAAAGACTTGGTCATCATAAAGAGGTATTATAAATCATACTTACAAGCATGGCTCTTAAAATCAATGACTGGCAATTTCAGTAAAAATAAAATAACAAGAACAGTTATTAATTTACTGACAATCTGAGACTAATATTAGAGATCTCTTTTAATTATTTTCCCCCCCTAAATTTTTAAAGTAGCTTGTAAATATTTAGATACAAATATATCTAAATATTTACAAGCTCTGGATCAACAAATGTATCAAATCACAAAATACGAGGCATACGCTCAATTCAAATTTTGTTTTTTTGTATTTTTTTAAATTCTAAAAACACATATTTAAACTGATTTTCTATCTTCCATTACTGAAACCACATCTTACTCACTGTGTTATGCAAGCTTAATTAAAAATGCAAATATATGGAACCTGGGTGTTATGTAAGCATTTGAGTGTCCAATTGGGCAAGGTATCCTCTTTATGTGGGGTCTATAACCTCATTATGCCTCACTTCGTGATATAAGCACAGCTGGGTCCTGGAAGTGGATGCATAATGTATATTATTCCTTTAACAGGATCTCCCTGTCAGGACTGTCCTGGTAGCTGAGGCAGAAATATGAATTTCCAGCTGGTAAGTGATCTGGTCTTTTGCTTGGCTTTTTATTTTTTTTATGATTACAATATGATTTGTAGGCCGGGGCATCTCTGTAGCACCATAATGCTTCATTTATAATGGTATGTTGTACATATTGACCTTTATCAAAACATTGCAGCTCCTGTGATTTGGATATTGCACTTGGCCATATTGCCATTTCAATAATATTTCGATACATTTTTCAGCCCTAATTCAAAGTCACTTTAATCTATATTTTAAATATTGATAAGAGAAAAACTGTCCATAGGTCAGAATGTAATGTTTTTACCTTAGTATACCTGTTGAACATGTCTTACTTTGCTGAAAGGTATGTACTGATGGGAAGTGTGTGTGTGTGTGTGTGTGTGTGTGTGTGTGTGTGTGTGAGTGAGGGAGTGAGAGAGAGAGACCAACGGAGACAGAGAGAGAGAGACAGAGAGAGAGAGGGCAGGAGGGACCCGTATTAGCTGGAACACTTGAATGAATTTGAAGAAAAGGTTTTTAAAAGCGGGACAGCCACAATACTGGGCCCTGACTGGCAGACAGTACCAGTTCCTCTGATTCAAATGACGCACACCTGCCTCATTGGAGGGATTTAAAAACTTGTTTCAGCAGAGCACCCAAACAAATCCAAGTCCAGTTGTGTTAGTTTTACGGCCACTAATCTGAACCCCCTGTAACTTCAGTTTTAGCTGTGTCTGACAGTCTGTTTGAATTTCTAAAATGGACCCTGTTAAAATTCTTTCTTTCATAGCATCTTGCATGCAGTGTTTGAATGTGTTGCCGACTATGTCATAAGACACATAAGTGTTAGGTGATGTTAGCAGTGTCTTCCCTCTGTCCATTTATATCAGTATTATCATTCATGATGTTTTCTACAAAGAATTAATATTCATAAAATATAGATGTAAATAAAATTCCTCATCAAGGCAGCACAGGGAATGTTGTCATTAACAAGAACGATTGGGCTTTCTTCTATAGTTTCTTCTATTTCTTTCAATTACTATAATTGTGTGCATGTAACTGCAGTCAGTGTTACATTGATTGTGACTTACTGCAGCAGTGTAAATGTCTGACACTATTATCTCTGTCAAGTGGTACGGTTATGTGATCTTGTGAGGCAAGGCTGGCCCCACAAATTTAAGTATACACAGACACAACTAAAACTCCCCAAGACTCCTGCACACACACACACCACACACACACACACACACACACACACACACACTGCATCTGACCCGGGGGTCAAGGTGCAGTGACTCTGAGGGTTGTCTAACCGGGCCTCTTGAAACTCTTGCCTTGCATTCCAGCGCCCAGAGGAGGGGGTTGTTGCAACCAGGCTTATTACCAGAGAGAGAGACAGTGATAGAGAGTGAGAGAAAAGAGAGAGAGGGAGGGAGGGAGAAGTGGGGGTAGAAAGAAGCTGGAAGGTATTATGCACTATTTCCTTGGCTTCCTAGACGCTCCCGCTTGTTCCCTCCCACTCGTCCGGCAGAGTTCTACGACACAGTAAAGGAAACGCTGAAAACTTGAACCTGCTATTCTCCAGCTGCCTCGGCCTTCTAACTAGCTCACTTGTTTTCTTTCCCTGTCGTCTCTCTCTCTCTCTCTCTCTCTCTCTCTCTCTCTCTCTCTGTTATTCTCCCTCCCTCGCCCTCTCCCTGTTTGCCTCTCTCTTTCTCTGGGCTGTGTGTAAGAGGATCACTTTGTTTCCGTTGCCTTTTTCCGCGGTGCTGCAGACACACATGGAGGAGAGGATTGGATTTGAGGAGATACTGACGGGGGTGCACAGCTGCAACAGTCCCCTCCATCTCCACACCAGGACTAATGCCCCCCTCACTCTCTCTCTCCCTCTCTCCCTGTGTGTTTGACTCTCCCTCTGTCGCACTCTCTCTGCTTTCTGCCTCTCGGAGGGGTGGGGGGTGCCATATGGGAGCTCAGAAAAATGGAAGTGGATCGGAGATAGACAAGAGGGGAATCTGTCATTCTTGGGCTCGGATGTCGGGATCTATGTGGTAAGTGCTCTTTTTCTCTCTCTTAGGACTTTTTGGAAGTTCTGTACTCCCCAAGAATCTCCATTTGCCTGAATTATCAGCAGGGTGTTTGATTCCTCATTGCATTTGATTCATATGTTGCCAACAGTTACCTAATGTGAGTTTTTATTGATGGACTGTTTTGGAGCATAAAAATGAAGGCTAAATTTTTCTTCCACTTCCCTTCAATGTGTCCAAGTTCATGTGTCATTCTTACAATTAATTTGTGAGCTCTAGTGATAAGACAGGCTTTGTGTGTTTGAATTTGAACCAGGTTTTGAGGGTCAAGGTAGAGCGAGAATTGAGGTGGAGTGGAGGCCGACTGGGGGAAGGGAATTTGGAGGGGTCAAAGAGAATGGCACTTGGCCCAGGCAGCACAATGGCTCTGAAAACTTTTTTAGTATGACATTGTCACTGTGCCTTCCTCAAAACCTGGAAACTGCTGCATGTTTCAGCCGGCTTGTAGGAGGTTTGTTGCGGAGGCTATTGCTTTAGCTGATGAAATTGATCAGTTGCTCAGTGGTTTCACTTTTTCATGAGCTTGGAATTTTTAAGTCTATGTTGAGTGCAGTTTTGAAACAATGAGCATCGAAGTTTTGACGCACCCTGACCATGGGATAAAACTGTTACGCACTTTTTATGTCTCATTAGATATTTTAAACTCGGTTTTTTTCAGAAATGATACCATAGAAGCATAGAATTATACTCAAAGATGAGAAATGCAACTTGTTTTTGATAAAGCAATCATACAGAAACTTAAGATTCCAAGTTTACGTCTCTTGTAGACTAAGCCACATTCCAGATTCCATCAGCCCAGGATATGCTGGGCTGATGAATCCAGATTTTGTGGGTAGTGTTGCTGAGATGATGCTTGTTGCAGATTATTAGTAGTTGGTTCATTTCCGTAGAATTTTGTGCAAATGAATGGATTACTGCAGGCTGACTGAATAACTCCATTATGTGATAAATGAAGGGATACCTCTTGAGCACCGGACCTTCATATAGACGTTGAAGCTATTGTTGACATTTGTTTCTATTTGAATATTTATGGTAGAATTTACAGTAAAGTTGGTGATGAGGAATTATTGCAAGTAACATTCACCATAAATGTTATTTCACCAGATAATTAATAATATAGAATTAATAATGTTACCTAATACCTTTTTAACTATTTTGTTTTTGACTAGGTTTGTACACACAGATCACTGCCTGAGAAAAAAACTGGACAATAGAAAACAACATGTTTAAGGAACCGACCAGTCTAACCCCCTGACAAACTTTACAAAATCTCACAAAAATCATAACATGAAACATAAAATCTAATTTTCTTGAATTCAAATACACTTGTGTATCTTTTCAAAGGGCAAAGGTTATTTACAAGTTAGTGATATTAACTCTGAGGAATAGTCTTTAACATATTTGCACCCTAAAAGAACTTGCATGTGTAAGTCTGGGAAACGAGCTGAGTTGAGTCAGTGAGTGTGTGAACTCCTTTTAGGACGCTATTGAACTCGAAAGCTGTGATTTATGTGTCTCACCTTGATGATTCATTGGAAGTTTGGGGTTTTGACCTCACTCCCCCGTCCCTTTGAGGAAATCAGAACCCGTCTCTCTGGCTGACTCATTCTGGGCCTCCCTCGCTCCCTCCGTTCATTAGGCATCTTAGTAACATGGGAGTGAAGTGTCTCGACCGGCATTGATGCACTTATTTCTCCTGTGAAAGGTGCTGTTAAAGCAAGATTTTAGAATGTATTTTTGGTCTGCTCTCTGTGCAGCTTAAGGTTTGTTTAACTTTTAGTATGCTGGGAAGCTTTGCTGGATTTCACTCACTACTAGTGCTCTTTTATAAATACACACAAACTGTGTCTGCTGCAGAATCTAGTTCTCTATTTTAGGCATGTGGGTCACAATCTAATGAAGCAGCACTGCACACCTTCTTAATGAGGACTGGTGAAGTCACTGTCAAAAACTTGTAATCTTGTATTATGACAAAATATAGAAACATAAATTGCCTGTTCAGCACTGGGAAATAGAAGATGAATTTGTGGATGACTTTCTTGTTGATCAGGAGCTTTTCATACAGTTTCAAATCTGTTCTCTCATACGCATTTGAGCAAATTTAATCTAAAATGAACTCAGGAACATGTTTGTGTTGTCTGCCATCCCAAAGCTTTCTGTGCTTTGATCAGGGAAAATAAGTCTATAACAGTTTTTCAATTCAAAATACTTCCCTCAAGGGGCAATTAGAGGTTTTTTAGAGAGTTTTTAGAGAAGCAGAATTTGCTGCTGTTGTCTCTTCTTTGTCGACTATTCTTGTTGTTGTAGTTGGACTTATGCTATGATATGTGAATTCATACGCCGGTCTGTTCAGCTCAAATGCTGTGTGCGGGGCTATTTAGCCCCCCCCGCGAACCTGGACCTGAAACCGTGTTCGCTCTCTCTGACTGAGGTAACATTGAATGTTAGCTGTGATTGCTGACGTTATCTTGCTAGCCACGATTGCGTCCCCCCGTCTCCGACTCGCGGGCTTGTCCCTAATGTGGATTAGGCAGAAAAGTGCATTTATTTAACATTGTTTTGATGGTGGAAGAGTCAGTAATGTGTGTGTTATCGTTGTATTAACCTTGTTAGTGTGTATGTGTGTTAGTTTCCATGCCAGACAAATGTAAGAAATTCCCTGTGTGTGTGTGTATATATGACTAATGTGGTGGTGACAAGTGAGAGTGGTGATTTTTAATGATAATATCCTCTCCGTCATCTACCTCTCTGTCTCATTCAAGGCATTCATGGTTTGTTGTGTTCTTTATCAGTAGTTTATAAATGTAGATGTTATGGCAATTCATGATGTATTTTTGTAAGTTTGGGTCCCGGGGAGAAACCACATTCCTCTTTTTAGTAGTAATTTTTCTAGTAATTTGTGAGCCTTAATAAAACACATTTTATGTGAGTTGAAATGTTTCTGAATTTAAAGGAGTACATGCTGCCTGGAGAATGTCACTTTTAAAGCCCCTGGTGTGTTTCAGGCAATTCTCCTTCATGTTCCCTTACAAATTATATATTGTATCTTTTAAACTGTTAAGTCACTTGTTATGGTACAGTTCATCCTCTCACCAAGGAGCCTGGATAATTTGAATCTGGGAGGTATTTCGTGTTTTTATTAGTAGTGCTCATCTGGTGTATGTCTATAGATGATCTTAGATGTTTATTGTCCTTTATGCCAGATGAAGACATGTCGTCAGATAACCTGCCTGACCTCCACAGCCAATTTTAGCCTTTCCCTCATGCCTCCTCTGGTTATAAATTAGCCAGTTGTTGTTTGCAAGCAGTGAAAGGAAAAGCTCACTTAGTAGCAGTGATTTATTAGTTGTTACCCTGCTGCTGCCATGTGAATGACAGAGGTGCCATTCAGGATGAAAACAGAAACTCAGAAAGCAGGCAGGATCTGACTGCTTCAGGAAATAGGAGGTGGTTTCCTTTTCTGCCACTCAACCAAGAGAGAAATTGCATGATTTACCTTCTAGTATTCCTTCCAAGGACATTTTTAGTCATTCAGAGAGCATGTTAATAGTGCTACAGGGATGACGTATTTTTGTAGGCCGACCCGGAAGTTAGCATCGCCCTGGTTCCCTCGGAAAAAAAAAAAAGCCAATGGGATTTTTTCATTGGATTTTGGATTATTGCAGAAATAAGCTCTGTAGCAAACAAAAGTTTATGATACTTACACGTTTTGTTCAGCAAGGAAATCTTCACAAATGAACACAACTTTTATGATTTTTGAAGCGTCGCATGACTTCAACGTTACCACCACTAAGCTTCCAACTTGTAATTTGATTTTGTGAGCTTACCTCTTCTACAGAAGCCTTTGGGAAAGTTTGAGGTAGAATAGTTTGCAGTATAAACACAACAAGGCTGTAAAGGTGGACGAGTGAGTACATGGAGTTTCTGTGTTCGGCGTGATGACATTTAATGTCCCCGACAACCTCTGGAGTCTCATTTAGCCACTTGTTAGCACTGTTTTAAGGCACGTAAAAGCTTCAAAATTCACCAGTGGGGTATTTACTGATGTATTTGTAATATTTACCATGATTTTAATAGGGATACATCTGTACCACTCCCTATTCCACATGAGTTGCTTGATAGTTAACATCCATAAGGATCTGTGAAGGCCTACAGGGGAACAGGCAATAGGACTGTAAAAGTAAAATTGAAGCACTTTTGTCTTGATTCATTTACATGTCACCTTAAAGCGACCTCTCTTACATGTAGTGGTACTTGCCATTTGAAATCCATTTGCTGTTCCAGGCTGCTCGCCTGGTGGCTCTTTTTTCAAAGATACTGTTCTGCATCTGAGTCTCTCCGTAACTTTTGTGGCATGTGTGCAAAATCATCACTGAAAGAAACCAAGCTATATGGTGTATACACGTCGAGAATCATTAGAAAGATCGATGAGTAATCCAGCTCTGTAAATCGAGTTGTGCTTACTCCGATTACAACCTTAATGCAAGTAAGATAACTTTGTTAAGATGTTTGTATGACCATCGCAATAATCTCAGTATTGCCTTACTCGGGTTGTGATCAAATTACTAAAGTGCATGTAAACGCAATGAGTGACAACCCTGTTTGCCTCTCCTGTTCTGTCCACAACACTTGCTGTTGCACACACACAAGTATTCAGGCAGAAATCCCCAGTTTTTACCTCTTGAACAAGAAATCTTTGGAGTAACACACCTCAGACCTTCAGGTCCACCACTGAATTCTATTTAGGAGGCTATTTTTCTGTGAATGTAAAGAAAACGTGAGGTACCCTTAATGATACACCTCAGTTCCTCACTCACAGTAGACCAATGGCAGACACAAGTTTCACTCTTGAGACTGGATGAAGGGATATGCCTCTCGTTGAGTTTTGCTGACTAATGTGGGCACACAGTGTGACTGTGAATTCATGCTGTTCCAGGAAGAAATATGATGTGAGTTATGAGAATAACTGCTCCAACAATGCAGCTGTTCATGCAACCGAAGGAGTTCATAACCCTGGAGGCTAAGAAAACAGGAGCCTGACTGACTACATCTTGTCCCAGCACCCTTGTCTCTTTTCAGTGCTTAGACAGATCTGACTGGCACAGTCATGACTTTCTTAGAAAGACCTCTTCAGGTTGTTGATCAAGCTTGGATGGTTGCTCCTTCATTCTCCTGGCAACATCATGCACAAAGCAAGATCATCCATATGATTATGCTCAAGCAGGAGGTCCAGCCCAAACTTTATTAAAATGAATTCGTCCTTCATGAGGCAGGAGAAGTGTTGAAGTGTTGAAGGGGAAGTGTCATGCTGTGCATGCAGCCGTTAGTGTCACGGATTGCCATTACAGGGTGGGTTTCTGCTCAAAGCTTGAATCATCTTCTCTGGTTTAGAGCGTTGACAGTAGCTCTGTGTAAAGTCACAGATCAGTTGATCAAAGATCACATCATCATGTTTCTTGAGAGGGTTTTCCTCCTGGAAAGCTGTACCAAGCATGTGAGTGAACTATGTATCTTCTCTGTGGTTAATAAAGTGGAAAACTGGTTGAGTTGTCCTGTCTGGATTCCTTGTTTTTCCTAAAATACTGTGAAACTGTGCAAGAAATAGTGAGTTCCAAAATAGTTTTGCTCTCCTTGTGCCCAATCAGAACTTTTCTAGCATGTACCCAAACTCTGGGATGCACTCCCACTCAATTTTAGTGTACTATGCTGATGAGGAACTTTTTTTTGTATTCCCTGGTTCTTTCCCATTGACTTGTTAACACTTTTACAAGCTCCTGTTGTCAAGACCCTCCAGCTCTGAGCAGTGCTGTGGCTCACTCCAACAGGATGGAAGCCTCTTTGTGTACTGAGAGGATTCTCAGTAGATCTAACGTCCGGGCAGCCTCTGAGTAAATCACTTAGGGCCATTCACCAGGTTGACACAGTTAATGTGGCACCACCATTGAGCTGCCACAGTTTGAATTCAGACATCAAGTGATATTCTAAAGACGGAGACATAATTTTTCACTCATCATCCCCTGTGGGCAGGGATTATCTAAAGACAGTACCATGGTGATAGCTGCAGTCTCACCAACATAGATCTTAAAGCATTAAGCTTTGGACCTGAGACCCAAGGGTGACCAAAGCCATGATTTGTCACTGAATGTTTTTTTATGCTCTTTCATGAAAGTCAGGAAAACAACTTAAACATCATTCATATGGTTAAAGGTAGACAGTCATGGCATTATGGGTCATTAGCATGACTTACTTGATTAAGAGTATCAAGGACAGATGGATGCAAGATGTCATTCAACACTAAGATAATGATGACAGATGATATGCATCATAAGTCAGATTCTTTATTGAATTATTAATGACTTGAGCCAAGTCTTGGGCCTTGCCAGTGGAAAATAACACAGATGTTTAGTGTTCATTGTTTTCTGTAATAAATGAATACCCATGGCTATATTTTTCAGTTAAACCTATTACTACCATATGAATAAGAAAAGTAGAACAACATGTTGGTCTTTGAACTTAAAGTGATATAAAAAAGATATTGCAAAGACAACTAATTTACAGCTTGCATGCATGCACACACACACGCACACATACACACACAGCATTGAATTCTGGCACAAATGGCCCCCAGTGGGTTGGTTATAAAGGGGGTGATGTCATGTCTGTGTGTCCCTTTACCAGTGATCCATTTCTTATCCAGCTGTCCTTACTGACACAAAGCAGAGAGGAAGAACAAAAGAAAGAGAGAAAAACAGAAAGTGTAAAAGTGGACATTTATTTTTTTATCCCTTTCCCCACCCACCTTTACCCAACTTTTTATCTGCCATTATAATGTCCCTATGATAAGTGAAAGGATGCTAAGATCAAACTTGCTACTAGATCTTGGCTATTTAAACAATTTATTTCAAAACGTGTAGATCTTTGTTTGTGCTTTGATGCGTCCAATTGACATATTATTGCACATGAACTTATTTTGTGTTCCATCAATTTTAGAGCCGTTTGTTTTGGGCAGTCGCCTGTTTCTTGGGTCAAGAGATCACAGGCAATTTGTCTGCTTGTCTCTGAGCTGACAGGAGCTCGTCCTCTTTGTTTGCAACAGAAGGGGGTGCAGGACTCCTTTGTGGAATCAGTTGTATGCATGTGTGTGTTCGCGTGTGTGTGTCGAGCCCAGTGTTTCTAGCCACATGACTCTCTACACCATTTTAAACACCTCGGCTTCTTTAACCATTTCAGCCTCTCGGTGGTCACACAGACGTGGGGGGTGGGGCCCACGGGGGAGGGGAGCCCATACAAGCTCAGGGGCACACTGGGAAATGGCTTCCATACATTTAGTATTTCCTCTTTGAGGGGCAGTCCAGTGTGGTGCAGCGGGGTTGTCGCGTCAAAGCTGTGCTGCAAGTAGGGGTGGAGGTGCTGGATAATGCAGACACAATGGGCTAAGGCAAACATTAGGAGTGAGACAAAGGACACTCCACTCAGGTCACAGGGGGGGCAACTCTTCCCATTATCTGAGGGAAGTGATCTTAACTGAGGGACTTTTTAAACCCATCAGCAAATTAGGGGCTGTGCTGAGTTGCTGTGTGCGTTGGGTCATGATCAAAGCCTTGAGAGTGCGCCTGTTTATAGAGGAAGGCTGTAAAGCATAGGACAGCAGTCACAACACGACGCAACATGGGGCTGGGTTAGCACTGAGCATGCTATCATGACCACGTTATCATTGTCACAACCGGCGTATTTACTCATGGGAAGCAGAGGATAAGTTCTTTCTCATCTACACTAAAAACACCACAAGCACCATATGTCATAGGGTCAACTGAGGGTTCCCACACCATATGCATCCCCCTCTGTTTTCAAATGAGCCAAAATACAATCATGGTATCTCTCCATTCAGAACCAGGGTTAAAGCTTAGTTTTGGAGGAATCAATTATCTGTTTTCATTTTTAAATTAATAACCAGCTTTCATTTCAGTTCCCTTGTGTAAAATGATCATTGATATTGTTGGAATTGTGTTTTCATGAATTAAGAAACAATATTAGGTTTCACCTATTAGGCATGACATTTTTGAATTTGCTTTCTAAAAACAGATCCTTAAAGTACTAACCACTAGCGCTGCAACTAACCCTTATTTTTCTTATTGATTAATCTTCCAATTATTTTCTAAATCATTTGGATCATGAAATGTCCATACCCATCATAGTTTCCTGGTGATGTCTTCAAATTGCTTGTTTTGCCTAATCAGTAGTCCAAAATCCAAAGATATTCAGTTCACAGTGATGTAAAAGAGAGAGCATCAGTAAATCTTGACAAAGGAGAGGCAGGAAACAGGGAATGTTTGATCAATTTGTTGAAAAGTGACTTAAATGATTAATTGATTATCAAAATAGTATTTTCTGCCGATCAAGTAATCGATTAATTGACAGCTCATTTCAGCTCTACTAACCACTTCAGTGCTCAGATGTAGGTCAGCTTTTAGCATTTTTTATTAGCTCAACAGCCTGTCAAGTTGTGCTCTAATTTATTACGAGAAAACAAGGCGTCAATTACATGGCAATTACACGCTCTTAAAGCTACTGCTTAACTGCTGACATTATGAGCATTTATGTTGTTGTCTCAGCAAAAACATGCTATTTACTTTTGGGTTGTTTAGCCACTAGGAAACAATATACTCAAAACAAATAGCCGTTTTGCATCAAAGTAAGAAAGATCACTTAAGAAACCAAAATAGAAAAGCTAGAAAACAAATGTAGGCAGGCAGAGCTGTATTTTAGGAATCTTCAACATGGCTCAAGTGAATGTCTATATATTCACATGTGGTTGTCCAACTGTGTGTGCTTTTTCTTGTATGAAACCCTATGCGTGTTTGTGTGACTGAAGGGCCATTATGGGACAGGCTTTTAAGGGAGATCTGGGAAGTGGAAACCTAATACTGCCTGACTGCTGCTCTTGTGTACATGAACCCCACAGCTGCTGGAGAGAGAGAGGAATGAGGGAGAGAAAAGGGGAGGAAGAAGGGAGGAGGGGGTAGAGGAGAGCGTGGTGCGCTCAGTAATTAGTTGTCTGGTTTTGTATTGACCAGTCTGGTGCTTAGGCCTTGGGGACTGTTAAATTTGCCATTGAAACTGAAAGGATTATGCACCCAAAAGAAATTAAACGGGAGCAATGAATAGATTGTGGGCCACATGGTGGACTACTGTTTTTTTTTTTCTTTCTCCTGTTCCTTCTCCTTCTTCCACCGGCTTTCACTCTGCTTCACTTAGACAAGGTTGTATTTTTCCTGTCAGAAACGGCTGTTTTTCATGTTATAGGGAAATTGAAAAATGCACTACAGGGTCATGACAGTTTTATGTTGTGATAATGACACCTCATTTTGAGACTGACCCATTAAAAAAAAACAAAAAAAACAATACACTTGTTTGCTCTTTGCCAACTGTCAAGTCTAGAGTCTTTGTTGGGGTCTGTTTATTAAACTGAGTCAAAAATCCAAAATCATTTCCGCATGTTAGCTGCTGAAGGGTGTGATGTCGCAAGGGTGTAATGAAATCTCTTTGAATGTAGACGTGGTGATTGCAAGGGGGAATTGATGTCTCCTGCCTGGGCCGCCCAGAGGGAAGAGAGATTTGCGTCTCTGTTTACTCCTGCTGAGCGTGGTCGTACTTATTAGAGCGAGCACAGTCAGGAGGGAATGTCCTCCAAATGCCGGCAGAGGCTTATGGCCCAGAGAGACTGTATTCCCTTTACATCAACACCCAGCATGGTCAAACTGTTGTCTATCTCGCTCTGTCACCAGTTTAGTGTCTTTTGGGGGGGGGCAAGAAAATCCAGTTCAGACCAAACCGTAACATAATCCCCTTGTAATGACTTCCAGTGTCTTTTAAGCAGGCCAGCACTTCAGGGAAAGTTTAAAAAAGATGGCTGTAATACGAGGAATAATGGTAAATGGACTGCATTTACATAGTGCTTTTATACCATAGCAGACCAAGCACTTTTTTGCAATTTTTGCCTCTCATTCACCCACACCACGCCACGCCACGCCACGCCATGCCATGCCATGCAAGGGGCTGACCTGCTCATCTGGAGCAACTTGGGGTTCAGTGTCTTGCTCAAGGAAACTTCAACATGCGAACAGGAACCTCCATCTGCATCGAGCATTTGAACCTGCTGAACCGTGAGCCTTGAGAGTGTCTAGTGGATGATAGAGGGGTGATGTCATGTTCTCTCTCACTGTTTGTGTAGCTGGCAGAGGCCGGCGTGCTGCTGGAGAGGGTCGCACACTATGACTCAGTCAAGATCTGAACAGCCCAGTAGGACATTGTCCAAAAACTAGGATAAAATCAAGTCTCATTTTTTAGTCCCTGCTGCCACAAAAATCCAAAGTTTCTGGTTTTCTCTTTGATTCTGTTTTGACATGATGATTTCAAATCTTGTACCAACATTCCATGTTTTTAATCTGTTTGAGTCTCTTGTAACTTTTTGATCCGGACAGGAGAGAACGTTCTTTGTAGATAAGACACACAATCTGGGTGAGATCCCCCTTTGTGATTATCGCAAACGTAAATACAGGAGGGCCTGTGCACAGGTGGCTGGCGCTGGGCTGATGGTAACCAGACCAGGCTGAAAATAAATCAACTGCTGTAATATATCACAGACACAGAAAGCACCAGTCTATTTTTTAAGCCATGTAAGGGTCACTGAAACATCGTACAACGGAAGGTTTTCATAGTAGATGAAGAGTGCAAAGAAATGAATAGCATAGTCAAACTTTGTTAAATATCATCAGATTGTGTCTTACCAGGGGAGGCAAAGTCCCTGCAGTCTGATTGGCTCTTTCTGAATACAAACATGTACATATACACATCTGGCTGTGCCCCAGTGTCAGATATTTCTGAGGAGCAGGATTCACTGGGCTTTAGACCCCAGCAGTTGTGAAATGAAGTCCAGTGTTTGTCCCCCAAGGACAAAGTCAGGGAAAAGGAAAAGAAAATTATGAAGAGTTTGTTTGTGCTGTTTGTTTATGATTAGTTCACTATGGCCAGCAATGTACGGTGCTCCTGACATTAATAAAACAGATTTAGGCTATTTGTTTTACAATGCCTACACAAATGGTAATTTTACATTCACATTACTGCTAATACATATGAACTGAAACACATTCTCCTCATTGGAAAGTGCTCTTCACATCAGAGTGCTTCCTTGTGCAGTTTCTAACTGTTTTCTAACTGTTTTATTGACATCGCAGTGACCCCTTTAACTGGTGCATGATTGCATCCACACTGGATACAAAAAAATCCACATATCCTTTGAAATGTTCTAGTTTTTTTGCACAGTTATTGCCTTAAAGCCTGAATAAAAAACCTGTTAAGTCAGATTTTAGATCCTCCTGCAAAATGGGAAATGCTAAACTCTTCTGCCAAGAAGAACGGGAAAAAACCTAAATCAACATAAACTAAATTAGATGTTTTTTTATTAGGATTGTTGTTATAAAAAGTGAAAGGTGCTTCTGCTAATTAAAAAAAAATAATGACATATGTATGCAAGCAGTTAATTTTTTCTCATTTTAATACCTTGTCAGAAATGTAGGGTTTTTATTTTTGTTGTTTTCAAGACTTTGCTGGTTACTATTACAGGTAATAAAATTAACTTGATATTTAGAAGGCAAAGAACAAACAATATAAACACAAGATGATTATGTTTAATGCAAAATAATCTCTGTAATATCTGCTACATTATCTTCTTGTTTATGAGTTATACTCCTTACCATGTTTCTTACCTCAGGAATATTTCTGATAGCTTAAAAAGGGTGGGTTCAACCCATTCTGATAATATAAAAGGTAACCTATAGTTGAGTCTGTTCTCTTCCACTACATCTCTTTCTCTGTGGCCAAATGAAAGTGAAAAAATGTGATTTAATGTGTTCTTATTTCAGGCCTCTATGCAGTAAAAAGCAGTCGATCTGAAAAGGGGTTTTGATAGTCATTGTGTCTGTGTGTAGCTGAGGACGCTCTGATGGTGCTCAGCAGCAGTTATAAACCTAGCTGACTGAGCGTTCCTCCTATTTAGGGGTCTCTGTCTCCCCTCCCCTCATCCCTCCTGGTAATAGATGGCCTCAGCGCTCTGGGTTTGAGCCCACCTTTAAACAGCTAGACGAGACTGGGGTTTGTCTCCGGCCAAACGATGGAGTGGAACAATGGGAGTGTGTGACATTGTCTGTGTGTATTAGGAGGCCCACGACACGTGACGGCGTGGAGCTGATGCCGCCCGGCTTCAGCCTGGGCCTGCCAGGTAGCAGAGAGAGCATACAGGACATCCAGGGTATGCAGATCTGTGCTATTTGTTCCTTTTTACACTCACGTCTTTTCACTGCTGTTCCTCCATGCTTCTGGGGGTTGCTTGATGCGTGCGTCTGTGCATCACGTTCATTGCCGTTTCCCTGCTTCCTGCTGTTTGTCTTTCAGGACTAACCCTTTGTCTGGCTAAACCCTTTACACAGAGTGGCTGGGATGTAGCCTGCATGGAGCTGTTCTTGTCTATATGTGTGTGTGCCCATTCATGATAAAGCATTTCTAAATATGTGTATGCCATTGTGTTTTGATTCATAAGCTGCTAGGCTGACAGCAGCGTTGACCTTGGCTGGGTTTGAATGTGTGTGGAGAGGAGATAGAGAGAACGTGTTTGTGTGTGTGTGTGTGTGTGTGTGTGTGTGCTGTTTTTTCCCTTTTTTATTATTCTATCTAAATGTGCTTATGATGCCAATATTTCTGTTATTTGCCGTGGGGGAGGATGTAGAGTCCTTCCTGCAAATGTGTGTTGGCTCCCTGGGACAAGGATCTTGCTTGTTTTTTTTTTTTTTTTCTTTAGCATATTCCACATTCATATGGAAATGGGGGGCAGAGGAGGGACAGAATCTCACATCAACTTGATCTGGTCATGAATAGCTGCCAGTGTTTGGACTGACCCAGAGCCAGCTTAAAGACACTGCCCAGCCTCTGCCCTCAGACCGCAGAGCCGAGAGCAGAGCACATTTTCAGCTGCAACACACACACACACACACACACACACACACACACGTGTATGTGCTCACATACACACGCTTACACTAAAGATGAAAATAGCAGATGCTCATAATTGCACTCACACAATTAGACACACTTGAGCACTTGGGAAAGCTGAGCGCTGTCTCCTTCTCTGTCACTGTCTCTGTCTTGCACATACACAGACAGCCATGCTAAATCCCAGGGAGACGCCAGTGTTGCAATACGCTTCCCTCAAATCCTTTCTTTATTTTATTAACCCTCACTTTACTCTTTTGCCTTATCCCCATAACCAGATGATGGTGCTCATTTAGCAGTAAGAAGGAACTTTGACTGTTAAATTTATGTTGTTTTTTGAATGAATTTTTATTGTTTAACTGGCAAGAAAATGATGCAACACCCAAATAATGTGTTTAAAATTTAAAGAGCAGTTAGTGGTACAGTTTTATTTTAATACATTATTTCATTACTTTGAACAATTAAATTCGACTTGTGTGTTTCTCTGCATTTGGGATAAAAAGAGAATGAAAGAATTTCTATATTTTATTAGAATCACTGCTATTAAAACATATATAAATTTCAGTGTAAAACATAAAAAAATGTAAGTTAATATTATGAGAAATCCAAAAGAAAAAAATAATGTTTCTCAAGCTTGAAGGTTTTTTGTGTGAGCAGATAAACACAGTAACAATCATATTAAAATTGTGCATTCCCACTGAGAGAATGCACATGCAGGCGTGGGTTTGGATTAAGATAATTTGCTTTTACCATGCTGTTGGTGAATTAATATTCTATCTGAGAAGTCCCGTTTTTAATACATTGTGAGTGTGTTTCCTTCTCGGCCGTCTCTGATACAATGGGCCTCCCAGACCGGACTGCTGCGGTTGGATCTAGCAGCAGGGATCCATCAAACAAGATTTGTCTCGGTGGATATTCTGGTTTTGTCCTTCAGGATTAGAGCCCACCACCCAGATATTCTACCCTAGTCTGAGTTACCTCATCTTTTGACAGTTACCAAACGTGTGCCTGTAGAGTTTTAATTAATTTAGTAACAAATCAGCTTTTTTTCCCCTTTTGTTTCCAATTAAATTAAAATTATCTCTGCAATTTGAGTTATTTCAGTGATCCAAACATTTTACAATTAAAAAATACAAAATATGATGAAGTACATAAAAAGTGCAAAATTGCTTTTTAATTAAATGTAATTAAATACCAAATGGCTGCTCAAAAATTATAGTATTTCAAGAAACTGTTTTTTGCTTTATTTCACAAAGATTGCAGGGCTCACTTTGACATATATTACAGAAACATTTATGTGCATTTTAACAGTGTTTTATATGTTTTATTTAGTATTGAATATATTGAATAATATTAAATATTGAATTCAACAAATTTTTTCTGGCAAATTTGCCTTAACATAATTGTTTAAGATATTTAAACAATTATTTGACAGTTTAAAATTGCTGTTTTTCTGGTGGCTGTTTTGTTCTCTGTATATTCAGAGTTCATAATGATGAATACATATTATTCTATGTACTATATATAGTCGGAGCATAATATCTGACAAGCTCAAGCATGGTATGTTGTCCCTCAACTTATAGGCACAAGTGTTTGGTCTCAGTCTATAAAAAGAGCATCGCGTTGCAGGGGGGCCTCTGTGTGTGTGTGTACGTGTGTGTGTGTGCTGTTTTGTCTCTCCATTAGCACCCATTCAAGAGACAATGAGTTAGAGAAGCAGACGATGGGCTTGTTAACATACAGGCATTAGTGAATCAGTGTGTGTCTTTGTGAGGGAGGGGACACTCCTCTAGTGTTATGACGGGGGTCTTTCACCGACGATACACTCCACTCCAACACCACAAGTGTCCGGCCACTGAATAGGGAGGATTTGTGGCTCTACACCTAATTAAAGCGTGCTTTGAGTAGTGGTTATGGTGAGGGCCCCTTTGTTCCAATTCACCTTCGGACACTTGATGTTTGACTTTGGTGACAGCGATGGTGCGCGCCTGAAACCCAGCCTCGCTGTGACAAATACAGGAGCTGCCTTTCACACACAATGATCATAGCTCTTCACTCTGTCTGTGATCTACAGGGGTGTCCAATGCTGTATTTCATCTCACAAACAAGTGCAAGTTTTCCTGTAGAAGGTGTTTAGTTTTCTTAAGATGATCCCTCGTGCCCGCAGTCATTATCAAAACGGACCTATTTAATTATGCTTTCATATTCCAAAACATTTTTCCAACACACAAGGCAAATGCAATGAAATAGTATGAGCCAGAATAGTATGATCCAAGGGGGTCAGGAGATTATGATGCCCTCTATGTTTGGTCACTGGTCTAGACTTTTAGATTTTTACGCCTTTGAATTGATGTAGTCCGTCACCCTGACAACCCTAAAAGAATTTCATTAGTTTGGATTTCAGGGGAGTTTTAGTGTCTCATGATGGTCTGAATGCAGTTTGAGAGGCTTTTAACATTTTTAAGACCCTGGCACTAATATAATTCTGATGTAAAATGACAACATATACATATGTATATGAATATTTTTTTAAGGGACATTGAATATTTCCAGAAATGTAACTGCTGACTTTAGTGTAACTTTAGTGAATTCATGTATTCATATCAGTCAAACTCTAATTGCCAATTATTGTGTGTGTCATCTCCTGTGCACAGCTGACATTAAAATGAATGGTCGCTGTGCAGATAATATGTCACATGTAAGCTGTAGTCACTGCTGTAGTCATTGCTGTATGCCCAATCTGCATTCAAGAAACCGGGACAGGATCAGAAAAAAATCAGAAATCAGAGAGTGGGAGCTGGAACTCCCTATCCCTTGCAAGCGATCCCTTGTATTTGGTTAGCTTCGCTGCCTTGTAATGATGCGTGTGTGCTGCTGACACTGGGCCGTGTCTTTGCAGCAGTGCGAGCAGACGTGGTGGAGCTGCACTTGGCATTCGGCTGCCAGTGTTTCCAGGCAGGATGGTGGATGGTGGCTGGTTTACTTGTACGTCCCAGGGAACATCTGCCAAAGCCGGTGCTCGCGAGTGTGTGTGCGTCTGTGTGTTTGAGGCACAGAGAAATCCAACGCTGTGCTTTGTTACCATTTAATAGATTTATGTTCTGTCTGTCATTTAATTACAACAAAAATGCCATTGATACAGTATGAACAATACCAGCTATCTGTTTTGGATCCCCTCCTCTGTAGTACTCAGGGAGAAAAGATTTTACAAAAGGGACAAACTTCAACAAAAGTCATTAAAATAGTATTTCTGTATTTATTTAACCACGTTGTCTGCCAGTTCAAGAAATTTGGAATTGGTTTAAAACTGCATTGAGAATAAAAAAGATTTTAGCTAGAATTGGAAATATAGGCTTCCCTATTGTATTTTATTCCCTGTGGTAAAGCACAGCATTTTATTTATTTTTATTTTGTATGTTGTATCTCTGTGTAAGCCACGGGCTCGTGCTGGTGTGTAATATGAGACAGGAAGGTTGAACGTGTCTTTGTGGCAGATTTGGCTGGCCTGTCTCCGTCGGTGTGTGTTGTATGTTGGTTCAGTCGAGACATCCCCTCACCCCCACCCCCCACCCCCACCCCATCTCCACAATTGTTCCTGCTCAAATCAGCCAGCTCTGTTTTCAACATGCCTTTTCTGTTGTTAGTATACCACAGGTCTGTTTTTTTTTTTTTTTTCTTAACCAAAAGGATGAATAATGTTCTGCCTTATTTTGGAGACTTTATTTTATCTTATACTTGTTTATACCCTATCTTCGTTTTTAGATATTCCCTTTTGAGTAGAAGAGATTACAAAAACAGTATATTAATATTAAATAATCACAAAGTTTTATTCTTACACTTTTTATTAATTTTATTATCATTATTGTTTAAGATAGGAATTTAAAATGGTAAAAAAATGTTCATAAATTTTTCAGTTTTATCACACACTATATATATATATATATTTATACATATTACATAATGGTATTGATGCAGAAGTATTCAGCAGCCATTAGTGTTATTTAGTTCGACATTTGTCAGAATTCTTTGTTTGTCAAGATTAGTTTCTCACATTACAATCTTACTAAATTTGAATCCCATCAAACTCAGTACTAATGTTGAATTGTTGTAAAAGTCTTTTTGCTGCTTGTTCGCAACGCTGCTTTTCCATCTGTTTAGCTACATCATTTATCTTCACATAAAGCCACATTTTCTTGCACCAGTAGCAGACCTCCTGCTGTATGTAGTCCTTTGGTTTTGTGCTGTTGTGTGGCTTGTGGTGGTGGTAGCAATATTTTCGGAGGCAGGCCTGGTACTCACTGTGGGAGCAGCCTTGATTGTTGTGCAAACACAATGCCTTTGCCTTCTTACTTCACTGGTTCCTTTGCTCGCCGTCCTCTGCCTTTGAATTTGCTCATTTTCTGCCCTGTTTTGTTCCCCCTTCTGCCCCCTTTGATTGGCCCCTGCATAGCAACTTGTCACATGGAGCATGGAAGCTATAACTGCTCCTCTTTGCAGGCTTTGCTTTCTAAATTGGATTCTAAGTAGTATGTTTACAATCTTTACAATTTGTTTTCACCTCATTTGATTATGTGCTGTATTTTTAAATTACACATCTAAGCACAGTTGAAATATATTTATTACATCAGGCTGTTAGAATGCATTAGATGTATTTTTAAGATGTTCAGTCAAAATATTAAAAAGATGTTATCATGATGACATTGACATTTATTGATAAGATTAACTAGCTTTGTGAACATTTATTAATTAGATTCTGTGCATTTCTTTTACATCATTTAATGTGTAAGATAAATCAGGAATTAGTTTAGCTATTTTCTTTCTGCACCAATTTTAATGTTAAAGAGAAAGTAGAGGGCGACAAGTCATAAAATCATGTGTCAATTAAACAACTAAATGAGTTTTGCTTCATGAATAAGATTGAACAAATAGTCACCTTATCCGTGGCCTGGTCCTAATTGAACAATATTGATATGTTGACATTGATCGTCTCACCTTTTACTAAAGCTGTCATCGAAGCCCTCGCCTGCCCTCTCTCTCCCTCCATCGCCCTGTCAAATGCACCAATACTCACCCATAACCATTTACTGCAAGGGGTCAATATTTAAACACACACACTTTATGTAAACAGATATCATTTTAGTAGCCCTGAAATAACTATATAATTATAATATAAATTATAAAAATAATTACATTTAAGTAATTGTTGTCCATTGCCAGGGCTTGACAAATTAAGTGTATTTTGACTTGAAATGATAATTATGGTTATTTATGTGTCATATGGTCTAAATTTAAAAAATATTAGTTTGGGTTAGACAATGCAATAATTTATGGATTCATCTTAATGTTCTATATATACAAATCTTCAAAACTTCAGATTTTCAGCCACAAATAGCAGCTTTTAGAAATCAAGCTTCAGTTTAAGGTTTTTATCTATTTTGCCTTTTTTTTCTCCCCATAAGATTTAAGTATTTGTTACAAAGGTTTCAGATTTATTTTTGGAGTGCAGCAAATGTATTAAAAATTAACTATTTAATTGCTCCACACCTCTGATTGCACCTAATGGCAGTTGCTAATTTTTAAAATCATTATAACTCTAAAATGATGTTGCTGTTGTTTTTTGCACTATTACACGATTTTAGGTTTTTTGCAGACATGTATAAACTTGTGTAATCAATAAATAGAATTTCAAAAAACAAACTCATCAGATTATTCAGTGATCAGTGAAGAATGATAAAATCCACCATACCTCTTTTCTGCATTAATCATATATCAACATATCAGATCACATCAGAATTAAACTTAGCAGGAATTATTAAAGAGAAAAAAATAATGTTTTAAATACAAATGACATTCTTACAATTAGTGAGCAAAGAAATCACAGCTCTGGGCCCACAACACAGACCTGAGGAGAGAGAGAGAGAAAAAAATGCTTGCTAAGCTATCCGTTTCACACACGCAGGGACAGAAGGTTCGATATTCATTCGATCGATGAATGAAAAGGCACAATGGCAAAATTGGACGGGCTCCTTTTCAAATCCACGTCTCCAATGTCCCCCCCGCCACCCCTCCACAGTCTGCAGTCGCTGGGCGGCTGGTGTGGCAGGCAGAGAGAGAAAGAGAGAGAGAGGAGAGCAAGGGTTACATCAAGGCTGCTCCCTGGACCGTGCAAACAAGTCTAGACCAGTGACCTGTTCAATGGCTCCTTTTGAGGAGTGGGGCAAGTTCGGTCAGAGCGAGGAGAAAGGCAGGCATAGCCTCTTTTCACTGCCGAAGCAGCTCACAGCCTGCGATCGACAGGAGGTAAGGAGGGCCGGGAGGGCAGGCATCTGCTTCCATGGTTACGGGCCGGGTATGGGGACCCTACTATTGAGGAAGCTCCGTTCTCATGCTCCCACAGAGGCAATGTCACGCATTTTAAAAATGCGTCAGGCCGGGGCGAGGACCATATCCACCAGCGGTAGAGTCGCTCTTTGAGAGGGGAAATAAAATGATAGGACGTCAGTTTGAGGAGGGAGAAAAGAGTAGGGGTAACACTTTGGGATGGGGGTGGCAGTATGTGCACGGGAAAGAAAGAAATGCGTCACATGATCGTGGCAAATCCTAATTCAAAGTAAGATGTTTTTTCGGAGAGCCACAATGATGTTCTGAAATTTGCTGGGTCTACATTTTGAACTGCTTTTGTGGTGAAATTGTATTGTTCTGTGAAAGTCAGTGGCACAGATGATTATCCTCGGAGGGAGCAAAGGTCAAGGTTTATGTGCTGAACTCCTTTGTTGAGAGGCAGCGATATCATCTTAATGAGGATTCTCTCCAACCGGCAACTTTCATTTTTTAAACCTAAAAAGAGGAGGAAAGGAAATGACCTGTTAATTTAATTTTTCACAGGGATTTATTCTTTAACATTTATTGTTTTTAATTAGCAGAAGACTGTAACTTGGTAAAAACGTCAGTATTTATAGGCAGGTTTAACAGATCAAGTTGTGCATAATTGTTACAATAACAGCTTGTGTGTGAGGGCTTTGGATTGCAAATCTGTCGAATGTGAGGAGTCACATCTGACTGTTTTTGTGTTGATTTGTTTGTGTTTGGGCACAAGCTGTGTGTGTTGAGTTGAATGGATGCTTTGGGCTTTTCTTCATGAAGGAGGGGTGTGTTGGAACGTTGAATTTGGTCATGCAGCTGACGCTTTACCCCCTAACACACTCCAAACAGAACGGACAGATGGCCGGCCCTCAGGAAGGGCTCGGGGCGTTGGATTTGCTCTCAGACCGTGGGAAAGTCTTTGGCTGACTTCACCTGCTCAGGGAGCTGATGTGACTGGATTAAAGAGCAAAGAAAGAAGTGAGAAAAGAAAACTAACATGGACAACGGTGCACAAGGCTTTGTGCAAGTGTGAGCATTTTCTCTTATCTTGTTTAAGAGAGAAAAATGAAACAAATGTAGACCCATTAAAAAGATTTACTATTTGAATTTTGATTTTTTTTTTAAAGAACAGCAAACATGCCTTGTAAAATATAATTATTTTAGTATAGTGTGTGCAAGGGAGACAGGGTGGATGGGTTCATTCTATTTTTTGCATGTGTCTTTGTAATCCTAATTGGAAACAGTTGATTCTCAGTTTGTTGGGACATTAGACATGATGTTTGGCCATCTCTCTCTCTGCTTTTGATTATCTCTGTCTCAGAGAGACGGCCATGTGCAGGCTTTGATTTAGTGTTATTAAAAAAGAATGGGGCCGTTTGTCAGGCTTTCATCTGATTGATGCTAAGATGCATGCACACTTCAAATTCATACTCATAAGAAACCACGGGCCGTGCGTTTAATGGGTCATTAATTATCTGTTTGAATGTGCAATAAAGTTAGATGAATTACGTGCGCTGAAACATTGTGTTTTGCTCATTTCATTTAGCGGGTGGATGTTGGAATTTATGAAGACGCCACATAAAGGTGTGCTGACAAGTGTGAAACTCCATTTTAAACCATACAAATGAATGATGGAAAACAAAAAAATCACTGTCATAACTGGAATAATGATCAGTGTAGCATGAAGTCCAGACAGGTAGCTCTTTATTCACCACTCAGGGATTCCCCTCTGTGATCTGAGTGCAGATTTTAGCAAAAGAAAAACAAAGATCCTCACGTTCAAACACCATCACCTGTACTGTTGATTTATCAGTTCATATTCTGCTTGAATTAGATATTATCTTTAAAGGCTTTAAGTTGCTGTAACCAGGTCAGTATACTCATCTTTAACATTTTGAGGATGGTGTGTGTGTTTGAGATTAGTTACTGACAATATCATCCAGTTCATTTTCACTCACTTTATAATCTGTTACACATTTAGAAATTATTATTATTATTATTTATTTATTTATTTGTTTTTGCTGTTCTTTCAGGTTATTCGTTCTGATTGAACTGGCAGTGACTTAGTGGAAAAAGCAGAAAATAAATGTGCCAAGTATCTTTGTGCTCTGGCAAATAATTGCATAGTTGTCATGTTGATGACACCAGCCCAGGCGTCTCCAAATGTTGATTCATAACCACAAGAATCCATGATTGCTGCTACTTTGAGTGCCACGCTCTCAATGAAAATACTCCATTGCAGTTTGGCCACAAAAAGGCATTATCTTTGATACAAGTAGAGTGCATAAGAGTTCAATTTGAGTACGAGTCAAGGGCTCTTCATCCGAGAAGGGTGTGTGTGTGTGTGTGTGTTGATGGGTGGAGGGGGCTGTGGAGAACTAATCAAATGTGGTTATACGCAGAGCACTGTAGTCAGTGTTTGACAAGAAATGTGAACTTGACTCTGCAGTGCTCAAGAGACCGTTCAGGAATTGTGCGTGGAGCGGTTTAGTCGTAGGTTTATTCAGGTTCTTCAGATTGAGCCAAAGCTGCCTTATTCCTGGGAATGATTTGTGGCATGAGGATTAGGTCATACAGTTGTACATTTGATATTCATTTGCACCACGTCCCCTACCAGAGCTGCGATGATGGGACAGTGTCAACAAGAATTTAGACGACATCGTTGCTTCTTTCACTCGCACTTCAATCAAAGACATATGATGTTCCAACTTTGTCTTTTTTTCTCTTCGAAGTGTGTATGTGAGCTCATCTCGGGCGCTGACTCGTGTCATGTCTTGATGCAGAAACGCTAACAAAATGTAGATGGAGCTGGTCTCTGACAGTGGACCAACACTAATTGGGTTACTAGAGCTCGTTCCCCATTCGCTCATACACTGTGTATATATATATATACACACTAAGAGACATTTTGTGCTCTGGCCTCTCTGACCTGTTCACATCATGGTTTATTTTTATAGTGGTAATTTGCCATTGGCCCGATGGTTTGGTTTCAGAGGCCCACATCATTAATCATGGAGGGCATTACTGCAGTATAATTACACTTTCTCTGAGTGAACCCACAACATTTCCCGTGTGTGCGCTCTCTATCTCTGTCTATAACACAAACACACACAGTCGGGATGTAGTCGGCTACAAAGTATGCTCAACACAACAGCACAGGAGAGAGCAGACGTGCCTGGTCTATATTGCTGAAATACTGCATACCAGTGTGTATCCAAGAAGTAAGAAGAGGTATAATATCCTCATATAAAATGCAAACATCAATATCCTTCTTAACCACATCTGTGAAGAATGACTGAAAGAGTGTGTTGGTGTGGATTGACTACACTGGGACATCCTCTTAAAGAACGCTGTTTGAAGGTGTTTCTAAGAAACTTAAGACAAGAGTTGACAATAATTGAAACCCCAGGAAACAAATGAATGTGTGTGGGGTGGGGGGTGGGGGGTGTTTGGAATCAGTAACCCCTTTAAGATCATTATTCCACACAAAATGCACCCCCGGGGTGTGTGACACATTTGTGAATGGACTCTTCCACGGGATTTAACGGGTTAACAGCAGACAAAGGGAGCTGGAACCATGTAGCCCAGCAGGGGAGACCCCAGTGGAAACACCAGGCCACCTTATAATCCCCACTCTGTCCCATCCCGTTTGCTCTGCCTGCTATCACGGCTGACTGGCATGTGCTCTGTAAGGCTACATGGCTTTGGGGTGGGAGGAGCCCCATGGTTTAGACTGGAATGCATCTCTGCAGAATTCCCACCTGACACACACCTATACACACACCCCTCCAGGCCATATGAGGATATTTCACGCTTTTGTACAAGCTGACTAGAAAAATGATAATTAAAGACAAATGGTTTAATTCTGAATGGATGGGCATGAACTTTGGACAGATGTCTGACTTTATTTTCTTGACCAGCTGCATGTGATTTCATGCTGTCTTACATATCTAGAAGTATCATACAGTATACTGTAGGTCTACATGTGTCATGTGGATCTGGGTGTATGCTGGAGATCATAGACGCCTAGCAGAATAAATCCAGTGGATAATGCAGTGTTGCACAGTTGTCAGTTCCACTGATGTTTGCAGCACATCTTTTGTCTGCGTTATAATTAAAGTGCAACTCCACCCTCAAATTCTGCTAGAACCCTCTCTCCCAGCATATTAAAAAGTGCAACAGAGGAGTGAGGGAACAACGACTGTAGGAGGCGTTTTTAAATGAATTTCATGACATAGATAGGTCCCAACTGGTCGACACTATGTCAGCGTTGGCATTGCAAGGTTCAGGTTTGATTTAAAACAGTAGATGGCGTGTTGAGCCATAGGGCTGCATGATTATGGCCAAAATGATAATCACGATTATTTATCACGATTACGTACTGCAGTTTGTGGTGTTTTTTCAGGAGGTTGAACAAGTTAGTTGTGTTGCATTATGGAGCAGACACAAGTCTCATGTACTCTTTGCATATGATTTGTTCTTGCTTAACATCACTTGTCCAAAATCCGAAATACTTCCAAACAACGGAACGATGATCCATTTGGAGGGACTAGCTCTGCCTTTTGCTCCAAACATAGGATTTTCATTTTGCCTGTCTGCTCTCTGTTGTTTATTACTCTTCTGCTCTTGACTGCAGCCACAACATCCAGGACATTTTTGCACAGGCTGCCACTGCAGGGTGCGTGCACAGTGGCATAACATCTTGATCGCTCCCCTTGTGGCTGCTGGCTGTTAGTTTAGGAAGCGCTTGATTTGATATGCAGCAGAGTTTGAGCGGAGCACGCATTCTAAACGTCAATATCGCAGTCATTCTGGGAAGCCAAAATCATGATCAAGATTAATATTTAATTAATTGTGCAGCCCTATTTTCAACCCATGAAATGCAGATTTTTATACATTTGGTGAGAAATGTCAATATTAACACCAGCATTGATGTGTTTCATCACAGTACAGTCATATCATTTAGTTTACAGCTCAAAAAACACGTGTGCACTACCTCTCTAATTTTGTTTTTATGTAAAAAGGAAAGATTAGGAAAGGATGAAGATTTTCACTTCCTTTATGAGAGTCTGAAGCAGTGTAGGTCAGTAACCCTATTTTTAAATCCCACATTTCTGTGCTTTGAAAATGTAGTGAGTTATTTATGAAATCAAAATGAGCTTTTGCTTATTTCCTCCAAATATTTCCTTTAATTCAGGCAGATTGTTGTGAAAACTCAGTACATAAAATATAACTTGATAATATTTGTAGGAAGTCTGGCTTAACATCAGCTTGCACAGATGTTTTGAAGGCTCAGTTACAAATCTTTGATACCACTTTTTGTGAAATAATAAGGTTCTTTCTGGGTGAAGTGGAGTTTTTACATATCAAACAATAACCAAAACTAACGTGCGTAATATCTTCTAGACAACACAAGTGATTATTCCAAATAAGCAGACACCATAAAGCAACATCATAATTACAGCTCCAAGCTCCTTGTCTTATAAAGCTTGATAGTTAGATTTGCATTAACACTGCCAGTTTAAGGCCTTTACACACCGGGGATGTGACGAATAAACGACACGAAAATGTGAAATACTCACATTCATTCCAATACGAATTTGCGATAGATAGATAGATAGATAGATAGATAGATAGATAGATAGATAGATAGATAGATAGATAGATAGATTCGCGCCAGAAAAATATATACCACACTGAAATACTGTATGCTCCAGTGTCTTATGTTCCTAGTCTATGTGCAGTACGCTGCAGGTAAAAATCTAGTGCCTCCAGTATTTGATTAATATGACGAGCCAAACCTGCTCTGACACTGTTGCCTTGCTACCAGCTCTACTCCATCCAAAGTAAACTACATCAGCTCCTCACTATCCTGCTATCCTCTATCCTCCAACTCCACATGTTGTCCTTGAGTTCATTGTCTTTATCATTTTTGTGTCCTTTGTCATATAATACAGGGTGACGAGAAACACATTGTTGTGACGTGGCGTACCGTTCCGCACAACGTGATTGGTTGATGCTTTTATTCGCCGTGCGAAAGCTCAAAAACATCGCCCTTGTTCTGGAAAGAAATGACATCGCTTTTTCACTGTGTGAAAGTACTCATGACAAAAACAGCAGTTAAAAAAAATATATTGACGTGGAAGTTAAACGCACGAAAAAAACGCCCCCGGTGTGTGAAGGCCTTTAGGGTTTGATTTTCACTTTGGCAAGTCTTGGGTCAGACCTTTGCTCAAACATACTTGTGGTGGTAGGTTATCTTCATGAGAATCATGTTTTCTGGATGTAAAAAGGCAATAAAACAAATTAGTGCAGGATTTCCGATAGTTCAAAATGACATAAAGTCATTTCCTCAATGGCCCTTGTCTTTGTACATGTGTGTAGTTAAGTTTAATTTAACTTGTAATGTTTTAGAATTAGTCCGGTCTCTCAAATGTAATGTTTCTTATGGGATTATTGACACATTACTTGTTTTGGCAGAACTTGAAACAGTTGTGTTCCATGAAAAGTTTAATGCTGAAAGTTATTTGATCTAGCTGAAATCTGTATGGTGCTCTGTGGACGTCTTAAGAATTCTGAGCATGTTTCCGGACCCACTCAAACGATACTTAGGAAGTCAATTACAAGCTCATGGCCATTTTCATTGGAAGGCAGTGCTGATTCACCTGCTGATTTACCTGCAAGTCACCTGCTTTATTAGCCACAATAAGAGCTTTGGACACTTTCTCCTATCTAGTACCCGACTGAGAGCGAAAGGCATCTGAGCTCAAAAAGCCATTTAAAAATCATCAAATATGAATTCATCTCCTCTTGCTTATGAGTTTTAGCTTATTGACTAGTGCCTCCTAATTGTGTCTGATTGTTTTGCAAGAGCCTAATTAAAGTCTTGAATCGGCAATCATTTTTCCATAGTCCTACGCTAATTCACGTAATTTCCAGTGTTCTTCTTCCCATTGTCAGGCGATTGCTTTGATAATGAGAGGTTGTGCAGAGGGATTATCTTTGGGAAAGCATTCGGTAAGGACACGCAGAGAAAAGGTATCATTATGATAACTGCCTTCTCTCTACCTCCTAAATGAGAAGTCATCCTTAATGTAGTCGATTAAGGTCCGCTCCTCTGGAGATAGCCTGTGGAAAATTATTTGTGCCATATAATGTTCTGAGTTTCTTTGAAATCTGCACACCTGTCACTAAGATCTTATGGCAGAAAACTGTCTTTGTCTGTTTGGCAACATTACTGATGTGGAGTATAACTAGAATATAACTAGTAGTGAATGTGTACTGATTCCTCAAATAACCTTTAGTGATGTACCAGATTCACACTGGAGGAATCTTTTTGAACCTTTGTAATTGAAAACTTGAATAAGGCTGTTTAAAGAATATTTGAGTGTACACGTACAGTAATAATAAAATAAATCTGATTTTTTTGTAAGGAATACTGGCGTAACCTTTTGAATGAGTTGCGCTTATGAGCCCCTTGAGTATTAGCTCACCTGCACTAATGTTATGTTTATCCTCTCCTGGTTTATTATTGTATTATATATCTAGAATGAACTAATAACAGTAATACAGTGCTCTGTTTCAGCCTCCAGATTAAATGTTGTTTTGCTTTTTTTTCAGTCACGATAATGTCAAGAGCATTTGTCTCCACAAGCATCTCTTGTTAAAATCAAAACCACACACCTACCTGCTCACATGACTTCTAATGAGCATAACATGATCAGAGAATTTATCTAAATATCAGAAAGGAATATTTTCAAAGCTGTTCTCTCTGTCTCTCTGTCTGTCTGTTAGGTCTTAACATTGCAAATTATAATATTATTATTATTAATATTATATAAGTGCCCTAAAACAACAACTGCCTACTTCTAAGAACCTAACCACGTAGGCGGTTCCTTAAGGGACAGTTTTGGCATCCATATCTTTAAAACTTACTAGTAACATTTCATTTTCAGCCATAAAAATGCAGCACACAAAACATTCTAACTGTATCACAGAAAAACATTATAAATGTTGCTGGTTTCTGTAGTGGTTCCTTAACTGGTTCCTTAACATTTCTGTGCAGCAGTTGTGTACTTTTTTAATTACATTTGATTTGAGGACAAGGTTAACCTTATCTCTGTATAATGCTAATTCCATCACTATGTAAATGCGAAACTAAGCCTTTCATTTCTCCATTGTTTTTGTCGAATTGCCTAGGCTGCCTGATAGGAGACAGCGGTAATTAAAACACAAGGCCAGGTCATGAGGTGAGCCGAACACACAATAAAAAGCCTTCCAAGATTCCAGGACGAAGGTGCCACACAGTCCAATCCATTTTAATTGTCATTTGAATTAATTTGAAAATGCTCAGGTCAATTAAGAAGATGCATTCCTCTGGCTGTGTGTAATGTCATATTCATCGATCCGTAGAGGTTACTTTATGCACTCATGTGCAGGATACATTTATGTTTCTGAAACTCCGCCGCTTGGAATTCATTAGGTATTGATCCCGTCTAGCGACGGTAAAAGCACGGTCTGATAGCAGCTTTGTCTGAAGCCAGGTTATCAATTCAGTGCGATTCACAAACAGATGCCTTTTTACTTTGTTATTGTTATGGATCAACATTTGATACCCCAGCAAAAAATGCTTATATCTCTATCGCCAAGTGTCTTTAATATATATACATATACAGACCTATATATTTACCCCAAAAGACACCCTTGGTGCTCAGTGATAGAAAATTCTGAGATGAGAAAAAGTATGGACAGAAGAACTTGTGCTGTCTGGTCGGCGTAGGTTTTGTCTTGGCATGCTTTCTTGTTCAGAGTTTGTGTGAGGTTTGGTTGTCTCTGCCCAACCTCTTCCTTTCCCTTCCACTCTCACAGCCTGATTCTTACCCTCTATCCATCCCTCCCTGCGCGCTGGTTGGCTGTCAGTGAGTCAGCTGCAGCCAATAAGCCTGGGTAAAAATCTCAGTGTTTAGTCTGGTGCTAGGCAGCAGGATCAACAGACAGGTGGGTCAGGCAAAGTCATCACCCTGGCTGGCTGCACGGCAAAGCTCTGTTAGCTTTTAAAGCAACATTACACCCTGGGTTATCAGTCACAAAACATTATTTCTGTCATCCTAAACAGTTTAGTCAATATTTGTGAGCATCAGCACCTGTCTTCTAAAGCCAGTATGCTGAGAAGCATCGCTCTGATTTTGTAAAAATCTCAACAGAAAGAACCTGGAGCGGCTCTCCTGACTGAATTTTCATTTTGGCTTTTGCACCCAATTAAGCTGTATTTTATTGTACTGTTTACACATAGATTTTAAGTCTGCAATACTGCTCAGTTTGAATCACTGGTACAACAACATTTTTAATGGTGCAACTAAATGTATCTCATGCAATACCTGTAAGAGTCCTGACTCTCTTGTTTCTAGTTTTTGCACCTACCTGTTCATGTCGACAAATCATCAAGTAATGTTTTTTCCTTGTGAATCCTGTTTGTGTGGCTGAACACTGAGAAAGAGGGGTCAGACAAGGACAAAGTAAGGCCTCAACTCTCTGTCATTGCCAGCCATAGTCTGCAGTTATTTTTTTTCCAATATGCAAAATAACTCAGGAAACAGAGTTCTCCAAAATATTCTTTGCAGAATGTCAAATTTCAGCATTTGGGGTTTTTATTGTGTTATTCTACCCTTGGCAAGTCGAATCAAATACTCAAACACTATGAAATGGCTGTATTGGTATGTCTCATTAAAACTGAACTGTATAAACTTCTGTCTGGATTAACCTGTTGACTGTTTTTTCTGTCACGGCTTGAGGCAACATTAAATTAATGGAGATAAGAGCTTTGAGCCAAAAATAACACCCAGTCTCTGGTGTGCCTGTGGAGAATAAAATAGCACAAATTATCTTCCTTTGGAGTTTTGGCTGCCAGTATGCAGGGTTTTGGTAAAGATAACAAAATGTGTTAGACTTTTAAAAATGCCGATTGTCAAGTGAACAGCTCTCGATTAATACAACATTTATACACATATTTATTTTCATTTAAAAAACGGTGGCTACAAAGAACTACTGTGCATAGAGTTTCTTTCACATACAGTATATCTCAGCTTTGGTGTTGTTTTTCACCATAAGGACATTAAAAAATGATATCTCAGATTTGTTGTTTTTGTCCATCAATTATATAATGTTTCTGTTGCTACGCAGATGTATGTTTTTATTAACAGGTCACTGCAGGCTTATATGACGTAGCTTTTTCAGCTTTTTCATATCTGCACATCCACTGTGTTTTTTGTGTGCACCTCTATCTCTCCCTCCCCCACTAACTATAGATTTTTCGCATCTTATGTATTACCAGGTTGAGTAGTCTGGCTTATTTTTCCACCCCTGTCTGGTGTGCAATGGTATATCCCCAAGGGAAGTCCCTTACCGCCCCCATTCTCATTTGAACTTTGACCCTGGCCTCCTGCCTTTCAGGATATGAAATGACCCTCTCAGCGGGAGAATGTTTTGGAACTGTTTTAGTTAAATCTGTTTAATGTAAGCTAGAGCAGATGAGGAGCTCAGAGGGCTGCATGGCAATTTTGTTGAGAGATCTAAGGGCTCTATTTTAACTATGCAATCGCAATGACAAGCCATGTGTCTTTAGACAATGAGGATGTCTCTAAGTGGACTCTTATATAGTGTGCTATGCACAAAAGGGTAGTGTGACATGGAATATAAATAGGGTGTGGGGGTTAATGATCATCTTCTTAGCCAGTCATAGCACTCGTCTCATGTATTTAATAAACAGATGTGCCAATCATGGAGCATGATGAAAATGAGAGCAGTTTCTCCAAGTAAAAAGATCATTTTGTTGTTCGAGAGGTGCAGAGTGCCCCCAGGATGTCACCATTTCCCCAGTTGTCACTGACCAGTTTGATGTGCAGAGATGCACAGATGTTTGTGTGGTTATTTTGCAGCAGAGAGGTGTTGACTGCACATGATATAATCAACATAACATGCGTGTCCAAACTTTTTGTGCCTCTCCTCTTCCCACATTTTTGCAAATGGAGTTGTGCATGGCATGAAAAAAACAATTTAAGTACCAAGATGTGGTAATGCTGTTTGCACCAGTCTTTGCACCACCGTGAAAAAGAGATCTTACTCTGCGTGTCCAGGCCACCACACCAGTCTGGATTTTGGATGAATATTCTATGGTTTAATCATTTGATTGCTTCTATTTTATTGTCTTCTCTAACCATTAGAATTTCCGTTCTCTGCTTTTTTTAATCAACCATAGTGCCAGTACATACACAACAATCTGTTTTGAATTGGTATTTCTAACAGCAGCTACAAAGTCTTACTTTATTGACATCCTCACTCACTAAAATCAGATAATAAACACTAAATAACAAATATAACTGTTCAGATATACACAAGGGATATCTTACATTTTGCCATGTACGTTACAAGTGTGGTGTCTCCAGTGCTACCTTCCTCTCAGTGTCTCAACACTTGGGTTCTTGTTGTGCATTCGACACATACTATCACAAACTGTGGAAACAAAAATGATGATTTGATTATGTGTGACCAAAAACATTTCTGCACACATACAGCTAATAAAACACAGCAAGAGAGAAACCACAAAAATCAGAGTAGCACAAATATCAAACAGCCTTTGACATAGTCCTCCTGCTCCGATCATAAACTGAGCATTTTCTTATTTATTCATGGGCAGAGTTGAGCAAGTACGGCAGATGCTCAACAGTTTGGTGTTAAATTGAGTGAGTGAGCCGGCGCATGAGAGGCTCTCAGGGGCAGAACTTTAATCTGGTCTCTGGTGGATACCTTGCTCTTTAGTGAGTCACAGGTCCATGACGTGCGTTATTGTAACAAACCACCTGATTGTGTTTGGCTACTGTTCTGGCTAAACTGCAGGAGTATGCGGCATGCGGAAAACACGTTAGGTCTGCTGTTGATACATGAGAGACTTTATTCACTCACTGAAGAAAACAGGAATTTAAATGTAGTGCATGGGGAAAAAAACAAGTGAATTATTGCAATCACAAGTTCCTCGTATCTCAATGCTCACTCCAACAAAGCCACTTTAATTAACTGACTTGATTTATTATGAATCTGATCTACTGTTTGTGTTTGCTGAAAGAGCTCACGTGGTTCAGATTAATTGAGTTTTAAAGCAGAAGCATGTCAACTTTATTTGTCATCTCCGAATGTATTTGAATCAGGAGGTACAGTACGAGTTTGTCATTAGTTTTTCGTCTTTGCTCTGTCAAAAGAATTATGGCATCTGAGCTGAAATCTTAAGCAACCAGCACGCCCATGTAGTTGACTTTGGAAGGCACTAAGCATTCCTGCTCGACACCATATTAGCCCCTACTTCTCCCCACCTCGGGGTGCTGGGCAGCCTGCCAGGTAGAGGTTGCCATGACTCCTAACACCACCCTTTACACTGCCCCCCTCCCTCCCTCCCTCCCCCAGAAGGTGCCAGATTTTGGGAGGGGGCAGTCCAGGCTAACGTTTTGATTTAGACAAAAGATGTCTTCACAATGTCAGCAGAATACTTACTGGGAATGCTGTGGCTTTCTGGTAGGAAATCATGTGATCTCTCCAGCCAAGGTTTTGTAATGGTGCCAGGCGAGAGAGAGAGAGGGAAAAAAGGGGGAAACTTTGAATAACGATGCCAGCTAATCGTTTTTATCCAGTTTTTTCTTCTCTTGTTGTTTGTTTCGGAGAAAATGGCGGACAGCGCATCGCTTAACTGAACCCGTATTGTCAGTGAGCTCAGTTTAGAAGTGCCCCTCGGTCTTTTCATCATTCCTCTCATTACCAAAAACAAAAAAAAAACAACAACCGTTGTAACGCTCGCTGCTTATTGCTCACACCCAGCTAGAAAGTGCGGATAGAGAAAAATAGAGATGATAAATCAGACAGGATAGTAGAAATCTGGGTAAGTGGCATTTTCACTCTCTTCTCACTTCAGACTTTCCTTTGTCGCACTGCGGCCGTAGGAATATTCCGTTGTTTGTGGCTCTCTGGCACTGGCACAGTTAATGGTAGCTGACCGTGGCATGCTTGATTACACTGGCATCCCTCTCAGGCTCTGCTCTCTGCTATCTGCGGTCTTGGCTAAGTTGAGCTAACCTCTCACCACAGCCACATTGCTGCTGGCCAGGAAGAGGACTGCTATGGCAATTCTGCGGGCTAGTTTGGGGATAACAGTCCACAACAGAGTTCTGATTGTTATTATTATGGACTTGATTTCATATCTGGGAACTGCTGAGGCATGTGACGCTCCCAAACCGAGGCACAGTAACTTAAGAATATACAGTAATTTGTGTTTAAATGTTTTTCCTCCATGTGGATCTGATGTCAGAACAGTTGCTGGCATGTTCTGTAACGTAATACTCCTCTTTTTCCTTTCTCATCGTGATACTACTCGTTGGTTGCAGTTTACTGATAGAGTTGCTAGTATTTCATAAAACACTGTAGCTGTTCATCCAGTGTTAACTATTACTATTCAGTAACAGGCCTTAAAAAACAGCAGTTACATACCATTGTGTGGTGTTTAAAAACAACTTTCTTTTTCCTGTTTTTAGAGAGGCGAACTAAAAATTGACCCCGGAGCAGCAAAAAACCCCGAGCAAGACACTTCCATGAAGGGTAAGTTATCACAATCCTTTCACCATCTGTCTGATGAACTTTCATTTTTCGGGGTGAATCTCAACAAAGGCTCTTGCTGCAGTTTCTCTAAATGCCAGCTGAACTGAACTCACAACCCTCTTGCTCCAGACTTTCGACTCACTGTGTCTGTCATGCTCTGTATGAACGCTGAAGAACACCCACACCCATACTGATGCTCAGTACACAAAGCAAGGAGTTCGAGTCCTGTTGTTTGATTGGCATCTCTCTCTAAATGACGTTTGAGACGCATCACACACATTCATTTTTATAGTCACATTATCAGAGACTACAGTGCTTAGATTTTATGCTCCATTGTTAGTCCTTCATTCAATTATTTTGATACTTTGGCCATAACCATTTGGCACAAACCCGTAGATCCGATCTTGTGGCAAATCTGACAGCACAAGCTCGCCTCTGTGGGTCTTTGTCATTGTGGTGTGAACGTCGTCTTTTAACCTTTTTTTTCTTCAATAACTTAGGTTGTGTAGGTGACATGAATAGGTGTAACTTAATATATATTAATCCCATGGCAGTACATATTTAAAAAGTGATGTTGCTCTGACATCCCAGCAGTGCACAGCCTCTCTGTCGGCTGCGAAACCTTACATTAACTTTCACCTGAAATATGATGATGGTGATGGTGCTTTGTGTTAAATACGGAGGACAAAGAGTTACTTCAGCTAGAGGATGATATACTTGGTTAATAATAATTATAATAAATAGAGAAGAGGAACCCTAGTTGAAAATGTGTGCATCCGGGTTGAGGTAGTAGGTTGTATGGTTTAGAATTACACCCTGGGAGTTAACTGTACAACCTTCTAGCTTTCCTTGGAGTACACGTATGACATCAATCTGTACAGATGATTGTTTTGCTCATAATGCAGCATGCAGTTTGATATTTCTCGGTAGCATTGCACGTTATAATGGCTTTATGCAGTGTTAATGGTCTTCATATTAATGTAATTTATGCTCACCTGAGTTTCTTATTTCATAGCTGACCTTTAGCCTTGGTCAGCCTGCCTGCTGGGGCTCAAAACCTTCAATTAGTGTTAGCTTGACTTATGCTGTATTTTTAGACATAATGCATTGTGGTCAGTCGGAGTAACCGCACTGCATCGATTGCATTATGGTGTCCCTTTAACTGCAAAACACACAGAACAGACAAATGTGCAGTCTACTGGTTTCCTCTATCCGCCTCTACCTTCCCATATATCAAGTCCTGTTAATGACAAATCTCAGGAGCAAGTGCAGTTTATGCTGCCTTTTAGGCCAAATGACATGTTAAATTGTTCAACCAGCACTGTAGCATTTTGATCTACAAAGATGTTGTGCTGCGGTTGTAACTATTACTTTGAAATTCAGTATATTAAAAAAAAAAAAAAATAGAGTGCTAAAATGTTCTAACTATGCTGTATTTATTGTCTTATTTGGAACTGCCATTTTCTCACTAAGGTGTAATTGTGTGATGGAACCTATTTCACACAGTGATGGCTCCGCTTTTCAAACTGTTGCTCCGTCTTTGCGGCCTGGTATTACACCTCAGCCTGTTTAGTCAGCGTGGGGCCACGGCGTCTTCCGAATCAGTCGCATGTGAGCTGTGTGCCAAACATTATGACGCACAGATGGTTTGATACAAACACAAAGTATGAAATATAATAATCATAATAAATCTGACTTGTTCTGTTTAACAGACTCTTCCCGGTGACTGCCATGCCCCGTGGTTTTACAGCAATGCCTTTTGCACATTACATTTTAATATTTTTCAGCAGCTGACTCAGGTTAGATATATTTCTCAGGGATTCAGAGCTTTGATTATCATACCTAACAGTATTTAAGGCTGTTTGCCCCAAGCTGCCCCAGCAGACCTCAGTAATATTCCAGCTTTCCCAGCGTGGGAAAAGCTGAATGTTTATGCGTTGTCTCTGGGCCTTGTGATATACTGTCCGCAGTTCCATACAATGAGCATTTGTGATATGAGGTCTAGTTTCAGGTTGAAGCTTGCCTCGGCGACACTGAAGTCTCTGTTTACTGTAGACTTGTCCACTAGGCTGAATGCATCTGACTTCATCTCTGTCTGGCACTAAGCCACGGCTTGTAAAATGACTCCAACGCACCACACCAGAGAAAAATGGCCTAGCAGATCAGCTCACGATTTACCACAGTTTGTTACTCTTCAAGACGACTTGATTTGAAATGCAGCTTGAGTAGGAAACGGTGTTGTAATTTCTGCTATAGTTCTTTATCATTGTGACAGTGTTTTCTTTCGGTTTGATGAATGACACTGCTTTTGCTGTGTTTAGGGCCAGGGCTGAGTGGACCACCTTTCTGCAACCTTTGTCATTTATCCTATTAGCTCTTTGCTTTCAAGTGGTTGAGATTGCATCTTTTTTTCATGGTGTTTGATGCTCAGAGTTTCCACGGAACTGGCCTTATACTAAGCCAGATGTGTCGTTGTACTTTGAAATTTTAAATTGAACGTCTAATCATTTACAATAATCTCTTAAGGCTATATTTGCTCTTTAGATTTTTTAAAGAGCTTCCCTTTGGCTAAAGGATTGTGTATACATTAGACTCAATAATAATCAAGTGAGGCTATTCATTTTACAGTAATAGTGAGAAATGTAAGCCACACTCCCAAAGCTGTGCAGCAAGGGACTATCTTAGACAGACCGATCTGAGTGTTCTGTTTTTTTAAAGTACAAAGGTTCAATTCCTGAAATCATCTTGGACATGGAGACAACCCTGGAAAACCCCTTACTTGTTTCCTGTCGGTGCAGATATTGAATGGGATTAATTGGAAACAGCTATTTTTAGATCATCAGTAATCAAATCTGGAGTGATACTAACACCTCCATTGAAGCCCAGTGATCCTGCTCCGCCTCGCATCAACAACAGAGTCACCGTCATCAAACATGTTTCTGAGGGAATATGATCCTGGTAAATCCCTGGAAACCCCAGAACTCCTTTTATCTCCTATTTTGCAACCGCAATGACAGGAGGCTCAGGCCTCCTCATTCAACCAAGCATCACCAGGGTTCACGTCACTGCTGCCCTGACCCACTCACATGAAAACTAGCCTGAATAACTGCTGAAAAGTGGACAGTGTGCGGCGCGACACAGGGGGAATATCATGCTAGTCAGCTTCAAATGAAGAACCAGAAAAAGGCAGGAACAAATGTAGCCGCTTTATTTATTCAGAAATATATACTTTATTTTTACAGTTTAGCTAAAGTCTTTCCTCCTCCTTAGCTTTCACAAATTTAACAGAGCATGGAGAGTCAAGATGTGCCTTGCTAGAGTTTATTTTAAGAACTGTGATTTTCTCATCTTTCCTCACCTCTGAACCCCAATCGTTCCTCCAGATGTGTAGAGGAAAGCGTCGCTGCTAAGAATCCTGCTGCCTCAGCACTCCCCTGTCCAGCTGCCCCAGCAGCACAGCTAAAAGTCATTGGTTCCAGCTGGGCCTTCATTTATGGGATGGTTGAACAAATAAATTATGGGATTAGATAGGGGTGGTTCAAGCCGCTGATTTCTTTTTTTTTTTTTTTTTTCTCTTGGTCTCCACTGCTAACAGCCCCTTTGAGAAGTCAGTTGGCCAGGAGTCTCAAGGTTCTTCAGCTGACTTTAAGAATTAATAAAATAAAGATTCTCTTTATTGAATTTGGTATGCTGCAGTCCGAATTATGTATAGCAGAAAGTGCTGGCAATGCCGTGAAGCTCGACAATGACTCAGTGTCACCTTAACCCCAAATTCTATCAACGAGAAACAACAAAAGCAGTCAACCATAAACCTAAACTGTGCACAGTTTGGACAAGCAATAACAATAGTATCTTGTCATTACTTTCTTGTTTTAAAACACTCTTTTGAAAAACACAAAGCTCTTTCTTCATGCTTGGCCAGTTTAATATGCATTAGTCAGCCTTGACATTTATTGACTGCTGTCTCTTACTACCAAAAAAGTTGATTGTCTCCTGAAACTTTTCAGTTTCTCTCTCCCCTGCCTTTCTTGTCTCTCTCCAGCTATCACTATCACCATAAAGCAGAAATGCCAAAACAATCTTTAAAAAAAAGACATGGAAACGATTCAGAGCTTGTTGTAGCTCCAGATGAAGATAAATCTCACTGAGTTAGAAAAGCAAAAGCACACAGTCTCCAAAGTACATTTATTTCTTTGTCAGTGGAGTGGATCCAGTATATATATTGTGATCACACTGCAGATTACACGTAGCTTTTTTGTGTAGATATCTGGGAAACTATATATACACAGGAATTGACACAGCACACAAGCGTAATATACTTTCTGAGACTTTCTTTTCCTCAGGTGTTGGAAAAGATCTTGCGGAGCCATCCAGATCTATCACAGGGAGTGACACTTAAATGCTTGTAAAATCAGCCAATTGCCGCTTGCGTCTGTAACTGCTCCGCAAGCACTGATTGGCTTCTTGCTCTTGACGTCACCGACGGGTGGAGACCTTAGTAACAAATTGTCTGAGACCAGAACACTGTCAGTTCTGGCCAGACCGGTACTTTAGCTCCCCAACTCATAAAATCTCACTTCCCTATAAAAGCGAGCAGCCTCGAGCACTATTTCTTCCCAAGGAAACGTATTCCCTTAATGTGGTCGGGTTAATGGCAAATGAATAATCATAACACACCGATGGCAGACGGAGGGTGTCATTGATCTGTCTGGAGTCAGCCCCTCTCCGCCTGCTGCATCAGCCACTCTCCCCCTATTGATACGCTCTTGCCCCTTGACCCCTGGGACAGATCAATGCCATTGATTGGAGAAGGGCAGGGACAAGGGCAGGATCTGCTGACTGGCCCGACAGCTAGTGTGACAAGACATGATCGTCATTAATGTCCTGCTGGCTGGCTGGCTGGCTGGCTGGCAAGGCGCTGTGCATCACATATTCTCTCCCTCCTGCTCCCCTCCCCCTCCGCCCCCGTCTTCTCCTCCTCCACTCTCCTCCTTCACCCCTCCTACTTCTGCCGCTCCGTGTTCCCATTCTGTGCTGCTTGCACTGACTGAGATAAGTCCATTGTTTGGATACCTGTCTGATGCTTGCCTGGCATGTGTGGCACAGATATGCATCTGCAGGCTGCGTGGAGATATTTTGAGCTTATTGTAGAAAAACCAACGGTGTCATTGCAAGTGTCTGCTGCATAATGTCTCTTGGCTCATTGTGCGTGCTACTTACCAATCACAATGGAGCCGGTCCTATTTTTGGGTGCTTTGAAAAGCTCTGTCTTGGTACAATTCAAAGCGAGTGAATTAGAATCTGCTTCAACTGTGTCACAACAACTTCTGTATTCTCTGATCGATGGCATATCCCACATAATAAGATACCTACGTGGCCCGATCCCCACCGCGTCTTTGAAAATGTCTCATTGGTACGTAACAGCAACTGGATTGTGTCGCTATCTGCTATTGTACGGCGTTTGCGCTTGTGGACCTATTTCATCACGCCATTGGGTTATATTTCCAGTCTAGACTGGAAACGAAGCTAGCAATGTTTGTGTGTGTGTGCGTGTGTGTGTGGAGGGGTGATGGGCGGGATGCGGCGACAGCTCCAGACTCTGCAGTGACACGGCTGTAATGGAGCTGATTGATCACCTATATGGCTGCCTGCTGGCCCCGCTGGCTTTTGCATACAGCAAACTCCCAACCCCCCGTCTCTGCGTCACCGCCGCCATCACCGAGCCAATCTGTGAAGACCCACCATCCCCCATAGACTTCAACCTGGCCACGGTTTTGACATTGGCTGCAGGGTTTCTCTTCAGTGTTTGGCTCGCCTGCCTTCTGTATGTTTCTGTGGGACAGAAAGATACCGACACATTTGCCATCTCTGATGAAGTGACATTTTCCAATTCAGCCTCTTCTCTGTTGCAGCAGAGTTAAAACGCTGCTGTTTTCCATTTGAATTAAAGGGCATAATCAATCAATGATAACATTTGCAGATCTCTCTCCCTGCCCCCTCTGTGTCACACAGGGTCATAACCCTAATCTATCCCGGGTGTTGAAGGTGATTAAGCTCTAAGATTAGAACAAGCTGTCAAGGGCAGATCTCATTCAGACAGAAGGAGAAAATGGCTTCTTTTTTTCCATTGCGTTCATTATATTAAAATAAACCATACTACAAAAATAAAAACATTTCTCACATTTACAGTCTCTTTTTGCTGTGTCCATTAGGGAAGCAGTTGTTAAACATTAAAACCCCCAAATAAAAAGAAAATGTACCCCAGAAAAGTAAAATGAACTTCACAATAATATTTCACTCACCATTTGTTATTTGTGATCCTGCAAGATCGTTTGGAAATCTTCAGATAGAAGTTTAAACAGTTTGACCTTTAATTGCGTTGGCAGAGTTCAAATGCATATTATATTTAATAGCTGTATGTATGTATAGTATGTGTGATAAGTATTCAGCTGGCAGTCCACAGTACGGTGACATGGTTTCTGTATGTAAAGGCCCTTGGTGTGTTTCTGTGGTGCTAAGCTGGCAGAGACACATATGTTTACGTGTAGAGGAATTATACATATGTACGTCTGCAAATTTGGAGCCATCAAATCATAATTAAAAATACATTTCTTGACAAACAGAAAATATCAGACCAGTTTCCAGTGATGGAGGAATTTTTTGACACAATATTAGCCGTAGCTTTTCCGTCTGACTCGGACAGTCCCGTGTGCCTTACGCTGCTGCTTGCTGCTTTCAAGCCTCGGTCACAATATTGTGACAGTGTCTGTTTGTGTTCATGCTTGCTCTGACCACATCGCTGTCTGTGTGACAGTTTGTGTGTGTGTGTGTGTGTGCGTGTTAGCGGAGAATAGCCGCTTTAGTGTCACTCTGTGTCCTGTGTTTTGCCACGTTGGGTGTCTGTCTTTTTTGGGGGGACGTGTGAGTGTGTTTGCTGTCGCCTGTGCATGTGTTGCCAGTTCTGTCTGTGCACGCTTCCCCTGTTTGTGTGTCGTCTGTCTCAGATGACTGTTTGCATTCAATTTCGTATCACAGGCTATGTCTGTTGATTAGTGTTTGTGTGTGTTTGCATGTGAGAGTGCAAGCTGCATTCATGTTACAGCCCATGTTAGAAGACAGTGGGATCGCTACAGTGCATCCTCCTCCATGGCCAGCCAGTTCGCTGCAGTGTGTGAATGTGTGAGTGTGTGTGCGCCGCTGGAAAAGAGAAGAAATTGATCAGCACAGGGAGGAACGTGTTCACCAGCAAAGGCTGGATGGAGGGTGTGAGAGAGAGAGAGAGAGAGGGAGAGAAAGAGCGAGGGCTGTCGCTGCAGACTCCTGCTGCAGTATCTCACTTTGGGCAAGCAGCTGCAGACAGGGAGTAACAGACAAGCGAGACAAGCAGACAGGTACAGACCTGGTGTGATGGGAGGGGATGGGTGGGGGTTGGGGGTGTGGAGAGAGTGGTAGAGGGCAGTTGATGCTGGAGAGGCAGGGCTTGGGGGTGGAAGGGTCAAATGGGGGGGGGGGAGTGAAAGGTAACGGGTTGCGGTGGGCGGCGGAAGCTGGAGGAAGCAAGTGTTTTTGGCTTTTTTTTTCTCTCTGTGATGGCAGCTCTTCATGTTGGATCTGTGACGATAGAGGAAGGAGGGAGAGGTGGAAAAATAAAAGTAGAGGGTGTAGATGACAGTGTCACGACATGGCTGATGTCCCAGTGTCTGGAGGAGCAGGGAGGAGAAAGAGGAGGAGTGGTGGTGGTGGTGTGTGTGTGGGGGTTAAGATGCTGAGATGGAGCTGACAATGCAAGCGCTGGGATGGAGCGATGCTCTGCTGGGGGGTTCTGGGGGGAGGTTGGATGGGGGGGGCGTCCCACCTCACTGACCTGCGTCTGGCTGCAGCTTCCCGCGGACTCCTCTGCTTCACCCCCACCCCCCCTCCATTTCTTTCTTTCGCCCTCTTTTTTCCCTTCTTCCACCGCTGCCCTTTTTTCCCTCTGTTCTTCCTCATCCTCAGCACAGAGGCGGATAACAAAAGGCGTAGTCGGTGGCAGACAGAAGAGTGAGCGTGCGAGGCAACGCGTCGGGTGGCGCGGAGCATTCATTTCCGGAAGCCTCCACTTTGCCTGGCGTTCCCCAGAGAGAAGGAGACAGTCAGAGACATCTATCCACTTCTTTTCTTTTTTTTTTTTTTTTTTTTAGTCTGAGGGGGAGGAGTTTTTTAGTGTGAGGTGGGTGGCAGGATGGGGGGACGAGGTGGAGGGGGTGGGGGTAGTCAGTGGTGTGTTTGGGTACATGACAGGCAAAAATGGCATGGGAATGTTTTCAATATTACTTTGTTAATATTTGCTGCAGTTTGGCATTTTATGGCAATTAATGTCTGGATTCTTTGCTTCCAACTGTGCCTGAAGCTTATTTTTTTCAGTTTAATAGAAGCTGTTTTATGTCTGACTGAAGCTTGTTGCCTTTGACACTGACAACTTATAGCGTACCAAGCTTGCCGCCATGGTGGCAGAGTTCGGCGGGTAGGTGGTAGGGTCTGGCTTCAAGGTTGTTGCAGTCAGTGTGGAGTTTTACCTGTGTTCTCATCAACGCTGAGCAGCCACAGAGCAGAGCCTCGAGGCTCTGTTTTTTTACTTGATATCTGACCAAACACTATCGGTGCTTGCCCCTGTGGTGGAAAGCCAGTGGCTGAGGCTGCTAGGTGACTCTCTGCGTCCATCAGTCAGCGCAAACGGACGGACGGACCGTCCAGACGGGTCCGGGTCCGGGTCCAGCCATCCTGGAAGAGAGAAATGTAGACTGATGATCAGCCGACGCTCTTTAGGACAAAGAGGCGAGCCTGGCTGCTTGGCTGGGGGGCTTTTCCTTTTCCAGCACAAAGGCTAGTTAGCACAGAGCAGGCAGCGCAGGCTTGTCTGTTTGTCTGAGCCTCTGCTTCTGCTTCTGTCTGGGTGCTGCGATGAAGATCATTTGTCCAACAAATTTACCTCTTTGTCTTCCTTTGTCATCTCTGTTCTCTTTTGCTGCCGCTGTTGTTGTCTGGTGTCTCGTGGTATTTAATGCGTGTCAGCATTTGTCTGAAACTGTTTCTACCTTTGCGTGTCTTTGTGTGCACAGGAATCAAGCTGAGCCTTCTGCACACAATAAGTTATCTGCAGTGGAGGAAAAGGAGGAAGATGGGACCCTTTTTCTCTGTCCAGGGCACAGAGCCACTTTGTTTTTTGATTGCAACCCATGCCTCATGAACGACAGACACTCTGTGTCTGTGGGTGCCTTTGGGCAGAAATTGGGTACTTTTAAATGGAAGTGGTCGAGGAAGGGACAGTGTGTGTGTGTGTGTGTGTGTGTGTGTGTGTGTGTGTGTGTGAGACAGAGAGAGAGAGAGAGGGAAAGGTGTCAGTGCCACAGTGCCCTGCAGCTGACTGCGGCTCCTCAGTAGACTCTGTCGTACTTCACCTGCTCCCTGAGACCCTAACTTGTGAGCTCTCTTGATAAAAAATCACGGGTTAGGCTCTTGGGACGCGGGCGGAGGGCACAATCGACTTTCTACCGAATGTTCCAAGGGTGGAGTCGGAATGAAGCACCAACTGATTTACTGTTAAAAATGTGTAGGGACATTGTAGAGAAAGGAAGAGGAGAACATGAAAAGGAAGTAGTTGAGTGCAATAAAGAGCAAATGTTTGTTTGATCAGTTCCTCCGTCACATCATCTCTTAAGTGTTAGGTAAACTGTAGCCCCTATGGAACTGTATATGTAGGAATGTGCATGTTTGGTATAGCCGAAATGTTTTGTTTTTCTCAAAAAATTAATCAAGAAAGCTTTTCGTGATCGCAGCACCGACATCACTATAAAACCGAAACACTCGTCTACGCCGCACTGTGTTCTCAGCCGACATTGTAATCTCTCTTTGTGTCAACATCTTTGTTTGAATACCATTCGAGTAACACATGATCTGATTAGAAATGGCAGGACACCAACCACTCCAAACCACCACACCCCAGACTCGTGCTGATTAACCCCTGTCACCACCACAGCACAGTATCGCAGAGAGCCAATATATATTTGATCCTCCATTACCAAGGCAGGCGCTCTGAATTTGATCACTCCAGCTTCATTCAGACGCTACAGGAGCAGTCTGTGACGAATGCCACATCTGCCGCTGCTGTTTTACACATTGTAAAACTAAAGATTCTGATACACATGTTCTAGTGGGCTAACTTAATTTCTTCGCGGCAGCAAACTCATGTATCATGCATTTCTTCTTTTTTTTTTACACACATACACATTCAGTAATTTCAGTTATACTGCTTCATAATTGTCAACATTTCCCAGCCAGCTATCAGAAAGTGTTAAAATATTTGACAGTTATAATACTGTTTTCCAAAATCAATATCAGAATATAGCATCTGATAACAACCACAAGTAGAGCATTTAAAAAAGCAAGTTTCAACTCACCCACTGATTTACAAATAGACGGAAACCCCAGCTACAAAAGCCAAATATGTATTATTATCACAATTACATTTTTAATAGTAACTGGAATGGTTAAAAAACATTTTTAAATTGTCAGTGAATGACAGTAGACAGAGTGCCATCTTCCATGCATTAAGTTGCTGACTGTGTTAAAAAGACAGAAAGCTTACAGTATATTAAATAAAAATCAGTGAGCACATGTTTAAAATGTTTAATCACAGGAATTTTGTTGCTTTCATAATTTGATCATTTCTGGCGAAATTTGCCATTGTCATGAGATGTCACAACCAAATTGGTTAATGGTCTGAATCAATATTTAAACTGGAGGTGTAGGACGACTCAGACAGACATAGTAATTCAGCAAAAAGGTGGGCTGGCAAAAAGACAAGATTGAACATTGAATAGAAAATGAAAATATTGGACTGGTCTCATGTGAACACAACTAAAAAAGCGCAATTACAATAAATTAGGCCTGCTGAAAAAAATAGTTATTTTCCTTTATGTTATTCAAAGGTGTGACTTCGTTCACCATTACAGCTTGACCTGGTTTTTAAACTTTCAATTTTTCCCAAGGCAGCATGCTTTTCTGAAAACCTAATTTCTGCTAAATTACCCATATTAGGAATGCAGTTCAAAACAATTGATTTTCTCTCTAATACCCTCCTCTCCATCTCTCTCCCAGTCTCCAGTCTCCCTCTCTCCCTAATTATGTTTTTTTTCCTTCCCGTCTCCCCATTTGGTTTCATAGTGAACAATGCCGATGCCAACTAATCAGTCTGTGCCTATGCCACAGAGCCCCCAGCAACAGCTGAAGGAGTGCCATGCCCCATGAATACCAAACAGCCAGGCACAGTGCGACAAGTGCTGAGCAGTCAGACGCAGCACAGCCAGAGCGGAGCTGGTGCCCACAAAACAGCCAGACAGTTTTATTAGGGTCTGTCTGACACGCAGCAAAGTCTGGCAGCACCCGAGCCCACTGATGAAATCCTCACCGCTCCCCCAACAGTAACAAAGCAGCATGCTCAGAGCAATCCGCCAAGGATCCAATAAATATCACCCCGTAAAAATCAGCTAGCGGCTAGTTTGTAACTCCGCTGAATGGGGAATACAAACTTTGTTCAAAGTCAAACTAGTTCCCAATAAGCAACTGCTAAACTGATCTCTTTTGTGCCATCTAAACATTACACTGCATCTGACGCATTGGGGGAAAAAGAAATCTCCTGCAGGGAAATTCTTCTAAAGCCTTTTCTGTAAAAGCTGCTATTTTATTGACTTGAAAAAAAGGCAAATGAATTCACTTTTACATTTGACCTTTTGAGCATAATGTTTATGAAACATGTTGATGCTAAGGTTACACTTTTTGTTTGCTTTCCTACTAAGTTGATAATTAATATTTTCAGAGGAAATGCAGAATAATTATCCTAATGTCAATGTCGGCTATGAATTACTGAAGTGTATGAAACGTGAATATATTTCACATAAGAATGGGTTTGTTTAAAGTAAGAGCGGTGCTTGTAATTTTGCTTTATTCTGGACATAATTCCTTTCATGAAATCTTTTAATTTTGATATAATAAGATAAGATTAATCATAGTAAACCTGGAAGTGGTTGTCAAGGTCAAATTACTTAACAGCAGTGTGCAATATTAGTTGTTTTTTGTCCTTTGATAAAAAACATTTATGTACTGTGTTTTCACAGAACCAGTCAAACTATTTTACTAAAATGAAAAATATAAATCAGTGACAATTTAGATGAGAAAACTGAACAAGTGGGATGTTAAAATCTGCTTAGGAACTGATCAAGAAGCAGAAATTCAGCTCATGCTTCATTTTGTTCACAAGAAACTAATGCAGTGCTTCAGAAAAATGTATATAATAATTTAAATATGGTGTAATACACTTTTATCATTGCTAAATAAAGAGAATTCACTGTGTGGTTTCTATACTCAGCTAGTCTTCAAGTTCCTGCAGGAAAGATTGATTCAGACTTTGAATAGGTGTAGATAAACCAAAGGCTCCAGCTGATGGACCCGAGTGTGTGTGAGAGATTACACTCCATTGTTCAGAGGTGGTCATGTAACACACTGCGCCGCCACATCGCTCCCCGATAAAAGTAATAAGGACAGATTAACATTTATCCCCTACATTTGGATTTGGGCTTGAGCTAACATTGAAATCAGATGGATTTAGTGAATTAGAGGTTTTTTTTGTTTGCATTGATTGTCAGGTTGTGTTGTCTGGTCAAGCAGCTTAGTGTTCAGTGGATCTCTTATCGCAGCTGGATGGGGGGAGGAGGTGCAGGTAGTGGGGTTGCGTTGCGTCAGGTATGCCTGATAGCGGAGCAGCGTGGAACGGAGGGGGGCAGGGTTGTGGGGGGCGTCTGAGTTTCCAGACACTGCGGCAGGAGGCCAGACAGTCACCTGAACACACACACACACACACAAGTGTGTCTATGACACCACGCATATGCAAAAACATACAGACACATTTTATACACAAAGCCCCCCCGCTTAAAGTCTGCACTAAAGCCAGTTCAGTTCTGTTTTTAATTCAATCAAGGGTATAAATTATAGTGCCACTCGTAATGTAATTATCCCTGTGCATCGAAAGCACAAAAGTTTCTTTATTATTCTCTGGGCGACAGGGATGAGAGATAAACTCCATTAACTTTTTCAGATTACAGTAAGTGCTATGGGAGGTGGGGGTGTCGATTGAAAGGACAGTTGAGCTGCGCTGAGACTGGAGGATTTTCACGGCGGGTCTGTGGGCACAGAGCAGGAGTCTGGAAAGTGGGGCTGATGATTGAAAACCAAACAACAAAGCTCAGAGGGAGCAGACTGATGGCCTGGCAGGCCAGAGGTCTCAGCACAGCCAACTGGAATGCTCCCAGACCCGGTGTGTGTGTGTGTGTGTCTGCTTGTGCATGTCGGCATTGCACATGTGTGTTGTATTGTCTAAAGGTCCTCGGTATTTGAGGATGCGGTCCTCCTTGGCCGGCTCCCTCCCCGGGTCCGGTCTTATCTCCCCTTCTCTCTCTGATCTGTGATTCACTTCGGAGGCGTTGCCAGGGAAACCTGGTATCTGGCTAGCAGCTTGATGGAGTTATTGAACTGTAACTGGCTGGGATAATTATGCTCTGTCTTGCAGGTTGGCTATCCAGTGCCTGGGACTTGAATGTGACCTATAGCAGGCCCAGCATTGTCGCCACAGGCAAAAGCTTTTAACCCCTTGGCCACCAGACAGCTGAACTGTTGTAACTTTGGTAGCGATGCCCAATCAGAGTTTACACTTTCAGCCTCTCTCTTCCTTTTGTACGCCAACGCTGCATTAGTGATACAGTCAGTTATTTTGTAAACTACAACAACTTCTCACTGTAACTCTAGCAGACACACATGTTCAGCTACCCTAGTCACATTCTGGTGGTTTGCTTTGTGTCCCTGAAAAAGGTCATGACCACAAATTCCTAGTGTGTCCTCAAGTGCATCCTCTCAGCCCTTGAGCAGGTGGACACTTGGATAATCACAGCGTGTTTGCTCTGATTTTGTACAGATTGTCTTTGATATTCCGCCACAAAAGAGCTGATGTTTCAGAGATAAATTCTGCTACGTTTAACTCTCACTTTCAAGTTTTCCAGTGGGTTTTCCCATCCTTGTAAAGGCAGTGAACATGGCAGACCCTCCTGTATTTTCTATTTTCCCACACTTATTCTAAATTGCTATCATTATCTCTTCTTGTCTAGGAGCCCTGGCAATTGTCTGTCTTTCTCCACGCTCAAAGGTAAGACCAATCACAACTTTCATTTGCAACACGACAACAAAGTCCAAAACCTTACTTTTTACTTTTTCCGTGTCATCCATTTTGTTCGCAGACGAGAGTGGAGAGTGTTTTGGGTGTGTGACTGCCTTGTTTTGCTTGCGCACTTGCAGCAGTAGAGTGAGTCAGTAAAAGTGTCAGACTGCCGTAACAGACGGCGTGCGCGAGATAATGAGCCTGGAGTCATTTGGAAGCCGCTCAGCTCGGCCCAGGTGCCCACTGAGCACAGAAAGAGAGCAGACGACCTTTTACTCAGCTTCGTCCCACTGCAGTCACTTAAAACAGTGATGGATGTTTCCCTTAACACCCCGCTCCTTCTCCTTTTCTCTCCACCCTCCCTCTGTCTCATCTCACTACCCTCCTTCCCTTCCTCTGCTCCAGCACCACTCTCCCCTTATTTGTCCCTTTTTCTGTCCTTTTTGTTTTTCTACCATCCTTTGCCTTTTACAGACCCCCCCCCCCCCCCCCATTCTCTGTTCTTCAAGAGTGATGAGGAGGAAGAGGAAGAAGGGGGGGTGGGGGGGTGGGGGGTGGAAGTGAAGTGGAGGGGGCGTTTCCTGCCAGCGCAGAGTCAAGCCTCCCCCCTCCCCTCCGCTCAGCTCCTCATTAGTATGCAGCGGCTGTTGCTCAGGTGACATGGCCGCTGGATCCGATCCCGAATGCAGGAACATGAGCAGCGTGGTGGAGAGCGGGATAGCAGGTAAGGACAATGAGAGCAGGCGGGAGAGAGGGACGAGAAGGGGGAGAACGAGAGAGGGGTGGGAGGCAAGGGATGGACTTCTTTGAAGGACTTAACACCCCCACACATACCCACACTTATACACTGCTGTAATGCATACACACATATTTTCAGGTTCAGGTCCAGCCTCCCTCCTAAAGCCATATATCTACAGTTAAGGACCATACAAGTGTGTCTTTAATTAAAATAACTATTGTTATCTGCTGAGTTATGCTAGATGAGTTGTTGTCATAATAAATATCTGGGAGAATGCAGTTAATAAAGTACTTTACTTGGTGTATGCCGTTTCCAAAATTCATTCTTTACAAATGTTTTTTCTTGTATTTTCTGTCTTAACAAAAAATGTAATAATTGTACGTGACAGTATCTACTTTATATATTGCAAATACAGTGATTTCAATAAATGTCTGTTGAATGTGTTCTGTGTTTGGTTATTTAGAAATATAATGTTTTATTCCATGTAAGCAAACAGTGAAGGAATCCTGCAGTTTCCCCTCAAAACATGTTCATTGTTTTCACTTGTGAGGTTTTCATTCCCCTTGATATGTAGGATATTGGTTTAGTTGCCAAAGGCAACAAAGAGAGAGGTGTATTAGACAAATACTCACACACACTCTGTATGCGTGTGTGTCAGAGGAGGAGAGAATATGAGGAGAGGGTAAGAAAGGGAGGAAAGAGAGTCTGTGTGTAGGTGTGTTGGTGTTTGCTCTATTTGTGTGTGTGAGAGAGAACTAGAGACAGACTTTGTGTGTTTCTCTCTCTCTGTGTGTGTGTGTGAGTGTGTGTGTTTATGTGCGTTGGGGGAGCAGTGCGGCCAGGCTGCAGATATCATCCATCTCCCTGTCACCGGCCCAAGGGCTGCTGGGAAAGTGGCAGACAGCTCCCCGGCTCTGACAACAGAGGCTGCATCCTAATTTTCCGACAGAGAACGCTTGAAAAACCTGCTGCTGCTCCTCCCTCGCCGCCCAGTACGGAAAACCATTAACCCCGCGATCCGGGAACAAAGCACGGAGCTCAGCCCGGACCACCGCTGGTTGCGAGTCCCATCAGCTCCCATCATCCAGCAGACATGAGCTGCAACACTTTGCATCAGCTCCACTGTATAAAACATGCACAACACCTCGAAGACTGCTGCGTTAAATCTGCACATTTCTTAAGTCGCATCTAACTAGGAGGTCATATTACTCACTGATACTTGATGACGGTGCAGTGATTTCGTTAGTGAAGTGCGTTTTCAAAATAAAAGTCCCCCTGGCAATAGCTGTTATAACTGGATTACATGCTTTCTGGTTAGCCATGACTAATTGTGTTATAAAGCTGATGTCAGACATTCTATAGCTTTTGTTATATGCGCGAGCACTTTTGAATTCCCATCTCTCCGAGTGTTTCTATTTCTCATCTCTGGTTCTAGGCATCACATAAACACTAGCATGAGGATTGGATTAGTGCTCATTAATGTGTTGTGTGTAGCTGCTTGTTAACTCATTTGAGTTTTGTAGTTTCACTAAAGTAAAGGAATTAAAAAGCCTTCAAAAAACTTGATGTTGTTCTCACATATATATTAAGTAAAAGGTGCACACATGAGCCAAGTCACATTTTCAAGTCTCATAGTTTTCCAACACAGAATGACAGTGGAGACTTAGTGTAATACATGAATATGGATAAATATGTGAATAGTAGAAATATTCCCTGTGTAAAACAGTATATTTGGTGTTAAGTTGCATGTAAACTGTAAAATAGATTAATCTACCTTTTGACATGTAAACACACTTTAAATGTTTTATAGATATAAATGTGAGTGGATGTATTTTTGATTAAAGCTTTTTATATCAATTTCATCTATTTCAATTCACTCATCATCCTTAAGGTCATTAGAATATTACATTCCACTGTCAAAAGCTAACTAAGCTGATGCTTTACTTCAGTGGCACCGTCTCATGCTAAAGAAGTTTCTGGCAGACTATTGCATTTCAGTCCCATTCCCAAATGTTGCAATACAAACATTTGTTCCTTGTAAATAATGTAATTACTGGAAAATTCCATAAATGAAAAGATGAAGTGATTTCCCCCTTTAGAAAATGTCTGGAATAAAACTATTACTAACAAAGAAGTCGACTTATGTTTTGTTTTTTTCTACATATTATATAAATGCAGAATTAGATTTTTCTTCCTAAAGTGTTGAAGCTGAGTCGATCCTGCTGGTTTAGCATTCTGAGGTACCATCTTTAGAATAAAGCAGATTAGACCACAGTTGTCATGAATAATGTTGATTGGCTTTTCCTGCCAAAATGTAAATATGAAAATTTTTAAACAAACTTTATAATATGATAATGACAGAAGACTGCATATCAGGTGATAATAATCAATGTAAGATTTGAAATCAACTCTTTTCATCAAGCTGTCATGACAGAGGGAGTTTCATTTAGTCCCAGATTAGGGCTGATATGGGAGTGACTGCTGTCAGGGCTTTAAAAGCCACACATTTATATGATCAAAGCTGTGAGGACAAGCTGCATTAGATCTGTGATAATTGTTAACAAGTCAGTAGAACACACTGGTGGGATCAAACACATTCAGTATTGAACAGACCATCCACATGTTGGGTGGGAGGCCCACACACACACACAGGAATTACACTCTTCTGTTACCAGTAAAGCAAAAAACAATCCACTGACCAACATGAACTTGTGATGTCCATTATACTGTCTGGAATGCATAAACTGAATACATGTAAAGGTGAGGTGTGCCATCACAGAATGTGCTTCAGTCAAAGCCTTAATGCAGTACTACAAGACAATAATATTATCACCTATGTCAACACAGAAGTACACAGTGTAAGGAATTAACATTTTATTTTTAGAATAATTTAGCTATTGGTAACACTTCATTTTAACCCTCCTACTGAGCATTTATAAGCAGTATATTATTAAATGGTTTATAACACACTTTAATGTATTTGTAGGAAGATATAAGGACATTTTAAGTTGTGTATAAATATCTAATGAATGATTAACAATATAGAATAATATATAAAATATGTGTTCATATTTAATATAAATATATAGTATTAATTTATTATGTTTACTAATTGTATTGTACTTATTTTTATTAATGAAGTACTTATCAATGTATGAACACTTCTTTACTCTCCATGACAACAAAGCAAACTGATGCAGCTGAAAGCCCCAGAAGAAATTCAGTAAGTGGCCCTTGAGTTAGAATTTTCTAACATTCTTGACCTTCTGTTTCCAAGGTCAAGAATGAACATTCTTCTTCATGAGTTTTGAACACATTTATAAACACTTTAAACCTGCCTGTAAATGACTGGTCCATGTGTATAAATCTATAACTCTTTGTAATCATATATCATTGAATATGAATATCGTCATGTTGCACTGTGTTATCAATCCTTCATTAACTGTGCAAACACCAGTTACAAATATAAAAAATGTACTTATATCTGCTTACAAATGCATTACAAACAATTAATTCATAGCTAATTTACTGCTTATAAATGCTAGTTAAAGTGTTTGAATTTTACCAAAATGAATTCTTCAGCAATGCTGCTGCATTCATGTCACATGGGTTAAAGAGTAAGTAATAAATAAAAAGTTGAAAAAGCCATTCAGTTGAGCTCTTGGGTCATGAGACGTGAGGCTCAGTGGTGCACTTTGATTCCTCTTCCTGAATCCTGGTGTCACTAACAAGGAAAGTACAAAATGGTACATTCACCTTTAAATAAACCTAAAGAACTCTACGACCCTCAGTCTTTTTTTTTTTTTGCTGACATGAAAAAAATAGCATGAGAGCATAGGCTACAACTTGCTGCATGTGTCATTTGTGGTTTACATTTCTATGTTTGGCTTTCTGTAAAACTTGAACCCCATAACAAAGTGCACATGTGAAAAAGCTTATAGAAACCAAAATCTAGTGTCAATCACAGTGCAATCACTGTGTCTTTAAAGCTTCAAAGTGCCTCAACGCTTCCACTGCTTTGCCTTTTACCAAGAAGTCATTTCCTCAGTTATTACCACAGGACATGAACGCAGCATGAGCCTTTTGTTTTTTGAACATCATTGCACACAGGAATAGTAGTGTAAGAGGTGGTGTCTTCATGTCAACATGTCAAAGAAACAAGTAATCCAAAAAAATGTTGAGCAAACAGCACCTAATAAATGAACTGCAGTCAAAAACCAAATGCCAGCTGTTTACAGCATTTCAGGATGAAATAACGTGCTTCCCCTTGATTAACAGTTTCCACATAATAACCCCCCCTCCCTCAGCTCTGCCAAGGTGTCTCACTGCAGTATTGTGCATGAGGGTTTTAGACAGAGCTTCCCAGCTGTTTTGAAATCCCTGTGACTGTGATTCAGACACAGCTTGCAAACGCTACGCTGAGCTCAAAGAGACCTCTCTGAAGCCTGGGAATCCAACGCTCGCTGGGCACAAAGACGACTTTGATTTCTGATGAGTAAAATAAACATCAAGCTTGTACATGTTACCAGAATTTGCTGACTGTGTCTCTGCAAGTGGCCTCCGGGAATCTCACACTGAGAAAAAAAAAAAACAAAAAAAAAACACACAAGCTTCTCAAATGTTGCAAATGAGGCTTGAAAACACATAAACTCAGCCATAGAGTATGGTTGAAAGTGTGTGTGTGTGTGTGTGTGTGTTTACAGTGCACAAATTCACGTGGGTGTGTGTGTATATTTAACAGTAAAGTCATCAGCAGATTAATGTACGCACTTTGTAGTTTTAATGCTTTTCAATATCCACTTATAAAAGAAAAATATATGTATGTATTGCAAAAGTGTAGTTCATTTTAGTCCATATTAAACTGATTGTGGAATGAATTTATGTATTTTTTATTTTCATTTCATACCATTGAAACGGTCCATACCACATGGGATTACATGGCACACGATAATACATGACATGACATTCATGTTCCAAAGAAAAAACAATCATTGCTCTATATCACATACTTCTCATGGTTCCTAAAGCAACGAAAAGAAGGATGTTTTGCAGTTTGTACAACACACTTTAGCTATGCTAGCAGCGTGGCTCTATGGACGGCACTGGCTTTGGTGGAACAATTATTGGATGGATTGCCATCAAATTTGGTCCAGACATTCATGTTTCCATCGAAATGAATTGTAATAACTTTGCTGATTCACTGACTTTTCCTCTAGCGCCATCATCAGGTCAAAATTTCAATCTGTCCAATACTTTGCTTTATGACCAAATACCTGTGAAACTAATTACCTTCCCATTAGCCTCAGCTGTACTTGTTTAGTGCTAATTAGCTAAGTTTAGCTAATAAGCTAAACTAAGATGGTGAATATGTTAAACATTATACCTGAAATAAAACATGTTAGCATGAAGATATCAGCATTTAGCTAGCATGACTGTAGTCTTAGTCTTGTTTCTTAATGACCAGACATCGTGAAGATACAATTTCAGAAGTCTAAGTTTCATAGTCTTCATTATTTCAGCATCATATAACAAAAATAATCTTTTTTAGTTCTACTGAATAACCTCCTTCTTAGGTCATATATAAATGACAATATAACACCAAATGCATTTCATTTTCTATTTCATTTAACTCACATAGATCTACCTTGTTCATCAAGACCAACATGATGCTCTGTGTCCAGGTAGTCACACAGGCACACAGAGATCTTTTCATTCATTCCACATCATTTTCAGTACTAAATTCAGTTTTGATTAAACCATATGTTCTGAGTTTTTGTGCTTCTTCTTCATCCGAGTAGCCTTCTCTCTTTTAACAACTGAATAACAAAATTTGAAATCAAACCAATATTCCCTTTTTCAAAATGTACACTTCCTAATACCCTACTTATTGAAATAAGGATGAGGATTTCCTTACACAGTCTACTCATACAAACAACCCAATGTATTTAACAGGGTTCCCACCCCATGTCATCTGTCACTATGGTTGGAGCAAACTCATTTACTCCTTCCTACTTGCTTTGAACCTGTTCACATCCTTTGTAACTCGAGCAGCACAGTCCAACAGAGGGCAGACACAGGCATGGAGGAGTTTAGTCCACATGGAGAAACCAAATGGTTGAATTTAGTTTTACCTATGACTCCACCTAAAGCCCTACTAGCTGATATAGAAGTGCTTATCCCCATTATATTTGTTTTCTTTGTGCTTGTATGTAGATGCCACTTCTTATACCATTCACTAGTGACAGAAAACATAAATGAAAACTTAAAATGTATTGATCACTTCTAATCCAACATGAAATGATGAAATTTGCTCAGATGTTTAAGGCCTCTGTATGCCCTGATACAGTAAACCACAAACAGTCTATAGGCCTCTACACTGAACACACACACACACACACATTGTATATCTTCAGTTTATTGATTCATCTTTATTTCACAGTCTCACACAACAATGATGGCGGCCACGGCTCGCCACGCAGCCAGGCGAGCGTGCACCTTCTCGTGTCCTGCCATGCACACTGAGCAGCACATTGCAGGAGTAGAAAACTTGAACATACAGATGTCTCCGTCCCTCACAGGCTCACTGGTGCCTGCACGCAAGACAGCAGACACACAGCACTGCTGCTGCTGCTGCTGCTGCTGCTCAGGCAACAGCCTGTCAGACAGACATCCATCAGCGCAGAGACAGAGGATACAGCCGTTTCACTGCGGCTCCATCTCAGTGATGTAAATGACTGGAGAGAGGACAGACTTGTGTCGGAATTAGCTGCTGGAACAGAGCAGACAGAGCTGCTGTGTTCTCAGTGTGTTAAGGAGACAGTGTAGCATCTATGAGAAGCTAGTTCAAGCCTCAACGCAGAGATGGAAACATTTCAGGTTGGAAAAGTGATTGATAGCCCTTCATACCAGAGGCCTATATAATAACTCCGAAAAGCTCCGAAAATAGATTTTAAATAAGACTACATGTGCTGTCCTCTCCAGATGTTCCTCAGCTTCCTACAATCAGAAACATCACAGTAACAATGAGTCAGTAATATTAGTTCTCTGTGGTCTAATATCCTCAGGTCTAATACCTCAAAGTCAAAGACCTGCAGTGCTATCTTCTCACCAGACAGAGCTCTGGTGCCCTCTTGTGGTAGATGTGAGGACACTAATATCATTACAGCCTAACCACCAGCCACCCTCCACTGGATTGCAGTTATTTCACTGAATTTACAATTTCGTTTTGAATGACAAAGAAAGCTAAGGCATTTGTTTTTGTTGTGCAAAAGTTACCATTTTTCCAAAAGTATTCTTTTTACAAATGACTAAACTGTGGACTCGTCAGTTTAAAGGAATAGTTGAACATTTCGGGAAATACTTACTTTCTTGCACAGAGTTTGATGAGAAAATTGACACGCTCTTGTATCTGTCCATTAAATAAGATACAGCCAGCAGCCAGTTAGCTTAGCTTAGCATAACAGGGGACACAGCTAGCCTGGCTCTGTCCAAAGGTCAAAAGATTTGCCCACCAGCACGTCAAAAAGTCACTAATTAAGATGTTATAGCCTATCTCATTTGTTTAATCCATACTGAAGTGTAACAATGACAAGCTGTGGTTTTGTGGGGAGTTGCATGCCAGACTATTTCCAAGTTTCTAGTATTTGTGCTAAATGAAGCTAACCAGCTGCTGGCTGTAGCCTTATATTTAGTGTACAGATATGAGAGTGGTATTGATCCCCTCATCGAAATCTAGGCATGAAAATGAATAATTATATTTCCAAAAATGTTGAACTATTCCTTTAACATAACAGAATATACAGTATTGCAGTTATTCCACAGAAATTACAGTTTCGTTTTAAATATTTACTGTGCAAAGGTTGACATTTCTTCCAAGGAGAAATCATTATTTTTGCAAATGACCAAAATTAGGTTCTCCAGTTTAAAGAATATCAAAGTGACACATTTTGACTTGTCATAGCAGGAAAAGCACAGGTGTTACTAATAACAGTAACGATGGCTCTGGTCTATTCAAGTGTCCATGACAGTGTGACAGTGAGCCAGCATGCAATACACCTGGCTGGACCCTGCAACTGAAGCTGCTAAATGGAATTCAGCCATTTTATAATTCACACCTGTGCCTTTCATACTGTGACATGTCAGAATGTCTTCTGTGAAAAAGCATCTATCATGCAGAGTAACAGGGACACTGACTGTGGAAAGATGTTGGCCCTGCACTCTCACACAGCTGTTGAAGTTAGGCGGGGCTGTACTAACAGTTATATGACCTCACCATGTGTGTACTAATGGTATTCTAATAATCATGATGAACTTCACTTATATAGCAACTGTAAAGGATTGGTCGAGTGGTGGAGGGAGAACACACAGAGGCCGGAGTAATCTTCACCCAGTCTAGGTTTTATTTGTAGTTTACATGACACAAACAAGCAGTTCAGGCTGGTTTTGGTGAGGTTGTGAAGAAAAACTATATATAAAAATGAAAAAAAACAAAACAAAAACAAACTTTTCAAAAGGACATAAAGAAACCCATCAGTCAACAAAAGTCAGGCTATGGCCCGTGGCTATTGGACAGCTTCCGGCAGGTCTGCACCTGAAATGACACCACCTTCCAACTCCAACCTTAAACTCACCAGGGAAGCTTCTAGCCCCTGCTTTTAAACCGGATGCTCCTCCTACAGACAAACCAAAGTTAGTTTGTAATCAGTTAAGACAATCAAGTAACATTTCTATGTAAAAACAATAACTATTTCTAATCTTTCTAACTGTCCAAACATAGACATTTTTACAATATAGGTTGTTTAGACTATTCCCTGAAACAATGAAGCCCCCCCTCTGTACTCCTCCCAACATGGTAGAGTTCCCTCTACTATAAAGCCCATCGGATGCTCTCACTTCCTGTTTGGCAGTTTGGACCAGCAGGTAACGTGGATGGGAGCTCATTGACAAACATTTTGGTTGACTGAAGTTGAATATAACCAGTACATGAATTTTAATTGAATACATTTGTAAATTAATTGAGTAGTTATTTCATTAATGCTGTGTATGATGACAGTATGCAAACTTCAATGACTAGAATTACTTTTGTTAGCAGGTTAGCATGCTATACCCACATGTGCTTAACATGCTAACATAACTCAGAGAGGCCTGCACAAGCACAACTTAGCAACACAACTAGGACTACAGATGGACTGTGCCTGCAGGATAAAATAAGTAATAGAACTGCAGAATCAGAATGTGCTTGGCCAGTGTTCAACCTACACTTATAGGACACGGGTTAGCACCATGACAGCACCTTTCAAAGCAAAGTTACAAGGTGATTTACATCAAGATTAAAACATTTAAGGACTATAATTAAGTAAAATCAGGCAATTAAGAGCACAAAAAAATAAAATCAGTAAAATACAGAACAATAAAAAAAAAAGATCAGGTAAGACATATTAGATCTGGAAAAATACAACTTATAAAGATAATAAAGTTGCAAAGTTGTGACACCCTAACAGATGCAACAAAACTAACAGGAGAGTGAAGGAGATGTCAATACACACATTATACACACACACAGTTCTGGGAACAGTGGTGGTAGAAGAAGTTTACTAAAATGTAAAATGTCCTCTTTGATATATTATTACATATGAACTGTTAGATTGTTAATACTGATGCATCAAGCAGCATTTTTCTGTTGTAGCTTCATATGTGAAATCTTAATCTGAAAGGTAACCAGTAATTATAGTTGTAATGAAACATAATTTCCCTCTTAAATGTAGCAGAGTAGAAGTATAAAGTAGCTTAAAATGGAAATACTTAACTAAAGCACAAGTGCCTCATAATTGCACTTAAGTACAATACTTGAGAAAATGCATGTAGTTACTTTCCACCACTGCCTGAGAAGAGGTCTTATCAGGCACAATAAGTGACAGCACCTGTGGGGTTTTTTACATGTAATTATCCAATGCTGTGAGCAACACAAACTAAATTCTGTTCACTTCCATTGTTTTGTGGTTGGGGGCAGAAGTGACGGATACCTCCAAACCTGGACGAATCAAACCAAAACTATCTGCCTGGCTAAACACCGCTGGAGGTAAGTAAGAACCTGTTTTTCTGTTATGTGTGAGTCACTGCAAATTGACAGCCCTGCTCCTCCTTAAATAATATCAGTTAACCGTGCAGTGCTGACAGCATTTTCTCTCATATAAATCAAGCTACATTATCATACAGACAACAATTCCTCTTGTTATTATGGGACTCCTGCTGAAGTTTCATGATTGCCATACAGAAAATATGCAACACACATCACAGCATTAAATGTGGCAGAGAGAGTAAACAAACATGGTGGGACTGTGACCAGCTGTGGGCTGAAGTGAGGACCACAACAGCTTAAAGATGTAAATGAGGTTCATTTGCAGAACCACCATGTTTACAAGTTCAGAAGAAGAACCAGCTCCACTGGCTGCCATGCTGTCGTATGAGTTAGTCTGACATTGCTTTTACCCACAGAGATCTACCAGCAGGTGACAGTAATACACATTTTTGTATCTGGACAGACTGCAGTGTTCTGTTTTTTTTTTTCCCACTGTCACTGCAGCTGGGGTTCGTAAGTCGCTTTATGCAAATACCTTCCTGAAGAGTCCATCCTCTTCCTCAGCCTGATGGGGTGTGTATGCTCTTGTGAAGATGTATCCCATTAAGTTTGTGGTTCATCACTGATTCATTTCCAAGACCAGCCAGTGTCGGGACTGTCTGGGAATCAGCACGCAATCAACACACCCCCACTGTAAAGTAAAAATGATGTGTGTGCCATCACTTCACTGATTGCTGAGTATTTACCCAAAGATGTAAAAGAAAAAGCTGTTCAAAGTTAGATCAAACAATGAACCACTGCAAGGAAATCACACTGTCAAAACATAGATCTGCAGTATGGGTGTATACTGTAAAAACCGACAAAACAGCCTTTTTCCTGTAACATTATTTTCAGCCCACTAGCAGCGTGGCTCTATAGGGACGACAATGTCGGCTGAAATATCTCAGACTATATCAATTGCCACAAAATTATTTTATTTCATAGTTCCTAGAGGATGAATCGTAATGACTTGGTGATCCCATAGCATTTCCTCTAGTGCCACAAGCTGGTCAAAGTTTTCACATATCTTAACATCTGCTGTATAGATTGCAACACAATTTTGTACAAAAATGTATGGTTCCCAGACGATAAATCCTGCCATGACCTTTCCTCTAGCGCCACCATGAGGTTGGCATTTGTGGTTTTTAAGTGAAATGTCTCATCAACTTGTATGGATTGCCATTAAATTTGGTCCAGACATTCATGTCCCCCTCAGGATGAATTGGTGATCCCTGAACTTTTCATCTAGTGCCATCATCATATCAAACATAGACTGTATATAAAGATGGACAACGCATCTCCACTTCCTCCCATTGAAAAAAAAAAAATGAAGTCAAAATACACCGGATACGGGGGCTGCCATCTTCCGCTGGTGACGTCATTTGGAGCCAGAGTCTGCGCAGTAGTGATCGAGTTCCCACCTATAGAGCTGCCTGAGCCAATCACGAGCGCACTCACAGTTGTCAACCATAACCAAACTTATCAGAAGAATTAACATTTAAGAACTACCTAAAATGACAGAAACCATCTTTGGAAACATTTTATTTGACGTGTACTTTGATTTTTCCGTTTGGCCCATGTCCCATCCTCTAACATAGAGGGGGCGGGGTTTATGACCTGCACTGCAGCCAGCCACCAGGGGGCGATCCAGATGTTTTGGCTTCACTTTTGGGGAGCTGTCATGTTGTCCATCCTTATATACAGTCTATGATATCAAAGTTTTAGTTTGAGACCAAATACCTGCAAAACTAATGTAAGATGAGATTTATTTTGTAGATCACCTTTAGTAATGTTTATTGGGATTATTTCATTAATTCTAACTACATATATTTCATATTTTATTATTTTATATGGGAACTGAATAATATTGTTCACCTTGTCTGTAGTGTTGGTAAGAATTTAGATTGGCAGAGTGAAACGCAGCAAGACCATGAAGTGATGTATCATTCTGTTGTTAGTATTCTGTTGTCCTGCTGTGGACATTTAAGTGGACCAAGTTACACAGAAGCTGTGCTCGTGCTGTAACTTTAACCAAGACCCGAAAATAGTTTTAAGTCATTAACTATCAAGTTTACAGTAAATGCTACTATCCAGCGGTACGCTAACGACATTCCCATCAGCCTCAGCTGTAGTTTGCGTTAGAGCTAATGAGCAAATGTTAGCATGCTAACACACTAAACTAAGGTGGTGACCAACGTTAACATTATACTTACTAAACATCAGCATGTTAGCATTGTCATTGTGAGCATGTTAGCATGCTGAGGTTCGTAGTTAGCTCAGAGCCCTGCTGTGCCTAACTACAGCCCATAGACTGTAGCCTCACACAGCTGCTAGCATGGCTGTAGACTCTTAGTCTTGTTGTTGACCTAAAATGCTGCCCTGCAGGTCACTTTCCACGGTAATGACATATATCAGACAAAGCGTTGCTAGTTTGTGCAGTGATAACATTTGTTTGACCACAATATTGAATCCCTATTTTTTTATTTATTTAAAAAACTCAACATAGGCATATTTCTTTTCACTGATAATTACTGCACAGCAACTGGAGCATGTGCCAAGTGTGATGAACTTTGAGCTATACATCACTGTCATCATTATTAAAATGAATAATTACTTTTAACAAGCCAGATGCTGCTCATATGAACTGAAGTGGCTGTGTTGTTTAAAACCTCTCAGTAACTCTAGAGGTCACTTCTAACAACCTTTAAAAGTCAGACTCCATCTCTGTAGGAATGTGGGTGATGGATGATGTTAAGTTGGGTTTTACATTAATGAACGAAAGAGGAATTATGTCAGTTATGAAATACTTGTACTGCTCTTTGTTTTTGTCACACTTGACACATGCTGAAGGGAATTCAGAGTAAAAGGCCATGGGATTTCTATTTGAGTGCTTGAGTCTTCTCTTTTTGTATCAGTGAGTAAAATGTGACCACGACAGCGCTGATATCCATCTCACAGGAGGAGGGGTCTACAGCTCGGTGCCCATCCAGACATGTTATCATAAAGTATTATATTACCAGTCCAGCTGGGAGATGATGCTCGACACTACAACACCCAGGATCTAGTCAACATCTGAAGGTTTTATGATTTAGGTTTTTTCTTTTTGTGGCTTATCCTTCCTGTAGCTGATTTATCTTCACAGCATAAAAGAAGCCATAAAAAGAAAGGTCGGATAGCTGGGGAATAGTGGTGGCAAACAACACAGCCTCGTCGCTCAACAGCCTCTGGATCTGTTTGTCCTAAAACCTGACTCTGCTGCTGGCTATCATATATTTTACAAAGGCTCATATATTTGAGGAACAGCCAGCCAAGACAAAAAGCTGTAATATAGCCACATCGGTCCTGTTTTATGTACTTTTGAAAAGCACTGTTTTCATTTTCATCAAGATATATGTGAACATGTGTCCACAGAGCTGGTGCAGATGGAAAATACGGAACCTCCTGCTGATGACAAGAGAGGGAGTGAAGGGCAGATCAGTCAGAACCAGATCAGTGAGAGATGGCTGCCATGTGCTACCTTCACCAGACTACAGGTACAACTGCTTAGACATGAAGTAAAACTTCAGAGTTAGCTCCGTCTTGATTCTGTAAACTAGAATAGTGGTCACTGCAGGTTTTTATTCCAACCAATCACTGAACTACTAAATACATCTTTAACTGGAAAGAAACAGCTCAGAGGAATCAGTGCAATGTTTGGTTGGAATACAAACTGATACATGATTTGATATCCCTAAACTAGACTGTTGATCTAACACATGTAGTGCTGACTTGTTGGAGAAAGTCATTCATAACTGGATGCACATTCTTGAATTTATATACTAAATAAAACCTTGACTTATGAGTCAATAAGTAAAAAGTAGGCAAAAGTAACGTTTTGCAAAGTGTGATTTTTCAGTCCTGACTGCATTGACTCTTCCCTGTAGTAAAACAAGGACTACAATCTTGTCTACCCACAATGCCCTCCCTCATGCACCGAATCAGCAAATAGCAGGCCTCCAACAGTGATGTATCATGGCTGGATCACATCAGTCGTCACAGCTTCATGCATACCTTGACATGACTACCCATCATTCATTGGATCCATAATTATATATGCTTCAGTATACTGAATCATGCATGAAGAACGTTTATACTATATTTCCCTCTATAGTCATGTTGACAATATGAATCCTATTGGGAATATTATTCATAAAAATCATAAATGAGTTCAAGAAGGCTAGATTGAGCATTTTAAGCGATAGTCATCTGTGGAGGCCCTACAAATGTTTGTGGATTGTTTGTTCTTTAGCCATGCTAACAGTATGGCTCTATGGATGGCTATGTTGGTCTGCTCATTGGTTGGTGCACCACTGTGGTCCAGACTGAAATATCTCAAAAACTACTGGACAGGATTGCAGTCACATTTGCTACAGATATTCAAGGTCCCCATAGGAGGAATCCTAATGACTTTGGTGATCCTCTGACTTTTCGTCTAGCCCCACCATCAGATCAAAATTCAAATTTGTCCAGTACTTTGGACCAAATACCTGCAACTAATGACACTCCAATCAGCCCTAGCTGTACTTTGTGTTTAGTGCTAATTAGCAAATGTTAGCATACTAACATGCTGAACTAAGATAGTCAACATGGTAAACATTATACCTGCTAAACATCAGCATGTTAGCATTATCACTGTTAGCATGTTAGCATGCTGATGTTAGCATTTAGCTCAAAGCACAGTTGTGCTTAAGTACAGCTTCACAGAGCAGCTAGCATGGCTGTAGAGTCTTAGTATTGTTCCAAAATAGAGAATACAGGGGTCGACTAAACAATGAAAGATTTCTGTAAAAGGTTTAAATATTTAGAATCATTTTAATTAGTCATTTCTATGTTTGATTATTCATTATCTTTTTAACTCACCATGTATATTTGATTTCACAGCTCAGCTAATATAAGAGGTATTGCACATTTTATAATTGATAAAAATGTTGTTCCTAATGTGAATGTTAGGAAGAGCGTGAGAGTGAGAAGCTTTATACATACCAGTCCAGGTCAGTTAACAACATCGTGTCCACTTTCTTAGGTCAGTTCATCAGGACTTATTCTGTCCACTCCATTCCCAAAAGCATGTGCACAATGAAGCAGTACTGCAACTCAATATTCAGAGGGGTTATCTCCAGGTCCCAGTCCCTGTGAGAGCAGTCGGTGCTGGTCAATTTTCTAATGAAGTGAGGAGGCAGGTCCTAGTCATATTAAACCCCAATGTCCACCAGGAGACCTGTATTCATTATATCAGCTCTAATTCATCTTCATGATAAGGAGTTGGCCTGCAAAGACATGTTTTCTTCTTCTATTCATTTGAATTCACAATATACAATAATTGCAAACAGCCAGTGCATCTTTCTCTTTCATTTTCTCAATAGTTCGATTAATTCACCAGTCCAACTGGTCAACACTCACACAGCAACCTGCTCTTTAATCTCTCTTTTTGGTGTTGACCAGTTTGTCTGATTAAACACCCACGGGTGAAAAGGGGGACCCAGGCTTTCTGAAATGAACTCATTTGTGTGCTTGAGCCTGCAGTCAGTTTGATTGAGAAATGTCACCTTCAGTTCTGGCATAATCACTTTTCAGCCTGATGTCCCTTTGTGTGGGGAGAATTAAAATGCTGGCAAAGCCGAATACATCATGGAAATACCTGAATTAATACCTGGAGTCCAACTACTGAAAGCAGAAGTGCTAACGCTTTGGAATAATGGTACAAAACATATGCTTAAGTAATCATAACTAGTGCATGGATAAACGCAGATGTATCATGAATTCCTGTTGCTCACTGTTAAGAAATGATCAAGTCACTTGAGTTTATGCAGTCCATAAACTCAGAGATTAGTTAATGCTTAATGGATCATCAGTTAATGAATCCAGTTACATAGAAAAGAGTGTTTCAGGCCCATGCATTTGATCAGCCTCTCTGAAAGCAGATTTCTCAGTTATCTAGTTATTTCAGTCTTCCTCTAATGTTGACTGCAGTGGGAGTTCAATCACCAGCAGCTTGCAGGCTTTTCCCTTAATTCATTATCCATGATTACAAACTGACAAAAGTCTGTTTCATCTCCAACCAAATGACACACTGAAATATAATTTGGGTGAGAGTTGTTGTTATGGGTTTTGTAAGCTGTGTTATATGACTGTTTGTTAAGATGTCAGTTTTGGTAAAAGCAAATGAAATATGGAAGCTTTCTACAAAAGTTATTGTCAAAATGGATCAGCGGGGAACAGTGGGACTAACGTTAGTCCAGTCTGAGGGACTGATTCCAAATACCATCTACTTCTCATTAGAGGCATCAGCAGCTGTTATCTGTTTTCTCCCAGCATGCACCGAGTCTGATTTCCTGGGAGCAGAGGACTCTCAGCTCACTCCGGAGGACAGCGTGAATTCTACTGATCACTCAGTTTCTCATTTTGGAGTATTAATTCAAACCTGCAGTTACGGTAGATTGGGCTGCACTGAATGGATTTCATAGAACTGATGAAAGCTGGAAAAATAAAAGATGATAATATTCAGTATGGGCATCGCTGTCCACCTAATCTCACGTGAGGGACAGTTATATAACTCACACTGGTTAAGTAAAATGCTTATGAAACCAGTAGAAAGCACACAAGCTGCAATTCAAACTGGGCTCTGGAACAACGTTTTAATTGAGCTAATTGGGTGTCAGTGCAATTAGGCCTATGTTTTTAGAGAAGTATTTCCTGTCTGACTATCTCTGCTTTCTGTTCCCTGGCTTTGACTTAGAGGAAAAGACAGACATGGAAAAGAAATGACAAAGTGAAAATGAGAACTAGGTGAATGCAAAAACACTACAGTGTAGGTTGAATGAAACAATGCTCAAGACCAAAAACAGGTACATTTTTCAAACAATTGGTTAAGTAAAATAAACTGTCATGAAATAATATGGGACCTTAATGTACTGTGATATACACGTTATGATAGCCTGCCTGAAATGATAGCTACAGATAGACAGGTTCATCCCCAGGTTTATCAGTCAGAAAATGAAATGTAAAAATGTATCTATAGTTTAAGATATTAACACATCACCTATCACTGTTCTTGACAATCCACTGAATATTTTCTGATATATATGTAAGGAGTATAGCTTATTATGTGCAATATGTGTATTTTCCATTGCTGAATTGCCTGGCTGTGAAACTTTTGGGGTGGCGTCCTCAGTGTCTCATACCACACTGATAAGAGCAGACAGGCTGCAAATGAGGAAAACAACATGTGTCTGTGTGAACTGTGTGGGTGCTTGTTAAGGACTGAGGTCAATGTGCTATTTTGGTAACACAATATACCAGGCTTGATCACAGGGTGGCACTGTCACTCAGTACCCACTACAGTTTGAAACATAGCGCCATAAATAGAATATAGCATAGACATGGTGTTTTTCATAATAATATTGCTTCTGTGATGCTGCTCAGCCCATATACAGTACACACATATAAAACTGTAGATTGTGCACACATCAGCTATAGGTGAAGCTATAGGGACCCTAAACTAGTATTCTCATTGCACAAAGAACGGGCTTTGATACAACCTTTAAAAATAATTTCAATCGAAACAATTCGTTTAGGTTTTGGATATCAGGTGTGCATGGGGAAAGTCATTTCTACATGCAGAACTCCTCTCAAACAATGACATTAAACACATTTAACAAAAGACAAGTACAGGCAGAGGTGGAAGAAGTATTCAGATCCTTTACTAAAGTAATACTACACCAAAACTACTCTGTTGCCAGTAAAAATTCTACATTTAAAATATTAAAAGTACAGGACGTATTATCAGCAAAATAAAAGTATCAAGAGCAAAGGTAGTCATGATGCAGAATGGCACATTGTCACAGTATGTTATTATAATGTTAAATATGATTAGATTAATATTACTGATTAAAGTGTCAGCAGCATGTTGCTGTTGTTTCATTGTGGACCTAATTTGAAGTTCTTTATATACTGCTGGGCAATTTAATCTGTACCAATGCATCATATAAACTGATCATGTCTTTTATCTGCAAAGTAAGTGATAACTATAGCTGTCATAAATGTAGTGGAATAGAAAGTGCAATATTTCCCCATGAAATGTAATCGAGTAGATGTCTAAAGTAGCATACAATGGACACGCTAAGTAAAGTAAGTACCTGAAAATTGCACTTAAGTACAGTACTTAATGTACTTTTACTGAATGTAAATGTGCTTAGTTACTTTCCACCCCTGAGTACAGGCTGTTTTGACTTTTTTACATGCAGGTTTTTAGTGGTCAGTGCACTTCTTCTTTTTTTTTTACGTGTTGCAAACAAACCCTCTTCCTCCCTCTTTATCCTCCCTCTGTGATTCGACTGAAGCCTTACTGATATTGACATTGTGTGTCCTTTGAGATTCCTCTCAGCTGTCAGGACTGCCTCAACTGCCTGCGCTGCTCAAGTAACAAGCTCGACTCCTGTCCATGTGACAGGAGGGACAGGCTCGCTCAGCCTGGACATCATCTGCAGTCTGGCTACATCCTTCTTTACCCTGCCTTCCTCTGGTCTCTTCCACTGGAACCTTATCCTTGTAGTCAAATGTATATTCTTTTTTTGTTTTTTTGCATGTTTAATCACTTTATGTTTGCAAATCAACAGGAGACAAAGTCAGTAAAGACATCACTTTATGACATATTTTTTGAAGCAGATGGTGTCGGGGTCTTAATATAACCCAGACTAGCTGTCAGTCCATTCAGTGTTCATGACAGACACCTGACTGTGAGGCCTTATGGCACTGCAACACTAATTAGGCTTAGTCTCAAACTCATTTGACCCTCTGGGAATAACACAACTGCTAAAGACAATCAACATGATGATCCTGCATGCTTGTCAACCAGCCTTCAATGAATTCCTTTCAGTTTCAGTTGAACTGATGGTGTTCAAACAGTCAGATCACGTCTGCCTGTCGTTTCTTTCTCAAAGACATCTTATTACCGTATAACTGAAAGATTGCTATTGTTCGCACCCACATACTTCAACCTGCATTCCCTGTTTTATTTTTATTTTTTGGCCACTTGGGAGCAATGCAACACAACACTGACATATGGCCTTACAAAGTTGATAAGGGGAATGTGTTAGCAAACAGTTGCCTATTTACACAGCAGATATGGAGCAACATTAGCTTTAGTTTAGAGTCGTGTTTCTTCTCCGATGTTCACTTTCCTTTTAGCTCTGTTTTGGTCTCCACCAACTGCTGAGGGAAATATCTGGTTATTTAGATGCTAAATGCTCCACTAAACTTGCTAACTTAGTCTGTCTACCATTACCATTAGGTTTACACTGGGTTTATCAGAGCTTTTTCACAAAAAAACAACAGCTTTTCATATCCTACACATGGGGGCTTTAATGACAACGTCATACTGTATATTATACTGCATGTTTCTGGTTAAAAACATTAAGTTCACAAAGTGACAGTAAAGTGGTGCTTTTAGTTTGAAGTCACACTGTTTAAAAGAACAAGCAGTTTTTTTTACCATTCTGTATCTTTCCTGTGAATCTAATAGAGTTATCTCTAACCCTTGCTGAGATAAATTGTACATATGCTTGTATTTGAAGTGAGCTCACAGTCCTGTGTTACCGATGTAGAGTAGTAGGGACAATTGAACTCCCTATTTATGTAGTTTTGTTTGAGAACCTGTCAAAGATACGTATGTATGGAATGGACATAATATTATGAACATATTCACAAACTCAGATTTGTTGTGAGTAGTTGGTTGACTCACCGGTAGGCTGTAGTTTGTGGTGTTGCTGTATGAGCAGAGCATCTGCGAAGATGAGGGTGATGTTGTCCCCTACATGAAACTGCCCATGACACTTAGAAGCATTGATCACGTTACCCTGGCAGCCAGATGAGCCAACAGCACTGTGTCCACCCTCTCATTCAACTTCATTTTTATTTCGATACTTGACCTTTTTCTTTTGCAAAATCATCTCCATGAGAAAAGGCTGAATTTCCAGACTTAAACACTGTCACCAATTTTCATTCTCTTTGCATTCAAGTGACAAGAGTCAGTGCTCTGTTTCAGATGATTCTGACATGTGTGCAAAGAAGAGGTCCAGTAGAGACCAGCATGCGTACCTGAAGCACACAATGCTGCAGTTGTATAGATGTGTGTTATAAGGATGTAGTTCACAGAAGGGTCATGAACCAGCTCCTAAGTCCAGGGACTGAGTCTGCTTCCAGGGTTTGGATTCTGGTGAGACGTTCAATCTTTGTACTTGTAGCTCAGGAGGGACTTCAAACTTGTGGCTTGTAGCTGGAATCTTGCCTCGTCCCTGTGGCAGCGAGTGGACACAAAATCCTGAAACCTGTGCAGCCCAATATAACGGCCCTGCAATGAATCCAACCTTTATGAAACTTTAATGTTCCGTTTTGTTGACACAGTGTCAGGGAGGTGTTAGTTTACCTACGTGGTAAAAGTTTATGATGTTTTCTTGGAATTTATTATATCCAAGTGTCCTTGATATTTTGTGTAATAAAACAGTCTCAACCACAATTTTAAAATCTAAGTTTCAAAAAGGAAGCATTTGTTGCAGACTACTTGCATTTTGCAGTTTGTAAGTGTTGTTGACATTGTGTCTCTCCACACAGTGATAGACATCTCTGTGTTGTAGTGGCTTTGTTCCCTCAAATACCTCAGACTCCTAAAATCTTCAAGGTTATTCCTAGATGTTTAATCTAAAATGTCAGTACTAAAGCCTCTTCACAACATTACAGATTTCAAAAAGAAAATTTCTCGTGTTATATTTAGTTAGTAGGTAATCATTTTCTTTTCTATAAAGTACAATTAGATCAAGTTGTGCACGTCTCAGTCTAAAATGTTAAAGCTTGTTTTACTGCTGTGTCTGCAACTCAGCCACCAGGTGTCACTTTTCTTCCGGTCTATATCAGAAATAATTACAGTGGCACATCTGCAAATGAGAACAGAGTTCTTTTGTTCAGATTTGTACAGTGAACATGAGTGTTTGCTTTTAGCTTCTGTTTGTGGGTACAGATTGAAAACTGGGTACACAAACCTAACAGCTGCATAATACACAGACCTGTTGAGATAGTGCTACAGTGCCTCACCTTGGTCCATTAAAGTGAAAGTAATGCGAGTGTAAACAACTGAATGCATTTAATGAAATAAAGTACTCATGGAAACAGCTGGATTTCATTTACAGTTTAAAAGCACAAAACATATTTCTGAGTTGATGTAGAGTCAAACGAGTTGCATGGAGAGTTCTTACAGCCACATGTAGCAGCTTTGAGGCTTTCATCCATCATGAGAAGAAATTCTCTATTATCTAGGTAATGTTAATGCTGTGGTTGTCATCTGTGTTAGTATGACTTGTCATTTTTATTAACATGGGTGTATGCTAAAACACTATATGTATTAAAGTGAAATTATAAAGAGCCACAGAAAACCCTCTTCAACCAAAATGAATCCATCCTGGATTTACACTCATATTTGTGCAGTCGGGCACTTTGCTAATAATCCCAACTCTGCAGGCCAACAAATCATGTCAAATCCTCTCTGAGTGTTCGTCATATTTGCGGCTCTCAGAGAGGCAGTCCCTGCCCCGAGGCTTTCATCGTCATCATTGGATTTCACAATGAATTGTCATGTTTTTTCTACTGACCTCCAGTGTGTTTCCATGACTCCAGCCATTCACAATGCGTCTGGCTTATCAAAGAGTCAGGTGGTCCACTTACATCAGCCAGTGTGTCTGTGCCCCACAGAGCACTCGGTGAAGAACTTCTCTCTCGCAAACCCCTGCTGGACCAGTCATTTAAAGGACTTTGTGTATGACCTTTTCAGAGCATCATCTGGGGAGGTATTCCTGTGGAAGTCTGCTAAAGTTCCTGCTCTGCAGTGCCTGGTCAACAGTATGAATGAAGGGGTCAATCATCTGTCTCATGTCAGGAGTGAATGGGTCAAAGGAGGGCCGCTGGGCCCCTGAGCGTTTGAAATGCCCATCCTGGTTGCTCTGTGCACAAAGCAGCCTCTCCTCAGTCATGGTGACGTTTAGAAAGGCCGTGATGAGACGGAGCTGAGGGAGGAGAGCCCTCTGCAGCTCCTCGTAATGCACCACCAGCAGGCGGCGTCCAAACTTCAGCCAGCTCAGAGCGTGCGACGCCCACCAGGGGGCGTAGCTGGAGACAAATTCTGGCCATTCTGCAGGTGAAAGAGAGTACAGGTGAGGATCATTTACCTGGGACACTGTGGAAAGACAAGTTCTTGTTTCGTATTTTAAATATATTTTTTAAATTCCATGGGCACCATATATTCAATTCCCTTCACTTTTTTTGGTGGAAGCAGAAATCTCAAAACCTGGACAAATAAAACCAAAACTAAAACATGTTGAATTCTTTTGCTGTTACAGATGGCACAACATTGCTTTTTGTGTTTACATGACTTCACAGAGCAACATGTCAGATATCAGATTTTCTGTGTAGGCTTGAATGGACAGGTCAAGTGCCATTCAAGTGGACTTTTATTACTCGCAAACATAACACTTCTCAGTTGCTGCTTATCGTGAAAGCTGTGTTCTTCCTCTGTTCGTGAGCTACTCCATAGAAATGCTTTCAGAGAGCACATGCACTATATGTTACTGACCATGGTATAAAAGCTATAATATTTAAGATTGCAGTCTTGGCTGTAAATATGAAAGCTTAACTGCTTCATGATGTACTTACAGTCACAATCACAGAATGCCCTCTCATCTGCTGTTACTATAACATCAGCAGCAGGACATTATGCAGCAGTAACTACAGTATCCTTCAGCTGAGCCATAAAGCACTCGACCATTATGTCTTTGTGGTTTGGACTGTATTACCTTTGCTTTTCCACTGTACGTCTGTGGCATGTCCTAAATGTCCAGCACACTTGCGGTTGAATTCAGCCATGAGGGAGCGGTAAGGGTTTCGAATCAGCAGGATGGCAGAATCGAACATCTCAATCTCTTTCTGACCACTCTCGTGGGTCTTTACGCAGATGCTGCGGCCACTCTTCCAGTAGTCCTTCTCTCCTTTGAAACCTGGTACCAATGAATAAATGAATGAATAATGGTCAGCTGTGAGGCAATATTTCACCAAGCACTCAATCAAACGCCTGTTTGAACAGTGGTGAAGTGCCCTCCCCACCTCTATTGTACAGTGTGCCGTCAAAATAGAAGCTGCCAGTGTAGTAACCGGTCACGAGCTCGATCAGGTGCCGTACCCAGGTGTTGCCTGCACCAGGAAAACTAGAAAGAGCCACCAGGGAGCTGGATCTCTGAGGCAGAAACATCCTCTCTTTGCACCTGGAGTCTAGAAGGACAGAGTTTTTGTTATAAAATGAAGCAGAAATGCACCAGATCAGAAAATATCAGAAAGTGTGGATGCAGAGAGCCCAAAACTGATTCACTTTCAGAACAAAAGTAACACAACATCTGAGTTGAGTTTTTGGGTCTGATCTAAGTTTGGGATGAACACTGCTTTCAAGAGCAATTTCCTCCTCAATCACACACGGGCTAAGTGTTCTTTCTCCAAGGAAACGACATAATATTCATGGACAGTGTCAGCGAATAGACTGCCGTTGTCAGAGGTTATTTTTACAGACCATTTTACAGGAGGAGAGAGAGGCTGGAACTTTTAACTGCTGTGCGTGATCCGTAAAAATGACTGACATGGCAGAATGGGATGGGATTAAAATACAGACATGGTCTGGTAATTATTACATTGTCCCATCTCCCTCAGTAGAACCAGAACCATCAGAATGAGGCTTTACATGATTGGAGTTTTAAACAAGACCCTGTCACATGCAAATGATTGACACAGGGTTGTGTCTGTATAACAAATATCTCACCAAGCACAGGTGTGTGGTACACCTGGTAGTGGTCATGCTCAGTGGGTGCTGTGGGTGTGGAGGTGCTGGTGTGGTTCGGACCAGTGTTCCCCACACACTGCTGGTTGTCAGATTGCTGGTCGAGACTGAAAAGAGAGGATGTCCACGTACAGAAACAGTGGGGCTTCTTGAACACGGCCAGCGGGAGCTCCTACAAACCAAAAGCACAAATGTTCCCCATACTGTTCTATGACTCATCACACTTATTTTTCTTCTCCAAAGACTTATATTCTACCCAAGGGTGACGTGTCGGCTCAGTTCAGCAGTCTGCATCACATCCCCACTACATGCTTCATTTTTTGTTCATTATCTTTTCTCACTTTTCCAGTAAAAAAAAAGGTCAAAATGTTCAATGTCAAAACACGAGTACAGACACTGCAGTGAGTGCAATGTTAGTTAAGCTTAATCACACATACATGCACACCACACTATTAATCACAATGCAGTCACCGCCAAATGATGTGCAATATTTCTACCCGCCATTTCTGTTTTCGGAGGAGACACAGCTGCATCCAGTACGATGTCGGTGCAGGATCCAGACTATCTACTTCTCATTAGAGGCACATTAAACCTTAAATATTCAGCAAAATCCTAGGAGCTCTGTGCTCCCACATGTGATCTCCTGGGAGTGGAAACAGCTCTCTGAGCTATGGATTCTCCTCTCCTGGAAGTAGAGAACTGCCGGTACCATACAGAGAGCTATGTGCAATAAATTGATCATCGGGTCTGTAATTTCAGAGAACTAATTCAAACCTTATCAGTGCAGGTCTCGATGCAGGACTGTGTGGTTAGGTTGGGCTGAAAGGAGTAGATGGGGAAGGTGCTGATGGTGCTCTTCGGCAACTTGAAGCAACCTCGGTAGTGAACATTTCTGACTGGAAAAAGAAAAATACACATGCGGTTGAGCAAAACGGTTGCACGCTAGTGGCAGGATAACAAAAATGGATTTGGTAGGATTCACCTGCATTGACCAGCATCAGGAAGTATTTTCATTTATTCGCTGACAAGGGCAAATAAAGGGTTTACTGAGAAATAAAATGTCAGATTTTCCAAAAAAAAAAAAATGTTATTCGACATCAGGGTTGAATTTAAATTATCAATAAATCCAAAGTATTTCTGCCCTAATTACATTCCTATACTTAACTGAATTCTGGTGTATAATACATTCACAATTCAGCAGCAAAGCTCCAGAGACACAGAACCTTCCCATCATGAATATTAATACTGTATATGATATAAACTCCTTATATATTTGACCTTGCCACCAGCGGTAATGTGGTGCATATCTTTAAAGAACAGACAACAGTTTCTGTAAGAGAAATGTTCATATATAATCAGTATTGCTGAATTTCCCATGTAGCTATTATGAAGTGTTTTGGATTGTAAAGACCAATATACAGTTCTAACTGTGGAGTCACAGTTATACTGACATGTTCCTTATATATCTTGTTCTTTTAAAAGAAATGCTCAAATCACGGTGCATCACAAGCTGTCTGTGACATGCTCCGTGCACAAGAGGGTAGACAAGCAGACAATGTGCATCCTAGGATACACTCTATAAAGTTGCAGCCTCGGAGAATATTCTTCAACAAATGTCATCAATCAAGTGTAAAGTTTGATTTTATGCAAAAATGCACCTGTTAAATCAGCCTAAATCAGTAAAGTCCCATCACTCAGATGGACAACTTGACTCGTCCCATTTGCCCAAATGATTTTACATTACGAACATTTTTGTCATAAAAACCTTCTTTTGAGCAAATGGGGCTCAAATAGGAATGAGTAGTCCATTTGTTGGGGACTATTGTCAGCCACGGATTAATACACATTCAGTGCTCTAGTGCAGTGGGTGCAGCTGGGTGTCGTAATGTACAGTAAAGACATGGAAATATATCTATATTTCCATTTCTTTACTGTTTATTTTTAGTAACCTGTCATCACATTAAAAAACTAGGCGACATTTACATTAACTACATTTTCATGTTACATTTTCAAACATATCAAAACGGAAGAATGTAAGTCACCATATTAAAAACCCTGTTAAATATGCTGTTATAGCAGTTAAGTTGATGATGACAGCTTACTGTTGCCGGTTTTCCACGTGCACAATCAGACAGATATAACGACTATCAGAGCAGTGGTGGAAAGATTTGTTTCTTTAACTCAGTCGTCGTCACAGTCTGAGACGACCAAAAGAAGTCAAATTAGACTGGACAGTGAAAACAGCTTGGCTTACAGCTTCAGCTGTCCCACAACAGCACTCAGCCATATAGCACACCTGTGATTTGATAATATGCTAATATTGATAATATACTATTTCAGTAGCCTACTACTACTGTCAGTCCATATATATCACATATTTAACATCAAACTGAAAACAGTGTGCGTGTGTGTGTGTGTGTGTGTGTGTGTGTGTGTGTGTGTGTGTGTGTGTGTGAACAAATTAATTTTTCTATCTGGTTGTCATAGGGAAAGGAAGAACTAAATTCTAACTAAATAAAAGTGCTTTGCATAAAAGCAAAGTAGTATAACATTTACAATATAACAAGGATAAATACAATAAAAACAATCACTATAAAGGTATGTTGTTGTTTAAAAATGTGTGGTATTTCTGGCAGCCGGATGGTGTATGTGTCAAAATAAACTACAGTGTGTGTGTCCATGGTAATGAAGAACTCATGGGTGTGTTTTTTAATAGTTTTTGCACAAAAAACTATTTTGGAGCTCAGAGGAATAAGATATGTAAGGCTTTGGTTACACAGTTGATACTTGTAGAAGAATTAATTCAACACTGGTTTTGGTTTGGTTTTGGCCAGACTCATCATTGCTATATGTTTAGGTGTGAGGGCAGCACAGTTTTTACTGACATCGCATTCTGTTGACTGACTTTTATTTATTTATTTTGAGAATAAAAAGTTCAGTTATTTCTTCACTTGTCTGTGAAGTCCCCCACAGAGCAGCTCGTGCACAGAATAAATAACACACAGTCCTGTGTCCTCCCTGAAGGAAGCTGACTCACATTTTCTGTGACCTGGCAGCTGCTCCTCCACCTTGTAAATGGAGAGTCGGCCCACACCGCCACAGGGAGACCCCCTCTCGCCCCGACACACCAGACTGCAGTCCTCCTCAGGAGCCTGCGGGCTACTGATCCGGTTCCCGCAGTGGCATTCAGCACCATATTCCAAACCTGCAAACTGGTACCCACTAGCCACACACACACACACAGACACACAGTTATTGCCCTAGCCAAGGGCAATCCATAACCTCAAGCTATTGCCCTCAGGCTAAGCCATCCCATAGGACATTAGTTAACATTTCAAACTTATCATTTAACCCAAACTTCCCAGCATTAAATCTCCAGTATGGTCCGTCCCCTGTGATATTTGTCTCTACTTCTCCTCCTGCACTCATCGGACTGTGTAATGCCTTTTTCTGGCTGAACTGCAGTCAACTCTGATCTGTACTTTACATATCAAGGCTGTTGTGACTCATCCTCTCTCTTTATCCTGCCTCCTTGGTACAGACAGAGACCTCATCAAAATTGACCTTTTCATATATGTCCTTTGAAGCTTCCTCATAAATTGCCTTGACTTTTTACTTTTACTCATCGTGGAATTGGTCCGCTCAGGTAACGAGCACGGCTGCTTTCAATGTGGATGGGGGGTGGGGGGTGGTGGAGCTCAGTGGGCTTGAGATGTGAGCACCAACTCTCAGTCTGACTGCATCCATCTGTCCTCTGCTGTTCTGTTGCAGCGCGGCTACACTGCTTCCTTGCTGCTGAGATATTAAAAGGAATGATTCAAGCGGGTCATTCCTTGAGTTTGCTTTGAAAAAAAAACACCTGCCTCTCCGCGTTTACTCGCAGCTTTGGACGGTCATTTGAATGCCACAAATCCAGCTTGCATTGACCCAATCACAGATCTTCACCCCACGGCCACAGGAAAGCACATATCTCACCTCTGACTTATTCACCAACTGCTGGAGTCAGCTCATTAAGCTTTCTAACACATACACACCTCCCTCCTTCCTTCTTCTGCAACAGATCAAGCCTTCTGCCCTGCTCTTCAACCCCACCCCCCCATCTTTTACTGTCACCCAGCCACCTGGCTCTCCGCTGGCTCCAAACACAGGAGGCATTCATGGAGGAGACTGAGATCCAAAGCATTTACTCAAACAGCAGGCCTTCTGTGGTCCCTTCGCGGGAGCCTGCCGCAAACGCATTACCTTTCTGAGCAGGTGTCTTGACACAGAGAGCTGGTCATTTTGCGCAGGTCATAAAGCATGGTTCCTCCCAGGGCTCGATCACTGGCATTGTGCAGGAAGCAGCCGATGTAGGTTCCTGCATGTGTAAAAAAAAAACATTCAGACTGAAAAATTCCCTGTAAAGGCACTCAGCAAGTGTTCTTGCAAATTTGAAGAGTAGATGATTGGAAAGTCTGTTTGCGTTACAATAATGATTAGTCAATTAATAGAGTGGTTGGTCCACCTAAAAATGAATTTAGATAATCAGTTAATCGTCAGTTTGTCAAGCTAAAATACAAAAAAATCTTCTCAAATGTGAGGAACTGCCTCTTTTCCTTTGTTTTATCTGACTGTAAATGAAATATCTTTGGGGTTTTGGGATTGTTGGACAAAATAAAGCAATTTGAAGGTGTCACCTGGAGCTCTGGTAAACAGTAATGGGACATTGTATTCACTAAATGATTCATCAATCAAACTAATTGACTGTTTAATTAATCATGAAAATAATCATCACCAATAATATGAATTACACCAAATATGAAGTGGATTTTCAGGTTCATTCTGAGCGTATTTACACAAAAAGAAAAGAGAAATTAGAATAAACTCATAATAATTATGTTAATTCTGAATGCACTTTGTTCTGTGTTATCAAACATTGGACGCATGTGGGTGAGCACAATGCGCACACCCACAATTAGCCGTAAATGGATGATGACACTCTCCTCTTTAAGTTGATTTGGACATAAACCAGACTTACTCTTTGGCCTGGCACTGGCACGGCCCTCTAACAGTGCCAAAGACGTCTTTGCGTCATCACTTACTCACAGTAATTATACACACCAGCATGTATTGTGAGCCATAATATCCAACTAATTTATAACATGACGAGGTCTAATTTATCATCCAATAAAGATCATTCTTATTCCTACATTACTGTGAACCTATTTACTTACACCTGAATAAAAATCACCCCTTTAGAAAGAAGGATGTAACGCATAATAGGCTACGACAGACTATTATGATGTGCTGACAAGATTAAGGCTTTATATAAAATGTCACCCAAATTCAGTCTTTGATGTTATCCTTGTCTTTGCCACATTGCTACATCAAACTGCACTCAGCTGATACATGAAAGTCTTCTTTATAAATATCAGTCTCTGTGCGGAGGGTATGCATTTCTTTTGTGTGCAGACTTCATTTACATCTCGTCCTTTGGGTCTGAGGCTGTTATATTTTTAGATTATATGCTAGATGTTTCTACTCATTCAGGAGCTGTATGTTGTGAACAGGTAGATACAGTCTATCTTTTGGTGCATGCATATAATCCCTCAATGTTGGCTTTTAGGTTTATTTCAAAAACCCTTCTGTGAATTTGTATTCATAGATGTTTTAAATGATTCAAGGACACTGAGGATTCAGCTTGCGTTTTTATGTTTACTACCAGCATAAAAAAAACTGATGCCAACTGGTCAAAGAGAGGATTTAAAAAGTGTTGGAGGAGATACATGCTACTAGGATTGAAGAGATGTGGCAGCAAGGTGCACAGACAAGATGGAAGCAAGCAATGGACCGTGAAATCTCTGGGAGGCCAAGCATCACCATATCGAATTCATGATTCAATCAGTCTGCGATGTCCTCTGAAGCCCGTCCAGCCTGTTGGGCTGGGGCGAGGCTGAGTCACCAGCCGCCTGTGCCTCCGGAGACACACACTGGAGAACACCAGCAGCTGCTGCCTGAAAGCACTAAGAGAACGAGGTTGCCAAAATCTGTGGCAGGAAGCATCTCAAGAGGCATCACCCAAGGTGAGGCCCCCCCACCCCCCTCACCCACCCAGCGGGGCAGGTCATTGCTTTAATCAAAGTGAAGGAGAGGCCCCAGGCAGCTGCAGCTGAGGGTTAATGGTGGGAAGCAGCCCGAATTCCCAGACATGATAGAAATGGCTGCACTTAGGCCTGACACTGTGTCGCTTTCTTAAACACTAAGACAGATGGCCGTGCTGGAGCTGATTCTTCCCCACAGGATTGGATGGAGAAAGATAATGACAGGATGGCCAAGTATGAAGACGTGTGCCACTGCTACTGATAGCATGTGCACTGTGTGTGTCCATTAAAGCGGGCTGAAGAGGGTTCACAGTCGCACTGCTGGGTCTATAATATCCTCACAGATGTGACGAGAGTCATCGAAACCACAGCAGAGGGTCTCGGGACATAGAAGGCTGACCCGGGCCCGGTTCAGAGAGGATCATCTAAACGGGGTTTTTAATACTGAAAAAGCCTGAAAAATACCAAGTGACTGCAAATAACTCCTAAACCCATTAGAAGATGTACGTACAACCAAGGGCATAGGTTTGGTTTCAGAAGTGGGGGAGACACAATGAAATGATAAAAAAAACTATGTACATCTTTATATACCTCTTTATATGTATGTATGTAAATATACCTTTATATATACATATAAATATATCTTTATATGTATAAAGTAAGAAAGTAATAATACTTAGAATAAGAGTAAAACATAAGGATTAGAAAAAATATATATAAAGGAGAAAATTTCAAAGACAAAAAATTAATATATTAATGTATTAAAATGTTAACATACATATTTTCAGTATGGGAAAGATCCAAAATGTACATTTATCACTCTTTGAAATATAAATATATTCAACACACTATGATAAAATAGTTTTTTTATGCTTTCCATAATAATGGTAATATTACAAAAAAGAAGAAACGCTATGTAAACCTCTACACCTCTGTATTGTTAATGCACTAACCCAATTTCAAATCCTTTTTAGTTCCTGATACTTTCTGATAGATTATGATGTATTTGCATCTTTACTAAAGAGCTCTGTGCTTTACTGTCTAATTCTTGTTTTTGTTTTAGGAGAATATTAACTGCATATGAAAATATAGATTAAATAATTGTTTTAATCCTACTTTGACAGGACCCTTTTCAGAGTAGTGTCTGCAGATATTTTTTCAGGCTGCATACAGCCCCAACAACCTTTATCAGTAAGGTAGGACAACATTTATGTAGCCTGAGAGGCATCACCCAGGGGGCAAAAAAGTCAGCAAAGCACTCACTGCAACACTGTCTGCTGCTTGTTAAGCTCATTGCTGTGACCGCATGGTAATAACTGAAGGCCACTCAGACCACCATTTACATCAACTCAAGGGTGTAACCATGGTATAGACATTGGGGGGGTCCACATTTTTTTAAAAGTGCATTTCCCACAATTCTATGATATTTATCTATGAAAATTCGCACATTAGGAACATTGTTTTGACGACTACATTGATCATTTGAATTCACATTTAAAGGAATAGTCTGATTTCTCTGAGAAAGTGGCTGCCCCCCCCCACTTCATTTTGTTTTGGTCAGTTGCTTACTGTTCACTGTTTCACAGGCTAAAACAAGCAACTCCTTCCAAACTTCTCCACCCGTGTCTTAATCTAATTAAGATGGGAGTATTGCTCTCCATGTAACCACAAACATTCACACACAAGATGCATTTACCTGTAGTGCCTTACTAAGCTCCCTATTCAGCTGGATTCTTACACTTACTGTCTATGTGCTCTACTAAACTGCATTATAGTTCACATTCCACTTTCTCAGCTGATCATCTGTATCTCCAGAGCATCATGTCTCTCTGTGCCGCCTGCAATGTGACCACATATCATTATTTTACCTAAAGAACAATGACTGATGACCTTGATGATCATTTTATTTTGATACACACATATTCTGCTTCCATTACTAGTTTTATTTAATGTAATCATACTGTTTAGCTAGCTATATAGTAAGTGTATAAAGAACAGTGTACAATGTACAGTAGTAACAGTTACCTGAAACGTTAGCTATTATCTACTAAACTAACGTTACCTATTTTGGTAGCTCGTAACTTACTGTCTGAATAAAAACTTGCATGTCCAGCTTTCTAAGCTTTGTAGGTAACGTTACTTCCTCCATTTGTTCACCTCCACTGACTGAGCAAACTAAAACACGACCCCCCAGAGAATGCGTGGTTACGCCCATGCATCAACTCAGATCTTCTTTCATCTGGACGTTGGTGGCTGGGCACTCAGAGGACAATATTTACAGAGACCTCAGTTAGAAAACCAAACCTGAAACAATAAAATGAGGGGGCCAAAAATAGGATTTGAGAAATTGATGTGGAATTTTCGCCCTTGTGTACAGCTCTACCACCTGCACTTCCTGACTATATAAAGTTTGCAGGGGAATCAATACAAACTTCATAAAGATCAAATATCATGAAATATCAACACAGAGTCTGGCTCCTACTGTGCAACCCCTGTAATATTTCTTACTTCTGATCTGTCTGCACATCTCTGGGCGTGTAATACTTCTGATATGTACTTTACATATCAAGGAATCTGTGACTCATCCCTGCGAGGCACAACGTTTCCAGCAGCAGACACAAAGTGCTGTGCATCTCACCTTTTTATTATAAAATGTTTGAATAGGTAGGGCTCCCAGATCTATGAATATCTGAAACTGAAAATGCATGTACAAATCTTTCCACCCGGCTGTGTAATCTTATTACTGCTATGGTACTGTGAGTCAAAGTAGTCAGTGAATAAAGATGGAATACAGATTAAAAAAATAAATAAAAAAAACAGTGAAAACATAAAGATTGATTAGCAAACCACAGAACTAAAGATATTATAGGACAAACACAGAAATGACTTAGCTTGTGATCAGACCTGCAGGCCTTTAATATAGGGTATTATATTATGATATCTACTTTCTCATACTTTTCTAACATTTCCTTATTTTTTTATTCTATTATTTGGTAGTCCAGAGTAAAGCCTGACAGACACATTAGCAGTAATTATTATTAAATTATTAAATATAGTAATTGCACTTCAGAAATACCAAAGATATGTTTAAGACAATTTAGCAACAGTGTTGCTATTGCATAGTTTGTCCACCAGAGAGCACTGACAAGTATATTTTTACACTGTAAAATGTCCCGCTCACTGCATACTGTCTCTTGGTCACAATTCTTTAATAAACAATTTTAAGGGATTCTTATCAAAAAATGTTTGCCTATGTTATGTGGTCATGTTTAAAAAGGAATTGTGGCCAATAATTCATTACCAGATTTTTAAAACTCTCAGATATCATGTGGGTGTCAACATCCTGTATTGGTCAGGCTCTAGTCCAGAGACTTCAGCTGTGAGATTTGGATAACAAGATTGTGTTGGATGGATAAGAGCTGTTTAATGGCTGCAAACCTTGGCTGAACACCTCATGATAGTCCTGATTTAGCACCTTATTATTTGTACTTGACTCACAGTGAGTAGGAACATTTTACCAGTAATTGTCCACTCCATTTTCCTGCCATTATTCCACTAAGTAAGAAGGTGCTTGTTAAACCACTTTAGAAAGACACATCAGAAATGATGTGACAGTTGTGTAACATTGAAACTATGCAGCTAACGATTATTTTCATTACTGATTAAAATTAATCAGAGCCCAAGATGATATCTCCAGTTTTTTATTTTGGTTGACCAACAGTCCAAAACAAAAATATCTCATTTAGAGAAAAGAAGCAAATGCTCATATTTGAGAAGCTGGGACCAGCAGATTCATGGGTTTTTGCTTGATAAATGACTTACAGGAATATATGGAATACGATTCGCTGTCTTGCCGAGAGTTTGATGAGAAGTTTGATACCACTCTCGTATCTGTACTCAAATGTGAAGCTACAGCCAGCAGACAGTTGGTTAGTTTAGCATAAAGACTAGAAACAGGGGGAAACAATGACATCTGCTGGTTTTATGGGGGATTATGTGCCAGACTATTTCTTGTCTAGGAGCAGTGACTTCCCGAAGTCTTCGCTAGTTGCCTGGCAACCTCACAGCGATGACGAAGACTTCGGCAAAAGGATTAAACAAATGAGATATAATGTGTTTTAAACTTTGAACAGAGGCAGGCTAGCTGTTTGCCCCTGTTTCCAGGCTTTATGCTAAGCTAAGCTAACAGGCTGCTGGCTGTAGCTTTATATTTTCCGGACAGATGTTGGAGTGGTATCGATCTACTCATTTAACTCTCAGCAAGAAAGTGTATTTCTCAAAATGTCTATTGATTTAAAACATTAATCAATTATCAGAATAGTTCCCGATTAATTTTCTGGCAACTTAATCGACTAATCTTTTCAGCACCAACTGAAACTGATAAATGCACATACTTGTTTATAGGTGTACTGTAGAGGTTTATGAATGATATCACTAGTGGACTCTGGCTTTTTCTCTGAAACCTTCAACCAGATACTCTTCCAGGCCATGTGGTACAATAGACCTGGCTAATTTAATTCTGTGTCCTGGGTAATACTTTTTAAAAGGAACCTTTGCCAGATGGCTGTTGCTGAAACTGATCTCATTCCTGCCGCCAACATTTTTCATCTGTATTACCCTACTTAGTGACTGAGCGGTTATGTAGTGTCTGTTTAAAAAAAGGATTAAGAGCTCTTGTAGGATGCTTTTCAAGAATGAGCTGGAAGAGCAAATGTTCCACTGGAGGTAATTCCATTGTATTCATCATTTAAACAGAATGGCTGAGGCACTGACAGGCCCTGTTCAACAACAGAGTAAATCTCCAGGGATATCTTAAAGTCCTCAAGTAATGGTAAAGGCTCCTTAACAGAGAGCGCATGTACGGAAACATATCATTTTTATCTACATAATTAATAATTTATTTTCTAGAAACTACTTTGGTGCCTGCCTTTCGCCTCTCTGGTTTTTAGTGGATCAGTGAGCACTATCCCTCATCTACAAGATACGAAGCACCCACATGTAAAATGTCATATAAATGTATAATGAAGCTCTTCTAAATGTTCTACGGTCAGGATTATCTGTTCATAAATGTACAATGAAGCCTTTTGTGAGTGTGGTATGGAAGCCCTGTGCAGAGTGTGTTACCTCGGCTCCAGACCATCTGAGCTAAAAAGGTAAATCACAAAATAGAAAATAAACGTGTATATTTGCTCCTTCATATATTATTCACCAGGAAAACCACCGTCTCAGTCAACACATACTCACAAGGATATTTCAATATTACATATGCTCCCTTCCATTGCTTTCAGATAGCATGATAGTGTTACAGAGTGCAGAGTGCTGCAGGGATGACGTATTTTTTTAGGCCAACCCTGAAGTTAGCATCGCCCTGGTTCCCTCGACAAAAAGTCAATGGGATTTTTCCATTGGATTTTGGATTATTGCAGAAAATAAGCTCTGTGGCAAACAAAGGTTCATGATACTTATACGTTTTGTTCAGCAAGATAATCTTCACATATTAACACCACTTAGTGTAATGCAATCGCCAGAAGTAAAAAAGCTAACGGCTATAAACAAACTACACCACGGTCGCATGACTTCAATGTCACCACCACTGAGCTTCCAACTTGTAATTTGGTTTTGCGAGCTTACCTCTTCTACAAAAGCCTTTGGGAAAGTTGGAGTTAGAACAGTTTGCAGTATAAACACAACGAGGCTGTAAAGGTGGACGAGTGAGATGAGTTTCTGTGTTCGGCGTGATGACGTTTAATGTCCCCGACAACCTCTGTAGTCTCATTTAGCCACTTGTTAGCAACCACCTTTTTTAAGACACGTAAAAGCTTCAAAATTCACCAGTGAGGTATTTACTGACGGATTTTATGTGGTAGAACAAAACATGAAAATCTCTTAAGCTTGTGTTAACCACAGACCTTATTTCAGGCATCTAACCAAAAACCCATTCAAGATACCCACTGACTGCATGAAGAGGGAGCTGGAAGTGCAAAAATGCTAACTCATTTCTGGGTTTTAGGACTCATTCCTGCAGCACTATAGCTGAGAGCTTTTTCACTGGCTTTGTAAGGATATCTGCTTTTGTTTAAAGGTAGCAGAGTTGCACAACCTCAGCTACAGACGTACAAGGTCAGTTAATGATTGGCCAAACCACATTAGATGTTGTGATGAGGCCACACAACCACAAGTTTATCTGGTAACATATCTGTCAGCAGCCATGTTGGAGGTCCCTGAGTTTTGGAAAAGCAGACAAGTAGCTGATCAAATTAGTTAAAGCACAAATACAGTCTCAACAGAATTTGTTAGAATTGGTTAATTTCTGTGTAGTTTATGGTGAAGAATAATATTAATTTTGCATTCACAAAATGCTGGTCAGCTAATTAAAAATAATATTCAGCTGACTATCACGTTCATGTGGTTTCACACCTCACTGGCACACTAATTAATGTATATAGGGCAAGCAGTGGCCAGTGGTCACATGTTACCATTAACACTGGTTGCTTTGCTTCTTTTGCCTGCTGGCTAGTTGGCTATAAGAAACACTGCAGTGATGTTTATAAAGTTACAACTCTGAGTATTTAAGAGTAGAGACCTGGACTAAAGACAGGACAGTGTCAACTCAATGTGGAGACAGTCTAACTCTTCAGGCTGACTTTTAAGTTGGATTCATTGAATGTGTATACAGACACAGCTGTAGGTCTGTATAGTTATTTACCTTTATGTCTGCTGCTCCTGTGGAGTGAGACTTTCTGCTCTGGACTCTCTGGCAGCAGACTGTGAAACCAGCGGCGATGCAAGTGTTGGACCCCCAGGCTTTGGGAAGCGGGCCAGTGTCGCCCTGCCTTGGCTCCCCCTCCGGACACAGGCTGAATGGCGGCCCATCTGGAGCGCGCCCTCACGCCCAGGCCTGCAGTCCTGAGGGCGGTAGGAGGCGCTGCGAGGGACAGCAGGGGCGGCAGGCTGGCGAGGTTTGGCTGGGCTACTCTGACGCTGGAGCGCTGCAGGAGCAGGATGCTGCCTGCCATCAAATAGGCGATGCCCAGGCAGAGCAGCAGCATCTGAGCCCGCTTCAAGAGGCAGTGCAGTCTGCAGAGGGGCGCCACCATTCTGTTTACTGACTCTCACCTCAGTGGAAGGCCATTTCATGGATTAGGAGTGAGAAGATCTGTAACCTACTTACAACTTCATAATCTGGGAAAGACCTGCAGCATCTGGCAATGTTGTAGACATTGTGTCTTGGTCCTTCATTACCACAGAGTCCAATAGCAGCAGTGGAACAATGGATGTGTCACAACAGAGAGGGATTTAATATCCAAGGCTGCGGTCACTGACTCCAGGATGATCCTTGGGGAAAAGCTGAGGCACAAAACCAGAATAACACAATCAGCTGGATTCAAAGCACAAGTGTATATCTCTGTATATCAGCACAATCAAAGGGAACAGAAGTATATGCCTGGCGGATTAGATGCACAGCTCATGTTGACATATGGGCTTGTTTCTGTCTTGCAGCATCTTGCAACACATCCCTTGGTGTCTGCTGCTCCGTTGCTCCGTTTGCCTTTAATTCAAAACCCTGCCTCAAGTTGTGTTCTGCAATTCCTGTAATTCCTGTTTCATTTGTGTGTCGGTTTTGTGCTCCACTATCACATGAATCTGTTTTTAAAAAGGGTAAAAATAGGGAATTATACCAACCTTTACTGATATGGCTTTTAAATTGGATTCTCTTTCAGTGCATGGATTTCATTCAATTCCTGCACTGTCAGATTATTATTATTATTCTATTCATTTTAACACTGGCAATATCTCCCAGCTTCACAATCTAAGTAAGTCTCAGTTATCACAGTGAAATGTCATCATGTAATACAAAATAAAACTGTCTGGAGAGCGCATTAGGAGTGCTTATGAAATGGGGATTATAATAGCAGTATGCAGACCATCTCTGGCCTCATCTGTGGAGAGATGAATAAGTGATGAGTAAAAAAAACATGCAAAGATGAGATGTTGAAGATTTCTTAATGATTAGAATGTAAAGTATCGGCAGTGTTTTCTGAAGCCTGATACTTTGACTGAAGAGAGGAGCAGTGAAGTGCAGTCCTGACCCGCTCCTCTGTGTTTTTGACCGTTTTGTTTTCTGTCACGATGGTCTCTTGCAAGCCCCTCTTTGATACAGCTGATTTTACTTGCAGCCTATAGTGGTTTCCATGTAACCAGCTATGTTCGTGCACCCTAACAGGCTGAGGCTCTCTCTCTTCCTTCACAACCGATGATATCCTCCGTTGTCGGTGGCCGTCACACACCGTCATGCCCTTCAGCTCTACTTTTCATTTCAGGCCTCTCGTGTTCTATCTTGTGAAGCGGACACTGTACGCCCCAAAAAAAGTAGGGGAGCGGTAGTGCTCCCGAGGATGGAAGCAACAGTTTGCACAATGAACAGTCTCTGATCAAGTCCGAGTGCCCAAGTTATGTTCAACTCCAGATTTCTACGCATAAAATAACTCACCAGCACGCAAAATGACCCCCCCCCCCCACGCCTGTCTGTTTGGATGTAGTGGGATGGATGAGAGGTTGGAAGATGAATGAATAAACAGCGAGAGTAATCACCAATCACCTATTTAAGAATCCGAGGTCTTCCATCTTTAAAAAAAACCCGTCTCTCTGCCTCCACCATTTACAGTAGAGGATATGTGAACATGCGGCTTACCTTCAGTTGTGGAGTGGCACGCACCGCATCCTTGTATTGTGCGATCACTTATCCGTTTATGGCCGTTATGATCGCTGTTTTCCCCGCTTACTGTCCAGTGAAGGTCTCCTAGGCTCTCCAGCATTTCCCAGAGCTGGTGTTATATAAGCTCTCTCTCTCGCTTTCTCTCTCAGCCAGCCAGTGCTGCTCTCCGTCGCTCTGAAAGGCTGGCACGGCGATATAAAGCACAGGCAGTATGTGTGAGTGTGTGTTGGTGAGAGAGAGAGAGAGAGAGAGAGAGAGAGAGAGAGGAGGTGATGGTGAGGAGGAGGAGGAGGGATAGCCAGTCTCATTTGCATTGGTGATCTAAACGCGTCACAGCTCCACTGTGCAATCGGGAGAATCGTGCCCAACAATCCGTAGCTTGCACTGCACATAAGGGGGCCTCATAATAAACAGCGGCTTCACCATATATACCATAACATATCTTCCGACCCCGAGCTCCATATCCACCGTGCCTTCATCGCCGTGCACTCTGCATTGAACCTCGATTTTGTCGTAATTAACTTAAGAAATACCCAAGCAGCACGCACGCTGCAGCTCTGACACTACACTGAGTTTCGGGGGGAAAACATCAACTGTACTGTAAATCACATCAATCAGCCATTTGAAGGACATTTGGCTTTGTGCATATTTGGTAAAGAAAGACCGAGTTTAACCAAATCTAATACTGCAAGGTTGTTTTTGTCATTATAATGGAGGGCAAGCAAAAATCGGGAGACATTTTTTTCGCAGCCATATCTCTGAAGTCCCATCAGGACTACAGATCCTGATAGCAGCTCATAGTTAGATCCAGAACTCAAATCATTTGTCACATTGACCAGTTTATTGTTCTCATTTATAGCTGTTCACTTGGATTCAGCCTTGCACGTTAGTTTAGTGAAGTACCAAATGAATGGTCTTTGCCATGAGTCCTGGGTGATGGATCAGTCAGCCGTGGTTGACGTCCCTGCATTTCAGCACCACGAACAGCGCCTCGTCTGCGCGCTCCTGCCGTGAACAAGGGAAATTAACAACGCATAACAAAGCGCCTTGTCATGGCTGATTGACCCTGAAACTAAAGGCTTTCACATACCTTGTGTGGCCTGGATACAGGTGCTGGCGTGCTCAAGTGTGTAGGGTGCCAAAAAATATCCATTTCCAGTCTTTTAATTTTGTGTGGAGTCTTAAAATGTTAATCTGCTCTGGAGTCTTGAAGTTCTGTTTTATAAAACATCTGAAGAAAGCTGGGAGGTCTTTGAAACTTTTTTTTTCTAGTATCAATGAAGTGGTTTGAATAATTTTCTAAATGTGGAGAAGATGAGATGTTCAGGCGGAAATGATCAACATTTTACAGCAGGAATATGCCACTTGTTTTTTTATTTCAGCCTTGTTTTTTGTTCTAATTCTACTCTCCATGCTAATAAATCAAATATAATTAGCCTACCATCCTTTTACAACATGAGGATGTCAAGGGGAGATAAGTGGTTCACTTGCACTGTAGATGCATAAGTAATCCATAAAATAAACAACTTGCTGCCACACCTGGCAAAAAAATATATCAAGGGTTACTGTCCTTGAATGTCTGTATAGAAAGAAAACACTAAGCATACACAAGATAACAGACAAGAATCCAACCAGATAAGCAGAACATGAACAAATGTGTTGTTCCAGATATTTCTGATAGCAAATAACTCATCAGGTGAGAACTTTAAAGATTAGCTTCCCTTTAACCAGTTTTAATTTGTAATCAGAAATCTGTTAAGTCTGGTTAATTAATGTTAATGAATAAGAAAAGGAAAGGAGAGAAGGTCTTCTGACTGAGACCACAGACAAATGACACATTTTATCATTTCATTTGGAGGACCTGTTGGCTACCTCAGAACTAAGAGCCACGTTTCCACGCAGCAGTGAGGACATTGTCAGTCGCTTTCTTTTGTCTGCCGGACTGACGAGTTAGCAGAGGTACTGAGCCCTGCCACATTAAGAAGCCACAGCAGCTCACCTCTGCTACAGGTCTGCACTGTGCTCAGATTTAATGCTACTGGAAGTTTTGTTTTATATTGTTACGCTGATTCTTCGCAGGATTTTCCCAGTAAAATGTCCTTGTAGCTGTTAAATTCTTCCAAAGGGCAAACATGTTGCTTGTTGTAGCATGTTTTTAGTTTGAAAAAAAGTCTTAATTTACCCAGAAATGGAAAATAAGTCCTACTTAATGGATGATTTTAGATGTTTATATGAAGTCTGAGTTTGATCTAAGCGTGTGTGTTGGTTGTTGTCTGTGGGATGGTTTTACGGTTTGTCATTGTCTTTTGGGGGCTGCGTGGTTGTCAGTGTTGTGTGTTCTTGTATTTTATGTTGCTGTATGCACTTGAATGTAAAGCTCAGTGAGTTGTAATGAAATGTGCTATATAAATAGAATTCTCTGGCCTTAAAGAGATTGTGTGCTGTCTGGGCTTGGTATGTTGCCTAGTGGGAGTAAGCTGTAGTAAGCTGTTACCTTGCTGTTACTCTCAGTTGACAGGTGCGTTGCTGTGGGCTTGTTTCACATCCAGTTTATTAAGAGTGACACCGCCTCCCCCACTGAGCTTAACACTCCTGTTATTATTCCAATCAGCATTAATATTGCTAGGCCTCAGCTTTTCCTCCTGTGGTCACACTGGAGTTGCAGCCTTGTGTAACTCACCTTTGCATGGACAGCTGCACAAAATCAAGCGAGCTTATCCACAGGAGTCCATTGGGGAAGGACAAAGTAAATCCACGCTAGTCTGCCTATTTGTTTTTATTACTTTTCCCTTCACAGTATCCTCATCTATCTCTCTTCTCACCCCCTGCTTGCTTTTTTCAGATGACGGAGCCATCTGTCCCCAACATTGCAGTCAGTTTAACCTTATGCAACCCTTTAGGTCAGCTCGCTCGCGCTCAGACCGGCTGTAGAGACAGGATGCTGGAGCTGTCAGTCAGCAGTCCAGACACCAGAGCTCATCTCTCCCGTCTCTGCCTTTCTGTGCTGCCTCACAGACATTGATCACCCCAGACAAGACAGAAACACTTGCTGCTGTCTCTATGCAGCACAATGCCTCAGTCTCTCCTCCATCCCATGTTTGTGCTCCTCTCTCCTACAGTATTGTCATCCCGCCTCTCTCTCAATTAGAGAGCAGCGGAAAGTCAGATTTTAAAGCAGCTGGTTTATGACCATGGAGTCCTTGGTTCAATGTCCTACACTTGAGAAACAGACTTAATACAGGATAAATAGTGCACACCTTTTTTCATTTAAATTACTTACTTTCATTACAGTAAATATTTAGGTTTTATTTTTGGATGAGCATCTGACTGTTAAGGAGGGTATTAGTGATTTAGCTAATTCAGCAGGCAGAGCGCTGGAAAAGTCAAACGATGTGAAGATCTGGGACTCCGTACTTACACACAACTGCAGAAGTCTTGTGTGTGTCCTGTTTCAGATTCTGGCATTTGTGGGTTCTGTGAAAATGTAAATTGTGACACAGTTCATTGCAGAGCTATTTGATCTTTTCTAGGAGTTTCTGGGAACACCCGATCTGGCCCTTAGTGGTCATATGTGAGCATAAATGTGAGATGATTTGACTTGTGATTAGTGAGGTGTGACACCTTTATTTGTATGGTTAATTCATTTTTTTTATTTTCAAAAAAGGTTACAGTATAATATTCATGATGCTCAACGCAAATTGTTCCTGATGTAATAGGAAAGATGGCCTGTTGATGTTTGGAACAAACAATGAAAAACAACCACAATGAGCTTCATGTGAAGCAGAATTTAACCAAAAGCCAAAGATCTCAATGTGCACAGATGCGTTCAGGTACATTTCCATGAGCATTAGAAACATGCAGGTTTACTGGTCTCCATGAAGTTAAAATACGTTATGTTACGTTATGTGATTTAGATGAGATTGAAGATGAAATCTATTTTATGTTTTATTGTTCATTATATGATGATTTAAGGACTACACTTCTTCAGATGAGTTCTTCTGGATGGATGATTGTTTGCATTGTAATGTTATGTAAGAAGTTATGTTCCCATCTGGCAAATGTTTCACCACTGCAACGATATTTTTGGTGTCTTATAAGTCCATGTGGGCTGAGCACTTGTATAAAACTGACACAATAAATAATACATCTAAGTGAATAACTATACTATACCCTGCTTCTCCATACAGTGTAGTCCTCTATCACTCATCAGGTCCACTTAGTAGCTTCTAACAATCATTGTACATCTTTGCTGACCTCAACATCCCTACAAAGAAGTTGAATTATTTCATTTTCCATCACTGTTTGTCCTCTGCATTCCTGTCTATACTAACCCTTTAAATCTGGTTTCACTTCACACTATCACTGCTTAGCAGAATCTGCAGTCAGCAGTATTCCTCTCTAACTCCATAGACTGCACTACTCCTTCAGCAGCTGTCCTCTGTTCTTCTTTTGACCTTCACTGTGATGATTTCCTCCTACAGCTTGGCAGTCTGAAAACCTTGCAAAATTAATTGAAAAACCCTCCCTGCTGTTCACAGAAAGTGGCAAAAAGCTGCCTTGTTTGAATTTGTCTTGCACTTTTAATTTCTCCTCTCTTTCTTTTTTGCATCTGTCTCAGCTGAAAATTCAGCTAAAGCAACCCTCTGAAATCACATCTTTTCTGTACAAATTAGCCTCTATCTTCTTCTCAGCTTCTCCCTCCCCATCCATTCATTCTGCCCTGCTCTTATCAAAATGTCACATACATCAGCTGTACATCAGCTGTTCCTGCTCCCAACTAGCCACTCGCTTCTGCTCCCTCCTTATATCCTCCTCTTGCGCCACTGAATCAAAATTATAAGTGACATTCTTTATCTTCTGTCTTCCACTGTGAGGCATAGAAATCTTTTCCCACCATCAGGGGTAGGAACTCCTCCCTTGACCTCATCCAGCCTTCCAGACTATCGCTGCTCATCTGCTCCCTTTCCATCAATTTCCACTATAAACTCCCTCTCAATATGAGGCAACATAAAAACAGCCTAAAGGTCACCCTGACCTCCCCCCCCCCTCTTCTCTGGAAACAATCCCTTATCCCATTTTAGGTGAATTGCTCCTTTGATTGGTGCAATATCTGTGTGGGGGTGGGCACCAAAACTAGTTTGTTTGTTGTTTGACAGACCTCTGAGGAGCTCGGTCAGGTTCGTGTGTAGCAGTTATACCTATGTTAGCTAGCTAGTGGATCTAAGCAGAAATTCACTTGTTCTGAGCCCATAACTAAAGATGAATGGCATGAATGAAAGTTGTTGGGGGACAGCACCAAAAGTTGACATTGCTGCACAGGTAACTTTGTTTTTTTTACTAGATAGGTGCATTATTTCAGTCAAAAAACTAGCTTACTCATCAGATATCATCACTGCATCTTAGCTAATGTTACTGTATATTTGTTGAAAGCCTCTATAATTTGTAGGTGTCATCTCAACCTTTTGTAACTTAAGGCCCACTTCTGATTGTGAAAAACTTTCCGAGGACCACCTTCCCAAATAAATGAGAAAAAAACCCCATGACATCCCGGATGCTTTGTGTGTAAAGGGAAACTCCATTATTTTTAAACCTAGGCCCCATTTTTACAAAATAGGTCCTTTCGTCTTCCTGCAACTCAACCTCTTGCGAGATCTCAGGGCGAGACTTATCCTTGAGCGAGACTTTCTGTTTCTGGTTAAACAAAAAGGATCTTACTCTTTAACAAACGGTCTGTCTCTGTAGGGATCCTTTCCATAATGTTGTCAAACACTCTGAATAACAATCTGAGCCTGTCAGTGGCAAAAACAAGCACTTTTAGTGGACGTACTTTTCACGGGCGCAATTGTCCGCAAGGATTACTTGCAGCCATTGCAGCCCGTTTGCGGATGCCGGCGGAGGCGATCTACTGGACCAATTCCAAAACTTTTGGTAAGTATTAGTCAGTTAGACCCCAAAATTTGTAAAAATAAGGCCCAGGTTTAAAAATACCAGAGTGTCTCTGGAGCTTTGATGGTTTTAGTGCCTGATCTGACAGGATTTCACCACATTCAACACACTGTGCTTTGCACTGTCTGCCATTATGAATCCAAATCTAGTGTATTCAGGGTCATATTTTCTTCCCACACGCTTTGGCTCTTTTACTGGGGCAGGGTTGTCTCCCACATCACTTTTTCATTTCAAAACCCGATACATTTTGTATCACTGCATCCGAGGGAACGTTAGCCAGCTAACAGTGGCAAAACACGTTTGTCTCTACATGATGATGTGTCGTGATTGGCTGGTGATATTCAAATGTAACTGGTCATTAAAATAATGCATTTTAATTTGACATTTTTTATTTATGTGAATTCTTGAGCACATTTAGATATAAAGATAACTAGCTTTGCTAATTACCAAAACAATTTTTATTTTATTTTAATCTAACCATTTGGCTGTACCACTGCCTCCACGGCAGCCCACTCCTATTCCCACTGGTTGAGAATGGCTGGTCTAACCACCATCCTACAGTTTGCTGAAAAGCCACAAAAAGGCATAATGCTTGTTTTGTTTAGGGAGTGGTGGTGTCAAGTTAGAAATTCTCATCTGTGTACTAGATAGGATGTAATGTTAGCAATAAATAAATCAATTGATTGACTGATTGATTGATTCTACTTTATTGTAATGTGTCTTAGCCAGACCTTCACCTGGCCATGCTCGTGGAGGTCTGAAGAAAATGTCATCTGAAAAAATCAATAGATGTCTGTCCATTGTGTGAGTGGTCTGGCTTGCAGAGATAACCTCTATAGAGGCTGTTTTTTGCTTTGAACCCTATGAACCTCAAATGCTCCTTGCCATGTTTGCTCACCAAAGAATTCGTGATTCATCTCCTAACTGATACACATTTCTGCCCTCACCGGGGTCTCCGCTGTCACTTACACCCTCAGGGCTGCAGTGCCACTGCTGCTCTTCTTCTCCTCGACTCTGCTATCACATCCCACAAGTTTTCCTAGCATTGTTAGTGCTGACAACACTAAACTCTCCTTTTCTCCTATTGACACGCATATTGTGGCTTGCACCTCTGCTTGCTGAGCTGACATCTGCAGTTGAATGCCTGCCAACCCCATCAATCTTGACACTTTTTTTTCTTCTTCAGCAAATCCTACCACACTGTCTTCTGACTACCAAGAATCTTGGTGTTAAGTCACGCGCGATGCAACCACAACCACCTCCTCCTTCTCTTCTTTTCTTGTTGTTCAAATTCTATCATGGCTTGTCTGTACTACTACAACTCCCTCCTGGCTGGCCTCCCATCAGACCTTTCTCCAGCCTCTACAACTCATACAGAAGGCTACAGCCTGTCTCATTTTCATCCACACTAAATTCTTCCATTTCATCCCCTCCTCACTGGCTCTCTGGCTCCTCATATTGAATTCAAAACCTCAGCTCTCTTCTCCCTGTGTTCCCAGTGGTGCGATGACCTCCCCACCCCTGACAGGACTACACACTCGCTCTCTATCTCCAAGTCTGAACTAAAAATTCTATCCAGCCGAAACATTTCATGTGCACCTTTCCCCCTATCTTCCTTGTGTGCTTGCATCTGATCTCGCTCTTTTCGCGTTAAAAACTATTCATGCGTGACTACCCTTACATTTCTTTGCCAAAGCAATTCTCTTTACATGAATAGTCCGCATGCATGAATATCAATTCGTGGGTTGAGCTCAAGCTTTAAACATAATATATCTTGTTTCCACAGTGTCCAGACCTTTCAAATAGCACTTCAATAATTTGTAGCATATAGATTTGTTTCTGTGGCTGATTAATGTGGGACTTGAAACAAGCAAAAGAAGCCATTAATGAAAAACAGAAGAATGTAACAGTTCCCTCACCATACACCAATGGAAATCATACTGCACAAAACAGCTTTGTTTCCCATGGACACCAATAAGGCCATTTCCACCGTGGGAGAGGTCTAAGCATGTTATCATAATTACCTTGAGGCATGCTAATAGAAACCCAGGGCATATTTGAAACGAGACTTTCTCTAATTGCCCATGTTGTTTCAATTCTTAATCAAAATGAACACACCAGATATTCTTCATGTTTAATTCTTCTGATCCCAATTTGCTGTTTTAGCTTTTCAAAGGATCCAGAAAGCAGAATTAGCTCAGTTGGAAGAACCTGTGACACAAAACACAGCATTGGTTACAGTTTTAGCTGCCTGGCTTCTTGCTGGATGTTGAATCAATTATTGACCTGCCAATATATTCAGCACACCCTACAAGAGAACTGTTATGCTGAATCAGACCATAGCCAAAAGCATGACGTGGTATGTGTCAAGAATAATTGCTACATAAAATATCAATGCCAAAGTCAAAGGCTGTAAATATGTTTTTTTTAAGCCATAAATAAAACTTTCTTCCACATAATTTGTCATGTCACACAATGCTTAATCTTTAAATAATTTATTTGATGAGGATTTTCATTTGAGGGTGGCTTACATGCTTATGAATGTGTCTCATGATTAATTTAAAATGACTGACTTATATCTATCAAACTAGACAGGTTTTGTTAGACAAATGGTCAAGAGTTTGGTGTGCACAGTCACATAGGTATGCATCTAGGGCAATAGTGGCTACACAGTGCTGCACTCTGTCAAGCGAAACAGAATACTCCATCAGCTCATATACAGCCTAATGTGTCTGAAATCACTACCATCAATAATGTTTATGGGAGATGTATTTAAATGTGTTCTCAATCCAATTTGTTAATTTGATCTTAATTAGTCCAGGCATCTAATGTCACTCCCTCTGCTGATGATTTTGTATGTAATTTAAAATAATAGTGTGACATTTTGGGAAATCCGCTTGTTTGCTTTCTTGCGGTGAGTCCACATGACCAAATCAATGCTCATATCTGTCTGTTAAATATGAGGCTACAGCCAGGGGATGGTTAGCTTAGCTTAGCATAAAGACTGAGAAAAGGGGGAAACAGCTTGCATGGCTATCAGCAGAGTCTACCAGCCAAGACATACTGCGATACATAACCGTGAAACCACTACTTGTTGTTTTTACACTTAGGTTTTTGTACAGATTAAACAAACAAGACATGAAGTGTTTATTATTGAGCTTTAGAGGAACTGGTAGGTGGATTTTCTAACCTTTGGACAGAGCAAGGCTGTCTCCCCCTGTTTCCCATCTTTATGCTAAGCTAACTAGCTGCTGGCTCGTGCTTCATATTGACCGTGCAGACATCAGAGTGGTATCAATCTTCTCATCTAACTCACGACAAGAAAGGGAATAAGCGTATTTCCCAAAATGTAGAACTATTCATTTAAGGTCATGGTCATTTCTGTTTGGTGGTGTTATCACATTAGCCAGGTTTCCATCCAAATGTAGCCAAGTTTTAACAGAATTTCCAGAAAATTGGCAAAAGAAAATGTGAATTAATATGCATTTCCATCCACAACTGTTTGAATATTAAGAGGTTGTTCATTGAGAAACTGTTGGTGGAGCTAATTCTCCAGTCGGTGCAACAAGAGTGCCAGTCAAACCTCAAACAATGGAAAACCATGGGTAATACATGATGGAAATATAACATTTCTGTTTGTTTCATATATTAATTTGAGGAAAGTTACAGTCTCCTCATCGCTCCACACAAATCTGATGTTTTTGTCTGCCACTATTTTTAGTCTCTTCTGTGGATCGAAAGCTTCATTGGACGTTTATGGTCACATGCTTCATGTAGATCATTATTTATTCGCTAAGTCTATTTCCATTGCACTTTGTCACATTTTGCAGGACAGGAGGAGCCAGGGATCGAACCGCCAACCCGCTCTACTTCCTGAGTCACAGCTGCATACAGAGTTGTGGCACACACTGTATGCAGAAGCCAGCGTGTTTACTGATTGAATGCTTGGCGAGACCTGGTCTCCTCTGGGTTGTGGGGGAGACCAGACCCCTCCCCCCCATCTCCCCTACAGGGGCCTCAGACTGGTCGCAGCAGTGAGACGGAAGAGCGGTGAAGCTTGAAACGACAAGGAGAATGAATAGTGGTGGGGCATGCTTTTAAAGCTGCAGACTAATTGGAGAATAATTATCCCTTAGCAGTACTTCAGCTAGCAAATAAGCTCTGTGAGTTAAGGTCAAATATATCTGAGAACAGATTTCAGGCATCAAATTGACTCTAAATGAAATGACAGGCATTTATTCATGATAAAATTCACCACAAAGAACACTTTACTTCAATACTCTCAGAATATACACTTTTTGTTCATCAGAAAAGACAAGCCAGCAACTCTTATTAGAGTGCAGAGCAACAAACTGAAGAGATGAAACACTTTGCAGTAACACTGCATTTATGTCCCACCTATTTGCCATGCCAGCAGCTAATTTGAGCCTCTCTGCTACAACCTGCTCTGGCATTCTTGTTTGTGGGCAGAATGTGACTCTGTAAAGCTAAACCAGCATTGGCAAGTTCTTCATGCAGATGGTTCTCCCATCTATCCACTGTTCACTGTGTTATTAATTCTGCCAAGAGCTCTCCTTTTCTTTGACTGAGAATGAGTCATTGAAGAAGGAATGCATGTTTGGACTTCCGGTGGCGTCATGCTGGTTGTAGCAGCATGAGAACGATGGCTTTCTGAAAACCCTGATAAAACTAGCACATTTATTTAAAAAAGAGACAACAGCAGAAAACAGAATCAAGCCAACATTAACCTAAAGACAAGACAATGCCAAGAGGTGCAGGTAAAAAAGGAAAGAGCGACAGAAAAGATAAACGAAACAATGGACACGCCAGGTGAGGTGCATATTGAAGATCATGGCTGAACTTATCCACTCTTCCCTACAACTATAGGCGACCAGAGAGACTGGACGTGAGCATTTTGAAAGCCCACCTCTTGTTGAATGCCAGTAAGAGGGACGACACAGCCCAGCTGAGAGGGATAATTGTTTGCTTTCTGAACTATTATGTAAAAGACCAAATACTTCGACAGGCGTGGCTACAGCCCAGCATCACATTCCAAGGTTATCAATATATATTTCAACCAAGACTATACTAATGCAATACAACATACAACATTCTGCACCAAATAAGGGTTTAAGATTGTAATGAGCATAACCCGACGTTGGCGCTAGATGAAAAGTGGAGGGATCACCAATGTCACCAATTCCAATTTATCCTGAGGGGGACATGAATTTGAGTACCAAATTTCATGGCAATCCATCCAATAGTTGCTGAGATGATTCACTCAAAACTACAAATGTCAACCCTCATAGTGGTGCTAGAGGAAAAGTCACGGGATCACCAAAATTATTAGGTCACATCCTCTGGGGACCATGAATGTCTGAACCATATTTTATGGGAATCCATTCAATAGCCGTTGAGAAAGTGGTAGACTGACTGACTGACAGTCTGCTGCTAGCATGGCTAAAATTATGCTCACTTACAATAGATGCCACTTGCAAGCCTCCACACAAATCAACACACTAATATATTAATATGTTTGTATGTTACAATACTAATTTGCTGCTGTTTTGTTTTTCCATCTTCCTACATCTATCTACCTTCGGGTGGTACAGTGACTCAGGCTCCTTTCTGCCTCTTCTCTGATTTAATCTGCAGGTTTCAGTTTTAATGAGAGAGTCATTTTTTTCCTCAGGTGTCCATCTCTTTTACATGGCTCTGCCAAACGATGGCCTATGCTAACTGAGCACTCTTATTATTTGCTTGCTCAAGGTCACCGAACAATCAAGAGATTGACTATGAGCAAGCTCGCTGTTTCTGCCTCAGAGGGATAAACTGGATTAAAGTATTGGGAGGGCCGCACAGTTAAAGCTTTAGAGATGGCAAACACAATCAGCATGTCTCTACATGCCTTGCCTCTTTCCATCATCCACAAGCAATCATGGCACGGATGGAAACCCCCATCTCCTTTGCAAATCAGACAGAGAGGCGACAGCAAAAGATATGATCCTTGTATTAAGTCTCTTATGTGCTTCACATGCATCTGTGTGAGGATTCACATCTGTCCTGCTCAGTTTGCATAATGATACTACTCAGTAGACATGTACATTAAATCTTACACAAAAGGGGAGCAACTCCCAAAATGTGACACACAGTTGGTATAAATATTAAAGGTAATGTTTGCTAAGATACCATTAACCTCAAAACCTTGTTTGCTGTATGTAAATGCTGCATGACGGATAAAGCACATCAGGCTCTCCTGGGGATCATAAAGTGTGATTTTACATCATGCATGGATCATTATATGGTTGGAATATTTTGAACCACTAAAGTATTTCCAATGGTGAGTGTAAGATTAATTCATACTGGTACTATTTAAGGAGCTTCTTATTAGTTTTCTTTAACATACAATTTTCTATTCAAAGAGAAGTCATGGCTTTTACTCAACATGAATGAAAACATGTCTTAGCAGATAAAGCCTATGCAGAATTAATTTTCATGACTGCATATGCTGTTGCCATTGTAAATTCCTAAGGGGGAATCCAGTTAGTTTGGCCACCAAGTATAAACCAGTCATTAAAAGTGCAGAGGCATGCTCATACAACCTCAGGATGCCCTTGTGGCTCATTCTTCTGTCCTTGTGTGTGTGTGTGTGTGTGTGTGCTAGAAAAACATTTTCTTCTCAGCAGTGACCCATTTTCCTTCTCTGTTGTTCTCAAGTGTCAAAATGCCATTGTTCATGTCCAACATGTTTGGACTCACAATCAAGACCAGCTATACAATTATCCTGATATACAGATACATTGCTACAATGATAATATGCTAGCATGTAGACTGTCTTGTTTTCTATATGATCTTTATCCCAGTATATCCCAGAGCTTTCACTCTGCCATTCAGCCATTGGAAGGTTTGTTTTTTTGGAACTCTGGGTAGACATCCAATAACTGAGCTATAGGCTATCTCCCATTCAGTTTATTTTTAGCCATGCGAGCAGCATATAGGGATGACATTCTTGGATTGTCGGTCCACCACTGTGGACCAGAGTCATAAACCTTAAGGAGATATTTCTCAAGGAGTTCCATGAAATATTGTACAGACATTCATGATTTCCAGAGATTGAATTGTACTGACTTTGGTGATCCCCAGACTTTTCCTCTAACGCCACCATGAGGTTGATATTTCCATTTTATGGGGTAATATCTCAACAGCTACTGAATGGATTGCCATATAATTTGGTATAGATATCCATGGTGCCAAGACCATGAATCCTAATGGCTTTGCGCCACCATCGAGTCAGAGTGTTTCATTTTTCCAGAGAAATATCTCAAATACCACCAAAACTAATAAAAAACTTTCCCAGCAGCCTCCACTGTTCATTGTGTTTAGTGTTAATTATTATAATTTCTAAATGTTAGCATGCTAACACGTTAAACTAAGATGACGAACATGGTGCTCCAAGCACTGCTGTGTCTAAGTACAGCCTCACAGAGCTGCTAGCATGACTGTAGACTGTGTCTTGTTATCGCACACACACGTTTGACACTCTGGGTAGTTAGATGGAATACTAGTACCCAAAGTATCCTTTACATTTTTGTGACAGTTTTCAGAGCTATCAACGCGCCTGAAAGAATTAAATCAGTTCAGGTTTCAGGGGAGAGTTTCTTCACAGGTTTCGTTTTTACCAATTTCAATATAGGAATATCAATACGTCTTCAGAGACACCAAACCGAACTCAAGTTTTTAATCTCACTGTAATCAATCTCAAACACAGAGGATAAAAATAAACAGGAAGTGTGTATGCCTTTGTGAGCCTGAGCATTTTAATTTTGAGTTTAACTTTATTATCCCTAAAGGGAAGAATCCCTACAGATTTTACAGATTATTATGATACAGTAGCACTTTTTGGCAACACATTGTTGTTGATCCACTCTCATCACTCTCACATTGTGTTATTCCAGTTTTACTTCTAGTAAAACTGGAATAACACAATATTTACTTCATATAGTACATTTTCTGTATGGCACAATTCATCGCAGCCTTCTTTTTGGAGTGATGACAGAGGGACCTGCTTGGTTTTCAGAGTCACGTCTTGACCTCTTGGGATGAATGCTGAAGGACATGTTTTGAAGCATGAGGTTACATCTCTCTCCTGTAAGGCCTTTGCTCTTTCATCCTTGCCTCACTATCCTCCTCAGCCTGTCTCTCATGCTCTCCCGAGCTGCAGCGATAGCCTCCAGTGTTTACTCGTCATACTGCATGACTTATACATGAAGAGTCTGCTCTTTATTCATCTTCGGGACTCCCACTGCGTGAGCGCAGCTCTCCGCCGTCTGTATCACTTCAGCTACTGTGTCTTCTCTAACCTTTTCATCTTCTTGCGCGCACAGACATTCACACTGCGTTCATTCAAACCTGGGAGCCTCTGGGAGCTCCATGGAAGTGAAAAGGACAGATAAAGCCGGCCCTGTGTTTAGCCACCTCACACTCTCTGCAGTTTGTATTTGTGTAAATGTATTTGTGTGTGTGTATCAACTTGTATGTTAAGGGTAAATAAATTAACTCAGCTGTCTAATTGAGTTTTAACATGGCCATTAAAACCTTTTGTAAAGCTGGATTTTTGTAAGTTTATCTTCTTTAAACAGCTTAAATGTTGGCTTTGTTTGAGAGTTTGAATGTTGTGAATCCTTACTAATGACACTGGTGATAAAGCCTGAAGGTTGGAGCATCATGATGGTTGTAGGGAACTGCATTTATCAGAAGTTTTGCTTTATTTATTTAATCCTTCTTCATTTTTTTTAGCCTCGCTAGCTGCATGGCTGCATGGATGGTAGTGTTGGTATGTCTGTCCACCACTTTGGTCTAGACTGAAATATCTCAACAATTATCAGATGGATGAAATGCGGTACAAACATTCATGGTCCCCAGAGGATGAGTCACACTGACTTTGGTTATCCTCTGACGTTACCTCTAGTGCCACCAGGTACAGGCTTACATAAAGAAATCCAAAAACAAGGCATGGTAATGAGAGAGCTGCTGCAACATGCTGCCTACCGCTCGGTGCTCAGAAGTGTAAGTGAAAGGACAAAGTATTTATGACCAAATACCTGCGAAACTTAACCTCAGCTGCGCTTTGTGTTTAGTGCTAATTAGCAAATGTTGGCATGCTAACATGCTAAACTACGATGGTAAACATGGTAAGCATTATACCTGCTAAACATCAGAGTGTTAGCATTGTCATTATGAGCATGGTAGCATGCTGACGTTAGCATTAGCTCAAAGCACCACTGTGCCTAAGTACAGCGTGACAGAGACTGGCTGTAGACTCTCCGTCTTGTTACTTCATATATTTCATTACTTTATTCAGAACATAGATGATATTTTTCATATCAGTGCATGGTAACTCTTGCTCGTTAACATCTTACTTCTCCCTGGACAGACTATGTTAAATAATACATAACCATTATACTAAACAGAGAGGATTTTCACTCACCCACCATCTTTTCATTATAGGGACTTTAGACTATTGATGAGTGCATTTAGAACATTTTCTACAACAAAGACCATTGAGACAGATTAGTCTTTTATCAATAATTTATTATAGTGATTTCTTTCTAATCTAATGCTGTGTTTCTGTGCAAGCTTGATCAACACTGTAGCTTTAAATCTTAAGTCATGAGATTTTGTCTTACTTATCCTCCATCCTGAGAGGAAACAGAGCAAAACAGCTATCAATCAAACTACATTTGTCATGTGAATTTTGTTCACACTCATCCATTTTGTTAGTAAGATATGAAGAGGAAAATGTGAGATTGTTCTACTGTGACTACTGTAGGCATATCTTTGGGGATCTTGCTGGTGTAATGGGTGGAAATTGTTTCAAAAACTGGATATACTGTGTTACATTTCCAAACTTAAAAAGCATTTAAATATTTTCCTTTAAATGTCCAGTAGTACACTGGTCTGATGTGAAGACTTACCTTACTTGTGTTAGATGTGTATCAATACAGATGTAGCTCAAATAGCTTTCTTCAAGGGTGATTCCTCTCACACAAAATCAAACTTTGACACTGTGCATGATTATTTCCTTTTTTTTTTCTCTGCTGAAAAACAAACACTGTGTCAAGTATTGTAATACTGAAACTACATGCAGTAAAATGTGACCTTTTTCTTCTGGCATTTGAGAGATATGTGACAAACATTCCCTCTAGAATATGTCTCTCTTCATGATTTTACTCTTCTTTATACCCATATTTACCATAATTGAAAATAGTGTCAATATCAGACAGACACCGGATTTGCCTTTTTGCAGAAAATGAGGAGAATATAGTTACTCACTGTATTTTTTGACTGTATCTGTTCCATCTGATATGTTTTACCAGAAATACACTGTGATTAATTGCAATCCCTCTTGCAGAGAGCTTAATGAGACTTCTGATGGAAAAATTAGTAATGCTCTGCAGGAAGCATCATTCTTTAACTCCCGAATGCTATATAATTTAATAATTATCATGATAAGCTGTTTGGATGAGTAGCATGTTGCCATAACTCATATTTATTACAGAGAGGGATTGCCACACTTGTGTAAGCAGGCTGAAGTTGAGGTTTAGATTGGGAAACCAAACGCATCGAGCGTCCATTGTCAAAGGCCTTTTTGTGTTGTTGTCTTAGGGAATTATATTTCTCTCATAGAAATAGATAAAAATGTAGCTCATTTTGAGTGATATCGAGGTAAGGAATGTTATTATTGAGCTAATGAGGAAGTACAGATCTTGATATACATCATCAGTGTCAGCTAATTAGACGACCCACAAAGTAGCTAGGCTGTGATCACAGTCGGTAAAATGTAATCTGACTAAACCTTCTCCTCCCCCAACATGCTATTACCCTGCTCTAATGGGCTCATGGTCAAATGAAGACGACAGAGGGGCTCAAAGGTTAAAAATGTTTCAGAGCAGTACCTAATAGGTGCAGCCTCAGTTTTGAGGTTCATAAATCTTCAAAGCAGAGCCCAGTTCAGCAGCAGAAGACTGAGTTTTATTTCATACAGCTTTGAAACTAAAGAGCTAGTGTCCACCCAGATGAGGGCAAGAACGGATATTTGTCCCAGCGTCTCATTTCCTGAACATCTGCAGTTATTTTTTGATAAACTCACAGCACTCGCACTGTTTTTGTGCTGAGCCAAGCAGTCCCTTCACTCCTCAGTCTGATGATAGCCTTGTAATATTGTGCCTATGAAAACCATACTGAATTTCCTTTGATGTGTTGTGAAGCTGGGCTCAAAATGTACTTCACTCTCAACACTATTTGTCATTATTGTCCCTCATGTGAATTGCTTTCACACCTGTGTGTGGAGCTCATGCATGATATGAGCCTAGCTATTTTTATCTGCAGGTTTCCTGTCATGAATACCAGATGATATACCTGATGGGGTCCTGGCCTTAGCTTGAGAGAGGTTACTGAGGTCTTCTAAATCAGTAGTCTGAATCATGCTTTGGGTCAGAAACACTGCGATGGTATACAGAAGATTCAATGAATCATTACTGGAATGTTGCAGGCCACAAAAAGACTTATTTCTGAGCACCCAGCCAGAACACAATGCAAACTGATTGATATCCTTTGCTTTGCAATCAGGTGATTAGATGTTATTGTAACCTATCCTCAGCACCCTTTCTCTTGGCTTCACCTTTTGGCCTGAGAAGGAGTTCAGGAAAAATTTCTTTTCCTTTAACAGTGAATGAAAAATAAAACGCTCCACTCTTTGCTTTTGTAAATTGGTAGCACATGACAGCGTATTAGGGCCATTGTAGGTTAAAAACAAAAATTATGGAGCCAGGGGAGGGGGGTAATATTCCGAGAAAAAGAGAGTGGATCAGCTGCATGTTTCTTTCATTCTGACACCGTGGGCACCCCAAAAGGGGGTTTTCTTCTTTAAAGGACAAAGAAAAACATGAAATAGCAAGGAGAGAGAGGAACAGATGAGAGAAAGAAAAGCAATGTGGGGAACACAAAAGTCTATTTTTTGCCATCTATTTTTATGGCTCAGGCTGGATTTTATAGCTGTCGCTAAATCAGCCTATGATCTTGGGCTACCGCAGCTTTTTACTCCAATAGACATTTCAATTAATCAGTCAGGCTCCAACGCACAGGCAGAGGGACGAGAGTAGAGGAAGGTGCTCGCTATTTAAGCACTTTCTCCATCACCGTTTGAGAGCACCTGGTGTAGTTTTGCTGTGCTGTTGCAGTTATTACATCAAAGCCGACACATGATTCTTTAGAGCCAATATGGAGGCTGAAGAATTTAATTTCAAATTACAGGGGGGACATTCTTGTTATTGTAGGCAGTATCTTAAGAAAAGGCCTTGCTGTAATTCACAGACAGTCCTTTCATCTATTCATCCAGCGTTTTCTTCAACCTTGGGCTGAATCTGCCTGCGCAAACGCAGGGCATTACTTGTCATTCAAGGGTATAATGACTCACCATCCACTGTTCCTCCTGGCACCATCAAAGGTCATCCCTTCACCGGCGTCACACTCACTCATCGGAATACAAAGACTGCAGGAAAACTTATCTCATCTGCTCTCCCAGGTGCATTTAAAGAGATATTTCACTGCGGGAGAACCTTTTATCATTTACTGCACTTGCCCGCAGTGTGTGGCTGTTCAGGAAGACTCAATCACAAAAGCCAGACAATCAGCCAAACAGGGCTCAGTGCCTTGCTCAAGGACACTTTAACAAAATATTATGTCAGTCTCTATTCAGGAAAGAGATAAATACATCCAATGTCCTTCCTCTGTAGTTGATACAAAAACAGGGAAAAGCATGTACGTGTGTTTTTATTTTGAATTTCAGAGTCATTCTTTTCAGGATGTAATTTTTCCAGTTTGCACTTATTGATGTTGTGCCAGATTGCTGGTGGTAATAGCAGATCCTGGGGGCAGGCAATTTGGAGGTTGACTGCTCTTGAACCATGATGGAAGTGGGTGCTGAAAATATCGCTGGACTAACAACTGCCCACTTCTGGAGCATTATGACAGGTTTCTACTTTTATTCAAGATCCAAACTTTGTTTTTGTTTTACCTTAATTTCCTTAAACTCTGATTCAGCCTGCTCGCCTACATCAACACTTCATTTCTGCCATGTAGCAATGGCAGCGAATGCAACACTGTGCTGCTGAAGCTGCCGGTTCCACCTGCCAGCTTCAAAGACGAGTCTCAGAGGACCAGTTTTGGAGATGGAGCTGCACAGACTGTGTGCATATACTGTATGTTTGGGAGGTTTCGATTCCAAACCACACAATGGGCTTATCTCTCACAGTCTCATCCTGCCTTCTGTGCTGTCCTACAAGACAGCCAGACACTGTAAGTACTGTATTCTCTTTGTTCTTTCATACAGACCTGAGATGTGAAATGTAATGATTCCATCCTGTTAAGAACCGGTGAATCCAGCTCTTGCTTTGCACATGTTTATTTGCACTCCTCCAATTCTACCTTTTGTAATGTCTTATTTCATTCTTGCATCAATCACTCAGCTCTCCCGTTTCCTTGGGCATCGCCTACAGATTGATTACCTTTCAGGAGTTCAATGTAATGACAGGAGGCCAAGCTAATTTCTGCAGTGATAAATGGTGAGCTAAGTGACTACAATCCACTGGGAGGCAAATGGTCCTGGAGCTGCTCTCTGAAGTGGCCCCAGCTTTTTTCTGTAATGGTGTTCTCTGACAGTGTTAGACAAAAGGAAAGACAAAAACTGTCATCCAAGAAACAAATATATGAAATCAGCCAGGATGAGATTACTGCTGCTTTTCTTTTCAAAGTCCTCTTTTGCAAATGACAAAAATTCACATCAAGTAATAATTGAAGGTGTAAAAGAGTCTTACTCATTTAAAATGGTCATAATTGCTGAGTTAAACCAGACTTACAGTTAGAATTAGGATGGAAAAGAGCATCTGTGAAACTCCAGATTTCACTCTTTTAAGCTGGTGAAATTGTTTTATATCCCTGCTGTTTGCCTTACTTTTGGGATAAAATACACAATTGTTTGTATTATGATGGCTTAACATTTCTGTGAAGCATTTTCATCACAATTTTATTTTAAATTACGATGGCAAATAATAATCCAGACTGTATTTTCAAGACATCCTACAAGGTCAGGCCCTTGTAGGATGCTTTGAGCAGAGAGCTTATGGCAGAAGCTTTGTTGTGCTGTCTTTGTCCTTTGCAGACATCAGCAGCCTTGAAGAGCTTTCAGGGAAATAAAAAGCTCTTATGGCTCATTTTGAGACAATTGTCGCACCAGAGCAGCTTCTATTCACCAAATACGTACACAGCAAGTGCAAATACTGTATTCTATTATGTTCTGCCAATAGAAACGTCTGTGGTCAAGGTCAGACTGTTCACACAACCACAGGCTCTGCTGTGTATTAAGCCAGCTTGATCTGTTATTTTTTAACAATGCTTATTTAAGGGATTTCAGTTCAGAAAGCTGAAGGGATTTCATTTTTCTGATTATTTCCCTACTTCCTCATGTACTGAGAACACAATTTACATTTTTTTCCAAAAACACTTCAAACCCTTTTCTCAACTGCAGCCAACAAATTTCACCGAGGAGAACCTTGTATTTGGCAGTGGTACTATTTCAAGACCTTTTTTGCATCCAGCGAAACAAGTTAATTGCTCATTTTTGATGGCTTGAATATTTAATGTAACGGATTTGTTGTCACATATGTCAATTAGCAATGTTTGCAGAACTGCCTCAAGTCATGTACTTTATTTCCCAGTCTTAATCACATGAAGGGAAAATTCCCTCTCTTTTGCACTGCACTTACAAAACACTGAGTTCATCATTTGTGTCGTTTTCCTTGAATTTTCTATTGCTGATGTTTAGAGCTGCAATGGACAGTTGATTAATCAATTAGTTGATCGCCAAACAAATTCTATTTTTATAACTGATTAATTGTTTTTAGTCATTTTCTAAGCAAAAATGTCGAACATTCTTCATTTCCAGCTTCTCCAATGGGAGGATTTGCTACTTTGTTTTATATCACTGTAAACTGAATATCTGAGGGTTCTGGAGAGTTGGTAGGACAATATTTTCAATATTTTCTGGAATTTTATAGACAAAACAATTAATTGATTAATCAAAAAAATAACTGGCAGAATAACTGATGATGAAAATAATCCTTAGTTGCAGCCCTAATGGACTTTTTCACTACTTGTGCAGAGACAGCAGCAGTTCTAGCAGTTCTTATTTATTCCTAACAAATCATGAACATAAAACTGACAAACACATGTGTATCAGATTTTTTTTAATCTGATACACTCATGTGTATCAGATTTGGTGTATTTTTCACCAAATACAATTATACTTGCAAATGTCAAAACTTTCATCAGCAGTATATACATTGAATTACATCAACTCCAACCGACAGGGAGTAGAGACAGTGACATTTATATGAAAATGTTAAAGTTATTTTAACAGAGTAAACAAGTGGTAAACAACAAATGGCTCATATTTATAGACCGAATAGTATGGCTTGAATCAGTCTTTTATATTTTTGTCTTCTACATATTTATAGTGAAATCTCTGGCTCTAAAATAAAAAAAAAAGCTATTTCACTACCGTCATAGAAGAGGTCCATCAATGTTTCTCTGTGCCAGTGAAAGCATAAGTGGGCTGGTCATTATGTGCATTAGTAGCAAATTAAATAGATTAGCTACAAGTTCCATTCCCTGGATGTGCCGTGCTCTCTATCTGCCTCTGCTGCACGATAAGAATCATGAGATAGGGTAACAAAAGGGAGCCCAATTTTTGAGCGAGCATTCAATTTTGAAACCTATCCTCTAATGAGGCTTGTTGTTGGGCTGAACTAAATGTCAACTAATGGATAGGCTCTCAGACGGCAATCTCCATTGGCCCACAGTCATCTCAGTCTCTTAGCCTGCTCATCAGGGTAAGTATACATGCAGGCGGTGTGGAGGCAGAGCTCACTCTCCAGGCCCTCAGCACACAAACTCTATTCTGTTTTAATGTCGTGTCCCACTCATAAATAAGTTCAATGGGTCCCAGGTGGTATTTAATAAAACACTTCAGATTATGTGGGAAGGGGAGTTTATTAAAACTGTATTTCTTCCATACGCTTTGTGATTTTGGTGTGCACCTTGATTCAGGGCGTGTGGCAGGTGCCATTATTCCTTAGCCCACTCTCTCCCACTCAGACATCTTTAAATAGTACCTTATATCAGAGGAAGGGCGTTTCAGGCTGTTTCCTTCCCATGTTATCTTGTTAGAATAGAGGACAAGTAAGAGGACGACTTCTACATAATTAGCGTAACCAATGATTATTGAGCCTAATACACTTTCTGTATTCTGAGGAGCTGGAGCCTCCGATAAATCTCACAGTAAATCCATTGGACAAGCATATAAAAGAAGAGGAAAAATACATCTGTGTAAAATCAATAAAATGCTTTGTGAAAGTCAATCAAAAGCTGTTTTTGTATGGATGGTGAACACTGATACCTTTCAAAATCTGCCCACACAGTGTTTCACTGGAAGTAGGACACACTTAAGGCCTTTACACACCAGGGACATGATGAATAAACAACACGAAATTGCAAAATACTTGCCTGCGAATATTTCCCATCAAAACTATTCATACTGGCAGCGATGAATATTTGCGATAGATAGATAGATAGATAGATAGATAGATAGATAGATAGATAGATAGATAGATAGATAGATAGATAGATAGATAGATAGATAGATAGATAGATAGATAGATAGATAGATAGATAGATAGATCATTTGCCAGCTCTTTCTTCAGAAAAATAAATATACCACACTGAAATAAATACAACATTGGAGCCCATATAAAGCGTATAAATGTGTGCTCCAATATGTATGCTCCAGTGTCTTATGTTCCTAGTCTATGTGCAGTACGCTGCAGGTAAAAATCTACACAGAGTGCCTCCAGTATTTGATTAATATGACGAGCCAAACCTGCTCTGACACTGTTGCCTTGCTACCAGCTCTACTCCATCCAAAGTAAACTACATCAGCTCCTCACTATCCTGCATCTGGTGATGCTGCTCCACATGTTGTCCTTGAGTTCATTGTCTTTATCATTTTGGTGTCCTTTGTCATATAATACAGGGTGATGAGAAACACAAACAATCAATAGGTCCGCCATTGTCATTAGGAGTTGTGACGTGTGAATTAATTGCACACAAAAACGCCCCCGTTATGTACAGTGTCATGCAAGACACAAAATGATGCTTATATCTCTTTCTAGCCACGAAAGTCATTGTTGCACTAACAAATAGTTAAATATGTTTCAGTCAGAAATGTGTTACAGTGTGTCTTGTTGCATAGCCTTATGTGAAAAAAACAACCCTCTACTGCACAGTGCTTTTGCAGCATTAATGTACAAAACAAAACAAAGCACTGGATGATCCCCTACTGTAGTGGTTCACTTTCTTCATTAGTGAGTATACAGAACCAGAAAACAGTAAATCTTATACACTCCTACTGCATTATGTTGCACACAGAAATACAACCTTTGTGTGGACTCATGTTAGCCATTAATTGACTGCCCTGTCTCTAAGCAACCTTCTCCATGTCTTCCTCCAAGAAATCAATCACGGATATTTTTGCACCACAAAAGTGATCAGTGCCCTTAATTATATGTGAGAATGTTGCTCGCTCTTTGTTTTTGCTGTTTTGATTTGGTTGCTGGATAATGAGCACAATTTAATCTTGTTAATGTTTCTCTTTTAATTGGTCACTTTTAATTCAAACACAAAGCCAAACAATTACCACAGAAATGCTCTGTTTCTGCAGGCAGTGTGTACTAGAAATAGAAATACATTGCTCTGTAAAGAGTTACTTATTATCTCTATGCCCACGTAAAGAATACCAAATCTGACATCTAATCTGCTGTAAATGCTAGTTTCTTTGTTTTCGTCATATACAGTTGGACATTTTCATCTCATGAAATACATCTTAATGCAATTCTATTAATATCATCTTATTTAAAATGCTATTTAAAAACATATATTTATAGCAGAATCATTTGTGCCTTTAGGCTGTCCACTGCAGCAAGAACACACTACATTCACATTTACATGATCAAACAAACAGAACTCTGCCTTCTACTGTACAGTGAAAGCTGACTCAGCTTAATCAGCAAACAATGCATAACTGTACACAATGAGCTTTGGACACTGACACAGTTTGATGCTCCCTGTCAATCTCAAAGGTATCTAAATCTATGGCATCAGTCATTTTCATATCTTGAAATGTTTCCAAACGCCTCACAATTATGAGAAATGACAGGTATACAGTATTGATGAGTGGTCAATCGTCAAATTAACACTAAAACTCATCCAATTACTGTGATGTTCATTAGATTCATGTCAATTTAACTGTACTGACTGGCTTACAATTCTCATGCAGTTATAAAAACTCACAAGTGTCAAGCGTGTGACTTTCTTCTCCTTCCTGTATATAACATTAGCTTGTTAAGCCTCACTCAAGCCTCCACACCAGACCTCATGTGATAACACGTTGTCACATTGCTCATTCACTGCAATCAATTGTGCCTTCAGAAAATGTTGAGGCAAGGCCAGATGAAGTCAGAGAAAATCCTGATGTGGTGCCATGAAAAGGTTAGACAGCATATCTGAATTTCAGGTTAGGCATCTTTGAAGTAGAGGATTATAAAATATCATTAAACAAGCCAATGAAATACCTATTTGAAGAGTATATCAAGGGTATAGCTGGCCTTAACTGAGATAAAGATTAATTATAATCTGATATCAAAGAACTGTTACACTGTTGTGTGTCCAGGACCTTATACTGTATAATTCACAACTCATCATTAATCAATCTTCAGTCAGTCCTTAATTTAATTTAATTTAATTTTAGATGTTAAGATTCTAGTTGATCAAAAATTCTGCTAGGTCTGGTACAGTAGGTAAGAATCTTTGCTATATCATAAAACATTAACTATGGATCCAAAGATTTGATCTGGCTGGAAAGACGTAGAAGCCTAAAACCACATTAGCAGATCCTAGGGGCTGCAATGTTCATTAAACTCCACGATACAAAAGGAACAAGCAATGTATTCTATTCACAATTTTGCTATTTTGAACAGCCTTATTGGAACTACTTTTTTATTTTATCTCTGCACTATTTATTGTCTGTTTTATGTAAAGGACTTTGTTAAGAAGTGCTACAGAAATAAACTTTATTATGAAAGTCAAAAGTCAATATAATCAATAGGGCTGTGCTCAGAAAATGTCATGCCCATGTATCTGTTAAAGTTTGATCTGTTCATGTGAAGTGGATATTGTGTCCTCATGTATTGCACGAGCCCCATGATGCTACAAAGAAAATTATTTAAATTATCATCTTGTGGAGATCATAAATATCCCAAATGTCGGGGAAACCCAGCAATACATTTTCTGTGTGCAAAGCTGACAATTTGACTTGATGTTGGTACTAGAGGAAAACTCTGAATGAAATTTCATCATGACATGGGGGTACCCATGTCCTCAACACAATGGGACACAGCAGTTGATAACATAACAAAGCTCTCAAATTGCATCAGATATAAAGTCTTACAAATTAAAATAATACACAGGGCTTACATTACACCATGTTTATTGAAGAAAACTAATTGCACAGTATCAAACTTATGATGGGGTGGTTGGAGATGTATTTGAAAACCTTTCATGTAATCTTAATATGCACATCGAACCATGTCCAATAGTTTGGTTACTTGGCTCAAAAATGGATGGTATACATTCTGAAATTATACACCAAATTATCACACTGGCTTGCCTATCTGTCAAGTGGATAATACTGATAAACTGAAAACAGTTTAAACCAAACTGCTTTAACACTGAGAGGTGGCTGAAGGACTTCCTGGACTTTTTCTTGACAATGGAGAAGGCTGTAGGCATCAAAGACTAATGGTTTCAGCAGACCCTGGAACTTTGTAAGGTGCCATAATAATAGAAAACAATCCGTCACTGTATTGGTCAAACTAAGTTTGTAATAATATATATTAATATTGATTTTTCTTTTCTTTTGTTGAATTGATAAACTGTCCTAATAATCGTGTTATGATTGGTATTTTTTCTTCTTATTTAATGTTCTCCTTTGGATCCTTGAACTATAAATTAAAAAAATAATTGAATCATTTTGGAGAGCATGACCATCCTTGGTTAATTATATTGCAATGTTGTAGATTAGATGTACTAGTGGACATTTTGCTGAGCACGGGGAAACAGTGTGTGTGTGTGTATTTTAGCATGGGGGCCACAGTCCCTTCTGGCCCTCCCCCTGAGGGCCTCATTGACTGAAATGACTCTTGTGTCGGCTGTTCCTGGCTATTACCATGTGCCACATTAGCCTGCGTTTTTTCTTTTTGCATATTAAGCAGCAATAATGGAGCTTGGAGGACCTTCTCGTTATGACAGGCCTTTGGGTGTTCCACTCATTTTCGCAGGAGCACCAATCCCCTTCCCTGCAGGTATTGTGATGCAGCTCCTTTAAGATCAACTGCTCTGCTGTCACAGGCCTCTACTGCTGCACAGCCGAATGTGGGGGCTGATGGAGGCCAAATTCACCCTCTGGCAGCCGTTCAGACTTATAGGCTTTTTTTGCTTGAAGGCTGACTCTTAGCTGCCCAAAATGACAACAACTCCCTTTCTCCCCTGTAGGTGCTGTCTGTGCCACTTTGGATAACATCCTTGAAACGGGACGGCTCCTTGGGGTCTGACTTTAAGGGTGGCCACTTAGTCTGCAGCCAGCACATTTCCAGGACTTAGGGGAACTGCAGTTAGAACTGAGTCTTTCAAACTTTTGAAGCTGTTTCCCCTTTTAAAATGAAAATTTAATCTCTTTCCTAGCTAGAAGACACACTCTCATTCGAAAGTCATGACTAATTATTAATTAATTATTATTGTTAATTGTAGTCTAAGGGGAAGAAGGAAAAAAAACATAAATGCTAAATCAAAATGCATTATTTCTGGTTCACCTCAAGCACTACATTATGAATGAAAAAAACTCAGATTGTTTTTTATCTGCAAGCAGTTGTTGGCTTTGCTCAAATAAAGCACTCGTGGAGTTGTTTATTTGAGACACTTCATCAAATAGAGATGCCTTAAAATATGAGTCTCAGTCCTCCTCTTAGAGTGCTGCAGTGCAGTTTATAGGAGTAAGAATATAACAGACAACAGGAAATTACCCAAAAGTTATGTTTTATAGGATAAACAAACAGATAATGACTTTCTTTAGCCAGCCATTCCTCATGCTTGGAGTGCTAAGTGTTACAAAATGAACCGAGGGCCAACGAGAGTCTGCACTGATGCTCATAAACATCTATTTCCTCGCATGGGTTTGTTTTTAAGGCCCAACTCACGAGTGGTGTTTCATAAAGCAGTTTACCAGTAAAGCCAGTCTTTCCTCACTAAATCAGGCTTATTTTCAGGAAATTCTGTTTCATAAAGCAGGTTTAAATAAGTGTGACCCAAGTTACCATGGAAATGTATCCTTGTAGACTAGCCTGGTCCTGGTCAGGGTATTTTTCAGGCTTGGCTTCACCTCAGGCTTTACAATCAATCTGTCAGACTGAAACACAGTGTTTTCTCTAAGGTTCCCATACTTCCTCTTTGCTGCACTGTGAACAGCAGAGCATGTCAAATTTATTGCGAACTTAAAATGTTTTATGATGTTCCATATTTATTCCGGCTGTCCGCTGTTTCTTCAGCCGTCACCATTCTGGTCTTGGTAGTCAACCAGTCTCTTCCTGGTAGTCACTGGTTGATCCATTCAGAAACGATTATTGATTAATAAGCTATTTATTTACTCCTTTGAGCTTTTGGTCTACACCAACTCTGAAAAGCAAAATATCTGTCTCTTTAGCTGCTAAATACCCCACTATGTTCACCAGCTAGTGGCTAACTTTGTTTGCCGTTTGGTGCTGCATAGGTACAGTGAGTTTTAGAGCTTTTTCCACTGAAAACAGCTGCCGAAAATGATGCTTTAAGACTGAACCAAAACAGTTATGTTGCAGCCGGAAAATCAAAACAATGAGCTGAAAGAAGCAATAAAGCTCCATAGAGCTGACGGGAACTGCAAAGTCAGATGATAATTCAGTATATACCTTTACATATAAGTAGTCATGTGATCCATTGTTAATATAAAAATATTGACAGCCACTTTAAATCTTGAAGGAGTACTTCTTAAAACAGGTTTGACATATTCTGATCACATGAATTGGCTTTGTGAAAGAGTTTAATCCAGGATCTGTTTGTTAGGCTCATGCAAGCCAGGCTTTTCACAATAAGCCCTGTTTTTCTGAGCCTCATTTATGAAACAACACCACTTCCCCCACTGTTCACCTAGCACCACCACTGAGGTAGATGACTTTATGTCGTGGCAACGGCCACCTGATGAAATCTGACCTGCGCTGATTGTTGTTTCAAAGTCTAATTGATGTTTTGCATGATTAACTTGTCTGAGTTATTTTCTCGCATGCAAATCTAATTAATTTAGGAATGTCACTACCTCTGCTGTACCACTCACTGGTTTGATCTCCTTGCTCATCAGACAAATCACTCATTAGAACAGCAGCATGTACTTAATACCTGACATCTCTTCAGTGCTGCACTAGGCAGCTTTGTTCATCTGCAGCCAGAAAATGACAGTGAGAGCAGAAAGTGTTTGAATGATTTGACTTCAAGATCCACAATTCATGTGACGCAATTCCAATAAACTGCACACTGTATGTTAATGCAGGTCAGGATACCAAAGGCACAGAGGCAAATGATCTAACGCTGGTACCGGCTTTCTCTGTACTCACTACTGTTCAGAATATGGTCTGTAGTTCTTTCATAAGAGTCAGTATATTACTTTCTGCAGGGAAAGAGGCATAGGTGAGATTTTATTTGAGCAAATAAGATGAAACTGTAGCAGTTGGCTCTGCTTTGTTGCAAACATATGCAGCGGTTTAGTCTAATAACAGGGGTGTGTTTATAGTCAAATCTATCCTTTAAAATTTGTTGTCATCTGCTATTAAATTTGGGGTTCCTTGACAACAGCTCAACAACACTTTTAACACCACAAACGTGTACTGTATAATCTCTGGCATATTCCAGGGCCCCTGTCCAGCTCTGACCCACTAAATCATTTATCTGATTATGGATCAATGTATTCACAAATTAATCTAATATCTTGTTTGCACTTCTGTAATTTGACAGGTTTTTCAACACATACAGCTGGCTCTCTGTTGACCCTTTTCACACTATCCTGTCTTGTAGTGTTTCAGCTTGTTCTCTTTTTAGACATTTATCAAAGAGTGTCACTTTGCTGACATGAGTTAATGTGCTATTTTAAGCCAGATGAATCTTGCACTGCCTGATAACACAGTAAATAACCCTTGTCTTAATGAGCCAGTTATGCACTATATTGTCATGAACAATCTATTATCTAGAGAGGTTTCAGCATCCTCATTAGTGTGTTGTGCTTTGTGTAGCATTATTCAAACTGAACATGTAAACAGGAATCTGCAGGCACTTTCCTTTACTTAATTTCTTTACTTTCTTTTGTTTATTTCTCTTTAATAAAAGGAAGAAGTCACTTTATGTACTATGCTATTATAATATTATATTTGAAATGCTGGTTTAAACTTTGTTAATTTGTTGTTGCACTTCAAAACTATAATTGGGGCCCATCACAGGTCATTAAATTCTACTACAGGTTTAAGACGAAATGATATTTTCACAATCAAAAATTGACCTCTATTAACTAATGGTAATTTTCCAGCATTATAAGTACAGCACCTCCCTCTTTAATTGTCAACCAAGGCTACGCAGAAGCATCATGTTGTTAGTGTTCAGAGAATGATGGATGTATTGAGTGTTTGCATGTTATGTAAGCCTGCATTTGCTGTGCATCCTGAAATAAAAGAAGAAAAGAAAAGTACAATAAGATTTTTACAAGAAGATTTAAAAGATATTACATTTCAGAAAGGAGGCTTGGTATTTATTTCTTTTGAATGTCCTGGATATTTTTTCCTGAAACAGAATCCTCTTTTTAAAGCCTGAAGCTTTCCTTTTACTCAGCAATTCACCTATAATGTAAAGTAATTGTCTTTCAGGATCATTGACCAGCAAGCTTACTCTTTCTCAAGAAAACAATTTGACATTTCAAATAGAATCAAGCTAACAAAGCACATGTACACTTTCAAAGGCAATTACAGAACAACAGCAGTAAGTAAAGTGATGAAGACGGAACTCTTTTTCCATTTGATATGTTAAATATACTACCTTAAGTATTGTTGAAGCTTGACTGTTCACAGACATGAGAAAATGTTGCTTTATTATTGAGTAAAGGCACAGTGATTTCAATTATAATCGTGCACAAAATGATAATTAAAAAAATAACTAAATATTTTATGTGACTTCACAGCAGTCTTTGAATTCCATCGGAGCTGAAGGGTGCTCATCTCCCCAAAAAAAGGCCAACAAAAAAGACGTGAGGCCCTTGAAAGCAGTGTTAGTGCAGTGGTGTAGTGGTTTGTTTGTTACGATTGACCTTTCTCACAGCAGACATTTTGAACTGTCATAGCAGAAAAAGCACAGGTGTAATTAATAACATTGATAATGGCTCTGTTCCATTTAAATGTCCCAGTAAGCCAGCACACAACCCTGGAACTGGCACACCTGAATGGAAATGTAGCCATTAATCATGTTAACTTGCAGCTGTGTTTGACAAGTCAACATGTCTGTTGTGAGAAAGGTCTATAAACAGACCTTCATGATGCATGGAACAAGCAGCACATAGAAATAAACAATATAATGTAGTTCAGGCTAGAGACAGCCAATCATCAACAGGTTCCAATTGAAGTGAACAAGGGAAACACCTGTGCAGCAAGAGGCCTTTTTTCACTGTAGATATGTTGACATGTGACAGTATGAAAAGCACAGGTGTAAATGATAGAATGGATGATGCAGCTCAGTTAACATAATGCATAACAAAATAAGTACATACTGTACACTGGCTCCTTGTGCATGCAGTAGAATTTGAAGTCAATTAGCCAACCCACACAGAGGAATTCTAATGAAGCAAATCGCATACCTAAGAGATTTTTCACAACTACAGCATTAAATTGTAAATCATATTTGGATGCTGTGGAAGAAGAGTTTGTCAAATATTTTCCTGCTGAGAATAGATTATCTAAATGGATTCATCAAAAGGAGGACGACACAGTCCAAAAAATACTCGTATACCTTGGAGTACAGATCCAGAAGGACTGCCTTGGTTTGAGTCACAGGGTAGTCTCTGTCCTTTTTTATGTTTGGGTCTTGATTGTCCACAGATTATTTGGATTTCTTATACCCATATACACAAAACCACACACACACACACACCATTATTCACAAGTAACTTTTAACTGGCAATTTTTACTTGTATGAGGGTGACAATTGTATACCAAAATGAATAGGTGCGAACAGCCCTGAATTACATCCTCAGGAGCACATTGACCATACGGTTCAGCCATGTCTCCACCTAGTCTTGTTTTAACAAACACTCTAGGACTGTTTTTTCCCCCCCAAAGAATGCTGAATGTGATTTGTTAAGAGCCAAATTAAAAGCACTCCGCTGGGAAAAATTGGATTTTGTACCAGTCATTTTATTGATGAAATCATTTGTGCTCTTGCAAATCTGCCTGACTTGTAAGATCTTTTCCAGTGGTGTAGGAACCACTGGCAAACCCACAGGCAAACAGAAGTTATGATTGGTATCCAGTTATCTTAGTTACACCATTTGCTGGGATTTTTAATTTTTATTTTGTGTGTATTTTGTAAAACATGAACTTCATGCTTTTCTGCCTCTTCACTACACTTGCCCAAGCGACAATTTCAAACTACAATGATTTCAATTAGGCTATTTGAGAGCTCTCAATGTCCACACACACCAAATACAGAACAATGTTTGCATATGAAAATGAAGACTGATTGGAAGCTGTTATCCAAGCATAATTGTGTCATTGACAAGATTTCATATAGTAAAACTATGTTTAATAATGAGCTGAACATTGCACAGCATAAATACAGAAACTGTAGAAACACTGCATGTTTGTGAAGCTGAACCATACATGAACAATAAATGTGAATTGTAGAAAGATGCTATTATTCAGGTTTTCGTATTCTGTATCTAATTGTGGGTCCACAAATCAGCAATGTAAACATTTCAGTTTACATGGGAACTGCCTGAAAACAAATTTAAATACAGTAAATACACTTTCACATTAAATATGTAATCTAGCCTATGTATCTTTTAATAATATGCATATTTTTAGAGGTTTACACATTTTTAGTTTTAGATGATGTGCAAATTATGTTCTTCTGATCTTTTATGAATACATAGTTCGAATTACGGGGCGACACTTTTATACACCCTTCTCACCCTGTAATCGTAAATATTACAATATATTTCCCATATTCATGCCTGGGAGAATCTTGTAATACGTAATACGGACCATACCATTGTATGGGAGTGGTAAGAGGTTAACCTTGACATTAGTTAAACGTCTCGTCTGCCTGCGTCACTCCCATCATTGCAGTGGCTCATGTACTCAAAGTCTATATTCGCGTACGTCGCGCAATCCAATGGAGACGCTGTAGGTTAATGTAAGTAGTTATCTATCTAGCTAGGTTAATACACTTTACTTTCTTACCTCCAGAGTTTCTGAGTTAGATTGTGTAAAGTGAAGCACACGCCTGCCTGTACTGGGTTCACTTTACCCTGGAGAAAATGTTGACAACATGGACTGTTTCAGGTCATGTGTTAAATTAAATCTAAACGTAATCTTCCCATAGTCGACCTCATCAGAATAGCTGACCTTAGACTCACTCACGTTTTTTGAAGGGCAACAAGAATATAAATGTAATCCATCGTTGTAGTAAACAAGGTATCTTTGGAAGGTTTTTTTTATTTGTATTCATTGAATGCAACTTAAAAACAGTGTTAGCTAGCACTTGTCACCTAGTGTTAGCTAACAATGTTAGGTTAAGTGCGTCACTACACTATAGGCTGTAGTTAGATAATTTAGCTAACTATAGTAGCTAACGTTGGGGGATAGATGTACAAAATCATTTCTAATGACTCAATAAGTTACTGTCCCTCAATAGCCGAAAAGCTTCCCCTTTTTTATTTATTCTCTGTTAGCTTACATTAAATTAAGTGAAATGATAACAAAGAGAGCTTGTTTTGAAAATAGATAAAAAATGAAGCAAACAAAAAATGTATGACTAATTCAAAACGAATTTTCCATATAAAAATGGCAACTTACTGTTGCTGATGATTATAAATAAAAGTATTTCATGACACATATTTAAAGCCCACAGTAGGTGGTGTTCATGAAACATGCCATCCCTTATTAAGGCGTTTCTTATTGTTATCAAGGTGACATGTCATTTGCTTTCATGCTGTGGGGAAATGTACATTAGATTATTGAGTTCACTGATTGCCTTACACAATCTTGGATTAATTCCCTGTGGAGAACAGTTCTACGCATGTAAGTCAAACCTTGATGTTATGATGTTTGGGTTTCATTTTCCTTAATCACGCAGTAAATATAAAGCCTGTTTGACTTACCAAACCGAACAAAACCAATCCATCTTCTTTTGACAGTTGAGGTTCAATTCTTTACCCTTATCATATTTTCTCCTTCAGTAATTGCCTTTTCTTTCTATTTCTCAGGCTCAGAAAAGGGAATTGATTAAATTGTGAGTCTCAGCGGCATAGAAGCAAAAAAGAAAACTTCAGTCAAAGAAAAATACAGGAAACCCCCAGAGGCCAAGTAAGTCTGGCATATAATGTATCTTTATCTATGACTAATGACAACTTCTTTCTTTCTTTCTTATTACGGCTGAACCCTTTGCTATCTCTCCCAGAGGACACTAATTTGAATGAGATTGTACAAACGTGTATGAAAATCTATGTTGCCCTGGAAGACATCAGATCATGTCCAATATTCATTTGACCTCAGGAGTTCAATCAGTATTCATCAGATATTCATTTTCTTTCATGTGGCTGTGATGAAATGGTTTCAAACAAATTGTTAGAGGGAGCTTATGGAATTCAAGAGGCTGTAATTGAATGGAGAACCTCCATAAACATTATTATTTACCACATTGTCCTCAGCGTCTCCCTGAACATCTTCACTGACACGTTTCTTCAAAACATCTACTCCTTCTCAGCTCACTCTCCTTTCCTCTGACACTTCCCTGCCACCCTCTACTCTCATAGAGGTTTTATAAACCAATTTCCCTGGAAAAAATCAATTCATTAGAGGTGGGTTCCAAGAAGAGGAGAAAATTAAATAATTAAGGGTGCAGCAGTGAAAATAGCTGCTGAAATGAGCCTGTCCAATCACTTAACAAGGTGTCGTTTTATATTCCTGAGAGGTGGCCCTGTGTCAGGGTACAGATAACCTTTTATAAGACCAATTTACTTTCCACAATTATTTAGACCCACTCTATTAACTAAATTACCAACTTTAAGTGATCTGGCCTCTGTGCCCTCCTTGAGTTGTTAAGTCTATACAGGGCTACATAGCATGCCAATGAATTTACCTTAAAGTGGACATATTGGAAAAATGTCTAACCTTTTGCAATAAGTCAGCCAAACTTTAAATTGAATAAGTAAAAGTAACAACTTCCTTGCAAAAATATTCTTACTTAATCTCCTATAAATCCAAATGGTGTTGAAATGAAACAACAAATATAACACACTCTGACACGTGTCACAGCAAATGATTTTTATTTTAGTTAATTGAGTAAAAAGAAAGTACTTCATTGAAAATGCCAGCAACTGACAGCATCTCAAAATCCATCCAGTGTGGGCTTGTATTCATTGACCTTTGAGTTAATAGGCAGTGAATTGTGGGAAAGGGGCAAACAGACGTGCACAAGCTGTCAGTGGGTGAGGTGAAAGGTGAAATTGAAGTTCTCCTCAGTTCGTTGTATTATTAAGTGCCTTGCGAAGTCTATAACCTGCTGTGCACATTTCTATATATACATTTATATATATTAAAAACACACAAGGAAGAGGAGCAATCACAGGGGAGTTCTGTTAAATTAACTGACCACACTCACAGCTCAGTGTATTCACTTCTCTCATCAAAGGTACTGCGCTGTAAACAGGTGTCAGATCAAATATTTCCTCAAGACTTTTTTTTTGGAAATCTGTTTATTGCTTAAAAATGCATACAGAACACATGCCCCATTTAACACATTTAAGTAAATAAATAAAATAAAATAAAAAGTACATCAAGGAAGGACTAAATGCAGCAAACTCAAATAATACAAATGTACATACCCAATTACACTGTACTTGTAACAACTTCAGTATGATCAATAATACTGAAATAATATCATCAGAGTTCACAATGTAATATAGAGAGAGAGAAAAAGAAAGAAAGAAAAGATTTAATTCAGACTATCCTACCCATCTATTCTGCCTGGCATCTTGACTAATGATGTTAGCGGGGACCTGGAGAAATGACAGATGAAATCACTTGCATGTGTCTGTATGCCAAGCAGTAATTGTGTGCTTGCCATGGTAGCTTTTGCAAACTAACTCGCTAACATACTCATATAGAACAACAATACTACTACCACTAATGATAATAATTATCATGATCATTTAGTTGTTCTATATATTTGATTAAGGTGCTGTGCAGTAAAAGCAGCCCCAACACATATGTCAAACCAAAAACACCACAGGCTTTGAAGTCCAGTCAGCAGCTCAGCAGCCTCTTTGTACTAAATCTAATTGAAGCCAAGTGAACAGAGCTCGAGCCAACTGGGATATGGACAAAACAAAGACTAATGAACAGAGCACAGGCCAACATGGACAAACCACAGCATGGTACCAACACTGCAGCCTTACGTTTCAGGTCAGACAAGTGGGATTTTCCTTTCACCTACTTATTGTGCCCTGGGGAAAGTCAGCTCAGTATACATGTATGTTCCAGCAACAGCTTGCCTTGCATTTAGACATGCTTTCACATACATGCTTCCACCAGTAAAACCAGTGGATGATTTCCAGTCACGGGCCCCAGAGGATGTCTTTACATAATCTTCTTCAGATGTGTGAAGCTCTGAGAGAAATACAGTACTTCTACATAGTGAACAGGTGGCCCTAAGAGCTCAACTCACGGTAACTAAAGAAAACACATACAAATAGATAAAACACAATCAAAGAAGAAGCAAGCGAGCAAAACCTCATTTATATAGAACATTTCATTCCAAGTGGACGCACAATGTGCTGCACAGAGCGTGAGCTACCACAGAAGTTACAGCCACAGAAATGTGGATAATGTAAAGATAAAACATTAGAAATAAGTAAACACAATTAGGACAGACACATTAATGATACATGTGAGTTAAAACCATTAAGAAAGTAGGGAAAAAATGTATGTATATAAATACAATAAGATAAAATAATTAAGACCAGCAACCAACCAGTAAACCAGACTACTAAAAAGGCGCAGCTAAAAGGGAATGTTTTCAGTTTAGTTTTGAAAGACGGTAGCATTGGAACAAGAAAACATCTTCACATATTCAGCAGTATAACAATATATAATATATAAAATATAGACAACACAACCAAATACAGAAACAAAGGCAAATACTGAAAAGCAGGAAGTGGCACAGAACAAAAAGGACCTAAGTTACAAAACAAAAGACATTTCCAGGGGACACTAAAAACTGTGTTGTGTTGTCTGTATTTCCAGCGCATTTCTGTATTTGTATGTATGGTTGTGTTATTTGTGATTTTAGCACGTTTTTTTTTTTTACGCTGCATGTGTGTTGTGAAAATGCTGAATGTGTTTCAGAAATGCCTGTGTTTTCTTTCTGTTGAGGTCTCAGGGCCACCGTCGTATTGTATTGTGATTACTGAATATTCACACTCGAGCAAATTCACTGTGCCCATTATTTCTGACAGTTATGAATAACATTTCTTACACATTGCAGTAGTTAGAGCCTTTGTGAGAGGACTCAACACAGAGATCTAAGGGGTTCCAGTCTGGACGCAGCCATTTTGAAAGGCGTCCCAGATGTTTTTCAGACTGTGTTTCTGTCAGATTCTCTCCTTGCATTCATGATGCAGGCTTAATTGGAACAGACTGTCCTCAGAGATGAATCTGAAGAGGAATCAATGGGCAAGCTGAAGGCTGCAAACAGAAAGAAGGGGGTAGTGAATGACAATACAAAAAAAGTTGTTTATATACTGTATACAAATAAATAGCCAGCACTGAATAAATAGACCAAACATGACACAGAGTGCTTGTGTGTGTGTGATTCTAGACGGATAGTAGCCACAATAGTAAATGTCATCAAATTTCCCAGCTGCTGGTTATTTCCTGCTGCATATCAACAGAAGGCTGAATAGCTTTTTTCCATCTCAAAGTAGATAAACAACTTGTACTGGCAAATGAAGAGAGTCTGAATTTAATGGAAAGACAAAGATGCAGGTCATGGGAGTGAGACCAAATCAAAGCTAGAAACTACATTAGGGATTGGCTTAACTATTTGAAATTCATAAACCAAAGGCCTCTTCACCTTCATGCTGAATACAGCCCCTCTGATCCCAGAGTCAGAGCTGCCACCCTCTATTCTCAGCTTATCCCTGTGTCTGTAACCTCAGTGTCAGCCAGGCAAGTTATCCACGGTGGATTGGGAGACGTGTCACCTTTGTGCTCTCCTGCCACACTCTGCTGAAGCTCAACTGCACAGTTGCTGCAATTTGTGTTTGAGGCATTGCAGGTCACAAGGTTATCTATTCCTTTATTTTCTCTCCCCACTATTGTTTTTCTTTTTAAGAAGCTGAAGACGGGATAACATAATTACCTTTCATCTGCAATTGCTTAATGTAGTCTGTGCTACAGCGTTAGCATGCACACCAGACAGATAATGAAGAGATGATTTTATCATGAAAACTTCACTTCAAAGTCATTGTAATCATTCAGTATATTCACATGAACCTTAAAATCCTTTGAGCTGCTATTAATGAGCAAAATAGTGCTGCAGGAATCCTAAGAGTCCTAAAACCCGGAAATGAGTTAGCATTTTTGTACTTCCGGTTCCCTTGTCTTGAAGTCAGTGGGTTTCTGAGTGGGTTTTTGGTTAGATGCCTGAAATAAGGTCTTGCCACAGAGCTTATTTTCTGCAATAATCCAAAATCCAATGGAAAAATCCCATTGTTTTTTGTTGAGGGAAGCAGGGCGATGCTAACTTCCAGGTTGACCTGCAAATATACGTCATCCCTGAAGCACTATAACCCTAATTTCACTATCAACAGACTCCTTTTTTTTTTTTTTTACTGTTCTTCTTTTCATGCCACATTACCTCCAACACAACAGGATAGAAATAGGTGGTAATCCTTCTCTCTTCTTCTATTTCAGAGCAACCTTTGAAGTTGTAGTAAAACAGACACCTTAAACAGATTTCTTATAACTGGAGTACAAGTTTGCCCATGTTTAACCTAACAAATGGGTGGGATTTCTGTGTCGATCTTGGTATGATGTGAGGTATGTTCTCTGGGCAAGTAAATGTGGTTACAGATAAGACAATCACTCACACTCATACCTACAGGCGAATAAGATTCCCCAACCTAACTGACTGACATGTCTTTAGATTGTGGGACGATCCTCAGAGGAGACCCGCACAAAAAAGCAGAGAAAACTGTGTTAGAAGCTGCTGTGATCACACCGGGGTTCTTCTTCCTTTGGCTAAACTGAAAATCATCACCATCACCACTGGTAGGTAGGTAGGTAGGTAGCTCTTTATTTATCCCCGTGGGGAAATTTCAGTTTCACACACAGACGAAGTAACTAAACGGCGAGAGTCCAGATTCTTGCACAGATTTTGTACAAGGAAAAGGATCATTGTAATGTCTGTTTCCATGCTGAGACCCTGATGTTATGCATGTTGAAAATAAGTTGCAAATTGTTAGTGTAATTAAGGTTTGTTTGCATAATTAATAACATTTTAAAACAAGCTCAGAGAACAGTCCTAATGTTTCCACGTCAATCACTGAATTATGCATACGTCTGTATTATAACTAATACACTGGTAATAAATAAGTTGTGTCAGTGTTACAGAGTGCTATTTTCCTTGGTGAAACACTATACATTCCATTTTTATTGTAACCCACAGCATTGTTTTTTCTTGGCTTTGTATCCAAGTTTTATTTTACCTCATCTGACATGATGTGTTCTTGTAGTCCAGGCTCCAGCAGGAAATTCAAACCAAAGAGTTTTCAGTTTGTGACAAAAAGAGAATGGTTCAGGGAAAATGTGTTACTAATTCAAAGAAATTACATAACCTGTCACCACGGGGAAAACAAAACCCTAAGACCTCTGAAACTAAACAAAAACAGAGTAAGAGGCTGCAATGTTTCACCTGCCCAGACAGACATGATATTGTAACATCAAATAAGCTCTTGAAAACTAGCCGTGTGTGTCCTTACATAAACCTGATGCTGTGTGCATGCATACCGTTCCTGTGTGTTATATGATAATGAACTCACCTGCAACAGTCAGACCTTTATAATGTAATTTGAAATACATTGTGGCTTTTATTTGTTTTTGGGTTGGGTTTTTTTTTTTGGTTTTTGGTTGAATTTTTTCAGTTATTTACTGAATATCTGTGGAGCTTAGGCTCCTGATTTCTTCACTGGCTCAATGTACAGCAGAGCTCAATTGTCTTGCCTCCATCTAGTGTTCATTCGTGAAACTGCTCACTGCTCTGTGAATCCCATCAGATCAATAGAACAAGCTGCATCTTGTCTCATTTGTCAGAAGAAAAGGGCAGAGATAACACTTCATGAATGAGTGGGGCAAGAGTTTTCTATATTTAACACGGATACAAATCTGACAATGAAATAAAAGTTGAATCCAGTGTAAAAGAGAAAACCCACAAGAAAATATGAAGAAGTTGGTCTTGCTGATGCAGGTTGTTAAAGGTATAGTTGGTTATCCAGAGGATGTTCCAAAAAGTATTCCTTTTACTAGTAAAATTAACTTTGTGGATTTAATTCAGTGGGATCAGCCCTTAAACACAGAATGTCCAAATGCAAAATCCTATAGTAATATAGTATATAGTATAATCCTATACTGGAAACAAAGTGACTATTATCAAGTACCTCTAGTTCGTAATGTAGTAACTGGGTTGTAGGGTCACTTATCCCATTGGTAACTGCTCATACTGAACAATTAATATGTGTGATTAGTTTAATGTTGTTGTATGTTGTAGGTGTTGATTGTTAATCATTAATCATATTGTGATGATAAGATCTTATCACGTTTTTCTTCTTTGACACCTGACAGATTGTAGAGGTAGACGGGAAATGTGGGGAGAGAGGGGAGTATAACATGCGACAACGATCCATGGCCAAAATCTAACCGGGGACGTTGTAGCCATATGGTACGTGCCTTAAAGCTGGAGTGCAGAACTTTTGTCTCCTCCTTCTGGCAGTGAGAGTAATTACACAAACACTGTTGATGCGTCCTCATGACGGATGCCTACAGGGGAGCTCGCCCCCATCAAATTTCCACAGTTCCAAGACAATAATCCATTAGTTAGGTAGAGTAAATGTAATAGCTACATCGCCTACTCCAAATATTTTACAAAGACCAACCTGTCCAAGAGCAGTAAGGCCACATCCTGTCTGCCCTCATTCCCTGCTCTTCTTTCAGCCTCTCCAACCAGGAAAAGCTACACCAATGGTTTGTCCTCGCTGTCGATTGCTTTCCTTTTTTGACTGTAATTCTTCCTCTGAACACAGCATTTCTTTTTTATCTGGAGCATCAGAAACTTTTCTGGGACACTTCTCAGGTTTTTCCTCCATACTCCTAGTTGCTGTAGGTGCTCCGTCGCTACTGTTGCTCTGAGCTATCTGAAGTCTACGTGAATCATGCGCGGGAATGTCACCACACACAGCAGATTTAAAAACTCCGGTATAATGCGAAATTCAGAGAGATTTACCTGGCAGTGATAGGCTTAATCAGTACTCTGTGAACTCGATGGCAATGGCTTCATTGTAACAGACGTTCATTTATATGTAAAAGTCCCACGCTCGTTTTAACCAGGCAACCCAATGACCTTATCATGTCATCATTGTAGAAATTTCTGTTGTTCAAAGAGATCTGAGTTTCTAAAAACTAACACAACAAGTTAATAAAATGTTTATATTATACATATGAAGAGATTGCTTCATGAAATGCCTAACAGTGGAGCACAGTTCATTGCCTTGAACATCAGTTTCATTATTTGATGTGTGATTTTGCATAGATTTGCATATAGTCAGTTCAGTTTCAAAATGAACCTCACTTGGTGACTTAACAGACGTATGTAACGTAATTTAATGTCCTGCCACAGTTGTGTATCTCAGACAGTAAGTAATAGTTCAGGTGTAATGTGTTTGTTTGTTCATGTCATGGGAACAAACTAAGTCTGTCACATCATGTCCTCTGGCACCTTCACTTCCTTCACCTTCACCAATGATGTCATAGCAGCATGTGTGTGCTTGGGGAGCAGGGGGTGGGCACAGTATGTAGAGCACCAACATGCATCTTCACTCCGAAGGCTGACTCATCCCCATATATCACACAAACACACCCTCGTGTCTTGGCATCATTTCTCTCATGTTTGCTTGTTTTCTTTTCCATCAGCTTGGCAGCGGAGGGTGTCAAGGAGGCGGAACAGTCTGAAAAAAAGATGCATCACTGACAGGCTCACATGTCGGAAAAGTGAGGTAAATCCTCAGGTGAGTCACATTTCAATGAAAGTTGACCTGTTAAAGCACTTTTCTGCACAGAGACTCCACAAAGATGTGGGATTTTCTCTCTCTGTTGGATCATTTCTCATGACCAAATGCTTTCTCACAAACTGATTTTAGTAAGTAGCCTACACATGCACTATTTAATACATTTTACAATAGGGCTGCAACTAATGATTACTGTCACTGCTGTTTAATCTGCCAGTTATTTTCTTGATTAATCATTTTTCTACAAAATGTCAGAAAATTGTCCCAGAGCCCCAAGGTGACTAAATATGTTTTGTTACTTTCGACCAACAGTCCAAAATCCAAAATATATTCAGCTTACTATCAGAAAACAAAAAGCAGCAAATCCTCACATTTGAAGATTTCTGAACCCATATGTGCCGATTAATTTTCTGTCAATCAATTTAATCGACTAATCGTTTCTGATACTTCACAGTGCAAAAGTTTAGATTAAACTGACGTTTTTTATGCGACATATGTGTAATGGTGTCAAACGTTTAATACAATTCTAAACTGAGATAGAAACACCTTATTTGATCAACAGTTCTAATTAAATGTTGTTTTTGTTGATTTTTTTTGAGTTTATCAATTTTGTCAGCAAATCCATAAGTTCACAGTGAAAATACTACAAAATCTTTTCAATCCTCCCATTCTGTTGGCAACTCAAAGAGCCAGGCTTTTTGCACTATTCACCTGATGTAAAATAAACTAGAATAGAACTAGAAAAAATGTGATCTCAGAAGAACTGCTTGGCACTGCCAACACAGCTTTCAGTCTGGAGTCTCTTGAGGACCCAGACGAGTAGATAAACTAGCACTGTAGTGAGTGGAGATCTGTTTTTGTGCCAAAAAGGGAGGAGGAAGAGACATGCCGTCACTGAGTGCTGTCAGCCACACTCGTCTCTCACTGGTGAGTCAAGATTTTCTGGTGATTCACGTCTGTGAAGAAGCTGTAGTCACTCTCCTCCTTTTTCTTACCACCTATATCCTCCTCTTGCTATTATTTCACTCCTCCTTTCCATTCATCTCTTTGTCCGTATTCCCTTTCCTTCCTGCCTGCTAATTGTTGTTGTACCACACCATTTATTTCTCCACTGAGCCTGCAGTAGTTCTCCCCGGGCCAACTCTTTTCAGCAGCGTCTCGAGGCCCTTGTTGGGAGACCTCCAGGATGTTCAAAAAACTCACACACCCAATTCCACCTGCGGGCCAGTGCAGCCCGACAGGGGATTTCACCGCGCTGATGACGGGGCACAGTCTTCCTTCCTGAGCCCACATAAATCTGTCGGTGGGCTCCGTCCTATAGTCTAATATTAAAGCTGTTTTCCATGACATGCTGCTCAGCAGGGGAGGGAAAGCTGTTTTTGACTCACATGAGCTAGTAGGGCAGGGAAGAAAAATTGTGGTTAGAATTTACTCTTCTTGATCTGCACAAAGACCAACTGACCTATAACTACTGATCATCTCACTTTCTGTTGTTGCAGAGCAGTAGCTTTAACTTCTGTGCTGAAAGCCAAAAGTCCGGAAAGCATATTGTGCAAAATGCAGTACATGCACTTTTCATACTCCTGCTTGCTTATTGATTTTTAGGTTCACATAGCACAAACAGTGTCGGTGTTGTCCTTCTCACTGTCGGCCCATGCTTTTGTTTTGCTGTGTAAAAAGCACCTTGACTTTTCTTCTCCCAGAAAAATTACAAGAATGGACTTGTAAGGACATTTTTCAACTGAGTGAAGGACCTCTGTCATCTCAGACTCAGAATGGTAGAGGCTACCGGCCTTAGGCTATAATCAAACACACACCCACCAACATGCATGCACACATGGACATGCATGCACACACATTTGTAAAGCAAAGTTTAGTGCTATATGAGAGTCCTAAGAACGAAGGCTATTACAACTAAACATTTATCTTATGACAGGAAGAATAACAGGAATCGTATCATTTTAACATTTAATATTGAAGTTTAGAAAATCATGTACAAACTCTTTACAGATTTACAAACAGTCATGACTTTTATGTAATACAGAGAATAAATACATTAACAAATGTTGAACTTTGGGTTCAAATCTTAGTCACATTTCCTTAAGATGCACTTCCCACTACTTGAAAGAAATCATAGTGTAAGAACAAGTTACATAAAAGTGTAACACATAAGAAAGCTGTCCCATCTTTGTTGATTAGTCTACTAATTACTCTTCATGGTTTTACTCAACTGTAAGGGTTTATGTTTCCTTTTGATATCACACATTTAGTAATGTAACATAGTTTCTATAATTTTGCAGTAAACAGTAAAACAATTAGAACACAATTCTATGGGTGATTTATCTACAGCAGACAGTGAAACATTCTTTAGATTTAACAGTTTGAAATGCAAGAACAAAATACATTTCCCGATATATACAACATTCTGCAGTCTCGATTCCCATTGCACTTATCTTACTTGCATTTATCTGTTAATTACATCCCGACGACTCTGCTCTAAAATAAGAGTGTTACTGTTACAGAGTTGATTGCAACAGCAGAAACACAAAAACAGTTTTCTCCCTGAGGTCATTCAACAGTCCCCTGGTCTTACCAGCAGTCTTTAGGGCTCACAGTGGTTACAGTACGTCAGAGCACAGAGAGAGGCTGTGCTCTGGCTCCTGCAGGTAGCTCACCTGCCAGGGAAGCCCCAGAGCTGGAGAAGGCTCCATAAAAGTGTCCATGTATCTCTGAGTGCAGGAGGCCCACACCCCCGGCTGGTACCCCAATCCCTCACCCGCCTGAGGGTATCGCAGAGGACTGGGCGGATGGTCGTGGGGGCTGGCGCAGTGTCCATGTGAGGCATAAAGCTGCCCCTCTGTGGGATAACAAGGGTAGTGTGGTGACGGGGGACATGATGACACAGTGTTATCCATGTAGATGTGTGGCTCTGTGGGCAGCCTGTGCACATGAGGCCCTTGTTGTGGCTGCATCTGGTGAGAGATGGATGCGTGCCAGGGGACATAACTCTGATGCTCCAGATGAGGAACCGTTCCCCTGGTCTGCTCGAGTCGAGATGACCTGTTGCACTCCCGGTGGGTGCAGGGCTTGCTGGGGGGGTTGGAGCTCAGGAATACTGAGAGAGCAGAGATGCGGTTGATGGCCCTCTGCAGTGTGGCAATCTTGGAGAGCCGTTTGCCGCTGAGGTCATGGTTCAGAGCAACACGAAGGGCATTGAAGGCCTGGTTGTAGTCCATGATGCGTTTTCGCTCGCGGACATTGGCAGCCATTCTTCGAGCTTTTGAGCGGACGGGTCGATTGCGCTTTTTGGTCTGGCCTTCCTCTGGGTCGCTTGGACTGCTGGTTGAGCTCTCACTGTCTTGGAAAGATGCCTTGGGACTTCCCTCATCCTCCCCTTGGTCCAGCACGCCAAGCTCCAGCTCTTCCTCAGAGAACTCTGATCCTGCAATACTGCTGCAGCTCATTGTGTCAATAACGTGGACACTAGATGAGTCTGAGTAAAATCTTCGTACTTGTTTTGTAGTTGTAGTGAAGAATCTGTGTCCTTTAAATGTGCTCTGCATGGAACGCTGTGTTTGCAGACTGCTACGGTTACTGGACACGCTCCCTGAGTGCTCCTCTGTGTTCTGTGGGGCTGTCGGTATTTGCTGCTGTGCCGACAGCCCAGGTATCCTCCTCCTCTGACTCCTCTGGTGCCTTGTGATTACTTGTACCTCAACAAGACAGGTTGGCCTGCTTTTTAAAGCTGTTGAAGTCACATGGTACAGTCACCTGTGAGGAATGGTGCACTCTCTCTCCCTCTCCAGGTTTATGGGCACCCTCCAGGCAAATGGCACTGTCACCTCCTCCTCCTACTCTGACTCTCCCTCACATCCCTTACAGGATCTTACAGAAGAGTTTCAACACTTCACGTCAGTGTAAAACATACATGCAAAACATACTTATTATGTGGAAATAGCAATTAACTATACACTTCCTTTAACACCTTTATAGAGGATTTGATTTGTTTGTTTTTCTCTCATAAACACTAATATAATCCCCAACTCCAGTTATGTGTGTTTTTACTTGAGACATGTAGCTGTAGAGTTTTGAAAAGCTAAGTTACTGCTAGTCACTTGGTCCAGTTCCTGTCATTACAATGCCTTTATTTACAAAGAACAACACTGTATCATGCCAACAAAAGTATTATTTCTTTCCCTGCACAGTACCATGTGTGCCTCTTACTTTTTACCATCATTAGCAAAGAAGGGATATTCATCTAAATAGATGTTCCATGAATATTAGTCTTAGGGACATTTATGACAAATTGCACATTTATCTAAGTGGCCTAATCTGTTACACACGTTTCCCCTTTTCTCGGGTCTGGGAAGAGAGGAACCTTCTTATCTACCGTAGGTTAGATTTGTCCTTGCAATTAGCTGTGTCTAGAGTGGCGATTCTCCCTCTCTCTGTCTCTCTCTGCTCAGGTTTAAGGGCCATGTAATTTAGAGTAGCCTCCCTGAAACCCATCCCCATAAATCAGGCCTGGGCAGCACCTGAGGACAAGAGCAGAGCGAGCACAAGACTTCAAAGAGAGGGAAAAAACAAGGGCAAATATTTTACAATTAGAACCTGCAATTTCTGTTGGTTAGGCTATCGGTCTTTCAGACCAGTGGTTCCAGACCAGTGGTTCCAGACCAGTGGTTCCAGACCAGTGGTTCCATTTTGATTAAATTTAGACAATACTAAAATACTTTAGACATTGTTTTTATTATTTACCTTGTAAGGTGATGAGCTACATGTCATTTTCTAAACAAAGACCTACTAGATACAGAATAGAAACAGACTCCTATGTTTTATTTACACCTCTAACTCCTCTTGACACAAAACGGTTCGGCCTTGGATCGAACAGTGGAAAGGGAGAAAGACCTGCATTCACATGGAAGATCTATATGTCAGATATTGTGGTGGACAGTGAAAGGTGATTGCGCTGACCTTTAGCTAGGCTTCTGGCCAAGTGCAACGGGTCAGGTAACTAAAGGGTAGGCCCTCAGACACTGAACTGGGGGTCGTTGAAAAGCATTGCTTCCTTCCTGCCCTCTTCTTTTTATTGTATGTGTTGCGGCTCTGAGACGCCAACCTTTAAAACAGTTACAGCCCAGAGTTTCAGCTCTTAAAGCACAACTATTGATTTGAGGTGGTAACGTTTAGTCTAGCCTTTTTAATGTTGTGTACGGGAGATCAGCATGGATTGGACGTGGATTTTTCACTCATTACAACGTTTTTTTTTTATTTATACACCCCCACATATATAGTCAAGAGCAGCGCAAATGTTTGGATACCTCCTGAGGTTTTGCACAATTTGTAATGCTACAGAATTAGTGCAAAATGAACAGAATTTCCAGGATGTGTAGAGTATTTTCTATTATACTTACAGTAAACCCAGTGCATTTTTAATTAAGTAAGGAGAGAGTTTATTTATTATGCTGAGAATTTAATTTATTTTATCATTTATTTTTTCTTTGAAACTTGAAGACCTGGACCCTAAAGCCATTCATACATGAACCTTGCATTCCACACTGTGCTTGTGTTTTTTCAATTCAAAACTACACAGTTAAATCCACTAAGATCTGCTTTTATTAATTAAAAAGGCAGAATCATTGTCATTTTTATAGAAGTAAATGTTCACAAGCTCTAATTCTAACCTGAATATGACATCTGTACAGACCAAAATACAATGTTGTGTATCAAATATTTCTCTCTGACACAATGAAAAATAGAATAAAATCATTGTGTAGCACAATGATTACACAATACACAATGATTTGTGTCCAAACTTTAGCATATCACTGTGTATTGTCATGTTAAAGCCTTCCAGATAGTGCACGAACAGTTGAACCACAATGATGATGTTTAAGCATTTCAATAATTTTTGTTTTTCTTGTTTTGCGTTCAACCGATAGTCTATTCCTGTGAGGTTGTAAAGTAACCACTTAAACCACTGTACTTAGGGTACCACACCTTTTAAATAACCCCGCTGATCTTCTGCATACCTTTATAGCTAAAACTGTTTGAAATGTGCAGGCCACGCCGCTCAGCTTCAAGTGCGAAGGCTTTATCACAAGCTTTGATTTATGGCTTCACAAACATGTCAGATTTACTGCTGTGGTGTAAAGAGCATGAAGACTGCAGCCTCGGACTCTCCCCGTCCATTCATTTTTGACAGGTGACAAGACACCAGTAATTATCAGCCGCCAGGAATAAATCACAAGATTTTATCACGCAGCTCACCATGCCCTTGATGGAATAACCATTTTTAAGCAAAGGGAACCTGTCCAATGCCGCTGAACCTAAGATTTGTAAATCTCCTGCTCAAGCCCCCATAATGACTGGTTGTTAGCCGTTTGTTATTAGAGGTCTGTGTGCCAAACGTTATAGATGTATATTTCCAAAGGGGTAGTTAGGGGTAATAAGTGAGTAAGGTCTGGGTTCGCTAACCTTGGCTTTGCAGTGGTATGTTAATGCATGTTTTTGGTGTCTGCCATGGAATTTTCTCACCTCAATAAAAAGCCTCCAGTCATACAAATGGTTCGCGGTTATCTCTGCCCCTCCACTATTTGTCACACCACAATCCCTTAGGATAGTTAATGTCTGTAAAAACCAATGTTATCAACTGTACACTGCAAATCTGTGGTCATTTCATGGCAGTTATTTTATTTGCCACACTCTAATCTTCTTTATTGCAAAAACACTGTGTTGCTTTCTTGGTAAAGGAAGGAATTTACATTTTGGGAAAGAAGAATGGAAACATTATTTTATTTTGAGTGAAAATTATGTAATCGTGTACCAGAAATACCACAGTATCACCTCATCCTTTCCAATTCTTTGTGAATTATATCCTACTCATGTTTACTTGATAAAGTATTATGATCAATTTTTGGTGTGAAGATAACTAATCAACTGCAGTGGCAAAAGAAGTAGCAATACCACTGTAAAGTTCCATAAAAATGTACTTAAAGTATCAAAGTAAAAGTACTTGTTGGGCAGAATGGCCCTTTCAGAGTGCTGTATCATAATATATATTATATAGAATATTATTACAGATACCTTAACATGTAAGCAGCATTTTAATGTCACAGCTCATTGAAGTGCAGCTAATTTGAATTATTTTCTACACAGCTGGGTACTTGATAAGGTCAATCATATTTTATAAGTTGATCCTATGTTTTGTAAAAAAAAATCTTAATTTAACTAGTAACTGTCCAATCAATCTGTCAAGTAAATGAAGTGGAGTAAAAAATGCAATATATGCCTCTAAAATATAGTGAAGTACAAAGTAGCAGAAAATGAAAATACTCAAGTAAAGTACAACACCTCAAAATTGAAGTACAATACTGGATTAAATGTACTACTTTCCACTTACCACTGATCAAATGGCAAACATATCATGTGTTCTCCGTACAAATATGCTTACTGAGGACTGTAGAAATCCAGGAGCTCCAACAGTTTTCTTTGGTGCACTGGGCTCTGGCTTGTATTGTTGCAGGACAGTGAGCTACCTCTGCCCAGCAGATCTCTGTCCGTCTGTCACTTTCGATCTTTGCTCTCAGCACAGAATGCTGCCTATCATGGCCCATTCTGTCAGAGACCCACCAGTGAAGGAGATGATCAGGCCTCTCTGAGTCACACTTTCCTATGTGGTGAAGTAACAGAGTAAGACCTGAAGTCTTTAAGAATCATTTGAACATTTGCACACAAAAAAAACAACAACAAAAAAACAACTTGTGACTTTGATCTGAGGTATTCAGGTTCAGTATGAGCTGTTGTTATCATCTGTCAACATGTACCGCAGAGACATGCTTGAGTGAAACACGCTTCTTAAGTTTTGGTGTCATGGTGAGAGAGTGTCTGCATCAGAGATCTTGTCCAATGTGTTAAAAACAAAATGTGAAGACAGCAAGCCTACTGACACAACAATTGTGAATCATTCTGTCTGAAATTACTGGCAATTACGTGTAGTTGGCTGCTGTAATCCCTTTCAGTGTGCATGCCAGCTATAAAATCTCCCTTGTCGGGTTGAAACAATGCCCCGGGTATTTCAGCACGCACAACTCGACATTGAAAGTGTTATTCACAGAATATCTGTCACAGTGTTGGCTATTAATCATAGAGGCGTGTTGAAGTTTATTCTGCAACATTAGAGATGTTTCCAGTGGTTTACCACTTTGGGAACTTGAAAGTGTCGTGATTTATGGGGGGAAAACTAGTAAAGTAAAAGAGGTGGTTGCTTATAAAGAAAAATATATTCTGATCAAGGCCAATAAATGTTGTCATCCTTTTTCATCAAGCAATTAATCATACCAGGATACATTTTGCTTGAAAAGACAGTTGAACTATTTATTAATCAAGTCAATATTTACTGTCACGTAAATATCTGATTTAGTTTTAAGTCTTCATGTTTGTTGAATGGTATCCCTGCCTTTATAGCAATAGTAACCAATTGATCAATGAGACATTTTTGTTTTAGTCAGGTCATAAAGGCAAGCTGGTTGCCATGTAGAGAAAAACAGCACACTTAATGTTTGGGTCACTAAAAATCCTGCACTCTCTAATTTAGCCATAAGCAGAACATTACTATAACCTCCCTTCTTAGTGATTTATACCTTGTAACAAAACCATGCAAATCTGTCAGTACTGATGCCATGACATGTCTAACAGTTTCCTCACATAGGAATGTCAGTATACTTCCTCCCCTGCCCTAAATACTTGAATCACTTGTTTTTAGAGGACAGTATTTACGGTAGGATCATATGAAGTGCAAACTGAAGGCATTGCTAAAAAAATTATTAGTATATTTATTGCTCAGGGCAATGGGCAGGCATTAAGCTGTTCACTTAAACCATATTTAATTTCGTGCCATGCTCATGCTGAGGTTCATGTAACCAATTCTCTGCAGCTTTCTGCACATAACAAAAAAATGTGCATAGTGAAAAAAAACAAAAAAAATCTAACAAAGAGGCAGCGGTGTATCTTCATAGTGCATTCCTTCCAAAGAGAAGTCAGTCATTACACTGGGTTATCATTACAGGGTCCATTTGGAGTGTTGGAACATGTGGTCAAGGTTAACTATCTATAGGCTAGTTCCCACACAACCCACAGCAGTTAAAGTGGTGCCCTCTGACCGCAGAAGTGGTAACAAAGCATCACAGCAATACTATGGTTAAATGAGTCTAATAAGTTTACAACACTCTCTTAAATGGATGTGTGTGAAATGTCTGGTCCCAGAGATACAGGTTGATTGACAGTTGTTAGAAGCCAGTGGTTTGATAGAATGAATAAGTGAATAAGTAGCAGAATAAATTTCCTAAAAGTCAAAACGAAATTACATGAAAGCTGGCTGGTTGAAAATTAGCGTATTTGTTTAAGAACAAAGGAAAGGTACAATAAAACTTGTTTTGTTTTGTCATTACGTTGTCGTTGATAATTGTAGCTTTGCTCTGCAGGTTAGTCCTGTGGAGGTCATAACCTTGTCTTGCCTCTGGCCATTAACCTCCCGCTCAATGGAAAAAGATACAAGTCTATAGATGTAATTAGATTTGGCTCTTTTTCTAACAGACAGATATTTGACTTTGACCTCATTCCGTCAAATTAAGAATTTGCATGGAGGAGGGGTTGCCATATACATTCAGAGTCATATTCCGGTATGCCTGTAGGTGTGGAGGTCTTGTGGTTACAGGTTTATTTACCATATGTCAAACCAGTATTAGTTGGATGCCGTTACAGGCCACCATGTGCTAATAGCTTGTATCTGAGTGAATTGTGTGACATGATCGACAGTATTTGTGACACTGGAAACGAAATTTATCTAATGGGTGACCTGAACTTAAATTGGATGTCGCAGGACTGTCCGCTAAAGAGTAAAGTTCTCAATGTAATTAATGCATGTTAATTAACACAAGTCATTAATCAGCCAACAAGAATTTATATAAACAGTTATGGTAAGAGGACATCTACCTGCATAGATCACATCTTTACGAATGCTGTGGATATGTGCTGGTTATTGAGACTAGAAATGTCAATGATGAATCATACTCCATCACATGAGTGCAGACTTGAACAACATATGAGAGACAATTCCTCTTTGAAATTTGAATTAAACAAAGTAAATACACCGATCAGCCATAACATTATGACCACTGACAGGTGAAGTGAAGAACATTGATTATCTCGTTACGATGGCACCTGTCAGTGGGTGGGATATATTAGGCAGCAAGTGAACATTTTGTCCTCAAAGTTGATGTGTGCAGGAAAAATGGGCAAGCATAAGGATGTGAGCGACCAAATTGAGATGGCTAGATGACTGGGTCAGAGCATCTCCAAAACTGCTCTTGTTCCCGGTGTGACGGCCCGCCCTCCTGGCTTCCTGTGCTGCTTGGCCCTGTTCTCTTTTCGTCAGAGAAGTGGCTGCACCTGAGTGGGGAGTGGCTAAGGTTACAAAAGCCTGCTCTCCCAGGCCACTCTCTCTCTCTCACTTGGACGCCTTCCACTTCCCCCTGGTCTCAGCAGCCCTTTAGGTTGCTTTGGTTTGCACTTTTATACAACACTCTACATACACTTACACTCATCCATACATGCCTTGCATCACTGATGTTTTACACCTCCACAGCCCACAGTAGTTTTGGTTAAATGGCTAAATAAACTGATTTGGCATTGAACAGTTTTGTGTGGACTCCCACTTTTGTTACAAGCTTGAGCCAAGTTGGTAACACCTGTCTGCAGTGGTCAGTACCTACCAAAAGTGGTCCAAGGAAGGAAAACCAGTAAACCGGCAACAGGGTCATGGGTGGCCAAGGCTCACTGATGCGTGTGGGGAGCGAAGGCTGGCCCGTGTGGTCCGATCCAACAGAAGAGCTAATGTAGCTCAAATTGCTGAAAAGGCTAATGCTGGTTCTGATAGAAAGGTGTCAGAACACACAGTGAATCGCAGTTTGTTGTGTATGGGGCTGCGTAGCTGCAGACCGGTCAGGGTGCCCATGCTGACCCCTGTCCACCACCGAAAGCGCCTACAATGGGCACGGGAGCATCAGAACTGGACCACGGAGCAATGGTAGAAGGTGACCTGGTCTGATGAATCACGTTTTCTTTTACATCTTGTGGATGGCCGGGTGCGTGTGCGTCGCTTACCTGGGGAAGACATGGCACCAGGATGCACTATGGGAAGAAGGCAAGCCAGCGGAGGCAGTGTGATGCTTTGGACAATGTTCTGCTGGGAAACCTTGGGTCCTGCCATTCATGTGGATGTTACTTTGACACGTACCACCTACCTAAACATTGTTGCAGACCAAGTACACCCCTTCATGGAAACGGTATTCCCTAATGGCAGTGGCCTCTTTCAGCAGGATAATGCGCCCTGCCACACTGCAAAAATGGTTCAGGAATGGTTTGAGGAACACAACAACGAGTTCAAGGTGTTGACTTGATCTCAGTCCAATCGAACATCTGTGGGATGGGCTGGACAAACAAGTTCGATCCATGGAGACCCCACCTCGCAACTTACAGGACTTAAAGGATCTGCTTCTAACGTCTTGGTGCCAGATACCACAGCACACCTTCAGAGGTCTAGTGGAGTCCATGCCTCGATGGGTCAGGGCTGTTTTGGCAGCAAAAGGGGGACCTACACAATATTAGGCAGGTGGTCATAATGTTATGGCAGATCGGTGTATAAAACAAGTGGAACAGCGATTATCAACTATAAACACTGATAAACCAGGAGGGATGGACAATCTAGATGGAAAGCTCTTGAAATTGGTGGTCAGCTGTTTGGGTGGACCTGTTTGCCACATCTTTAACACCAGCATAGAAAATAGTGTCTTCCCTTCAGCATGGAAAGAGGCTAAGGTTATTCCTCTACTAAAAGAAATTAGTGGTACAAACAGTCAGCCAATCAGTCTGTTACCAATTCTTAGCAAATTGCTAGAGAAGATGGTTTGTGAACAAATACAGTGTTTTTTAAAAGAAAATAATTTAATTACTGACTTTCAGCATGCCTATCGCGAAGGGCACTCAACTGGAACGACAATAACACAGATGACAAATGATTGCCTTAAATATATTGACAATAATTTAGTGGGAGCAATGATGCTAGATTTTAGATCAGCTTTTGATGTATTGGACCATAAATTGTTATTAGATAAATTAAAATGTTACAAATTTGCACCCCACACTATATGCTGGTTTAACAGTTATTGGTCTAATAGAAAACAATATGTATTTTATAATGGTAGTTTTTCAAATGTGAAAGAATTACAATGTGGTGTACCACAAGGAAGCTGTTTGGGGCCATCGCTATTCTCTATCTTTACCAATGATCTTCCTCTTGTTCTAAATCAAGCAAGAACAGTTATATATGCAGATGATACAATGATATATTTACCAGCAGTATCAATTGGGGAATTGTCTACTGCTTTGGATAGGGAATTACAATCAGTTGTAATGTGGGCATGGAGTAATAAGTTAGTTCTAAATTTATCAAAAACAAAAAGTATTGTATTTGGATCAAATCTTAGACTTAATCATAAGCCACAGTTAAACTTATCCATACAGGGAGTGCCTGTGGAACAGGTAGAGGAAGCTAAACTCCTTGGAGTATTACTAGACAACAGATTGTGGTCAAAGCAGATTGAAAAAACTGTTGCAGTTATGGGGAGATGTCTGGCAGTTATTAAGAGATGTGCTAAATTTTTACCACAACAATGCATCTCTCACATTGTTCGAACATTAGTTCTTACTCATTTGGATTACTGTCCAGTAGTGTGGTCAAGTGCGTCAAACAAAAACTTGGAAAAACTACACTTAGTCCAGAATAGAGCCACACAACTCGCTCTGAGCTGTAACAGAAGAGCTAACATCATCAGAATGCACATAACCTTAGGTTGGTCATTGGTGAGGGACAGGACGGTTATTTCTCTGCTCTGCTTCATAAGAAGTATCTCATTGTCTGTCTGAAATCCCAAATGTCCTGTACCATCAATTATCATATAGTAGTAATAGCCATCATTTTAATACTAGGCATGCATCAAGAGGTTGTTACTCACTTCCTGTCTCAAAAACTAATGCAAGGCAACGTACTGTTATGTACAGAGGAATGAAAATATGGAATGGTTTGCCATCAGACATTACACATTTAACAAGTAAAACTGTTTTTAAAAAGAGTTTAAAGAAATACTTAATGGCACAGAATACCAGCTCCTCTCTAAATAGAACATGCTTTGCTACATAATTTCTGACTATATGATCATTAATGAGGAACGTTCTTAAGTTTTTATTTTTATTTCATTTATTTCATTTTATTTTATTTTCTCAGTCACTGTATAAGCTGTTTTAGTGGTGCTACTATCATTTTTAAGCTGTATTAAATGTTTCACTGATTAATTAGATATAGTGTTTATAGATAGTTTATACATAGCGTCATTAGTAGTTTTATTGTTGTTGATGTATTGGGTATTGTTGATGTTTGATGAATTTTCTTGTTTATTTTGGCTTATTATTATTTTCTGTATTGTTCTTTATTACCTTGAATTTTTAAATATAGAATTGTTTTAAATAATATTGTAATGTTTACATGTGTGGACCCCAGGAAGAGTAGTTGCTACCTTGGTAGTAGCTAATGGGGATACAAATAAATAAATAAATGATCCTTTCCTAATGTGCCTTCAGTATAAGTGATGGGGGACAAAATCCACAGTCCTTGTTGTGTGCAAAGATGTGTTCAGAAGTTTATCTGAAGCTAAAATTAAGCTTTGAAATGAGACTGTGTATTTTGTCCCCATCACTTACATTGAAAAGGCATTAGCAAAGGGTCCAACTGAAATTAAAGTGCTTTTTGTTTTTCATCTGCTACAGCATACACATCTGCTCTGTAAATCACTTGTCATCTGTTCTCCTTTGAGAAAAAATCAGAAACCAAAAGGGAGAAATTGATAATTTATATTTTTTGGTTTCATGATGGTGCCCCTAGTTTTGGATTAATTCAACGGAATACCATCCCAGTATCCGTCTGCGTAGATGGAGACCTAATTTCAATACAGCCAGTCAAATCTTGCATAAAGCAGTGACATCAGCGTTCTATAATAGGCACAGCAGACGGTCACACTGAGCCAGACAGCAGCCTGCTACACAACACAAAAGCCACATTAGCTTTTCTGCTAAAGTCTCCTTCTTATCTAACTTACAAACATGAACACACTTCTTGTCCTGCACCTTAACTTGTTGAATGAGCCACCAAACAAACATTCACTGGGAAAAAGTGCACTACTAACATCAGTTTGCAGGCTATATAGCTAATTAGCTGCTCAGCCGCAGCGCATTAAACAGCATGTAAACGTACCTGCAAATGTCACTTGGGTGGTCTGTACTCTTCCGTACACCTAACAATATGCTGTCTGCCCATGACATGTAGGCCACAGTGCAAGTTTGTTCACTTTGTCTCTTGTTCTCTGTGGTGTAACACCGGCACTCTGGTAGCTCTGATATTTCCGCAAAAACATTTTTTCTTCCTTTTAATAATAAAAAACTCTAAACAATACATTTAAAAAACACATTAACATTATTTTTTACTACAAAAGGGATAACTAAATGTGATTTCAGTTGGACTTTAATTGCCAGTATGAACAGGAGGAATGATTACAGCAAGAAAAACCTGTTTCAACATACATATTAGCGTCTGACAATTGTTTTAAGACAGGCTTGAAAAATTGTGAACTTATCCTTTAAATTCATCTACATCACACTTTGATATGTAGAACATCATCTCAAATGTCTACATGCAGTGAGGAGCACAAATCTTCATCACTGCAGACTCTACATCTGGCTGAGGTCCTCATTTGTATTTGTCATCTTGCTGAGATTTAGCTGGCAAGGAAAGAAAACCTTAGTAGAAAGGTTGCCCTCTAGTGGCAAAGATATCACACACACAACTACAGAGCTTGAAGCCTATAGAGCATTTCTTTGAGTACTTTTGGCAAGTTATATAAATGCAGCTGATTTAAGAAGATGCTTCTTAGAAAATGAACAAAAAATGGTAATGTAATTTTTATAGAACAGAAACAGTATACAGTTCTTATTTGCTGAACCATAGTTTATTGTCTGAATTTAAAGCAGTGAAATGGCACTAGCCACGACCGTTTATGAAACAGGTTGTCATACTTCTTACAACTCCTCTTATCCCCTTTAGTGATTTTTTTGGCATGAGATATTTAAAAAAATAATATTTTTAGAATCTGAAAAATAAACAAAGCAGCTGACAATGGTGGCAGTTGTAGACAATAGGATAGAAATAAAAAAAGCTGGCAGCCATATTTCATAAGTGGTCCACTAAACAGTCAGCACTGATAGACATAATGAAAGAGCTACAAAAGGACAAGCAGCATACTGACATACATGACATACTGTCCCATTGGTACTATATATTGCAAAACAAAAATATACTCAATACTATGCAGACCTCCACAAAAGCCTAATAACCCCCCAGCAAGGCATTACTTTGACAGTCAACACTTTGCATGATAAATGACAGAATAACTATAAGGGAAGCCAAAGTTCCACTTGGTGGTAGCACAGGAGGATAGTTCATGGGGACACCAAAATCACTAGATGTCTTTCTCTAGAAAGAATGAAAATGTACAGCAAATTTTGAGTTACAGGTCAGGAGATGAGCTCATTTGAAAGTTGATAGTCTTTCCTGGTGGTGGCACTGAAGTGAAATGATTTTAGGGTGACCAAAACCAGCAACGTGGGACTATACCTCTGATTACTTAGTTATGAAGGTCTGTGATCTCAGTACAATGAAATATGGTGAGGCTTTGAGACAACTCTGACCAGTGTGTTTAATGCTGTGAGTCATTTATGTTTGATTTGTTGAGGTAGGCCATAACATCATACAACATAAAAAATGTCCTTTACCAACCAAAATGTATTGTGTTTAACAAGAAGGCATTTAAAGCAAAATCTAGTCTTTTTATTCACTTTTGTTCTCCAGAAAGTTGTCTATAACACATCTCAGATGTTGTACAGATGTTTAGCAATACACTGTTATCAAGCCATTGAATATCATCACACATCACTCCCATACATATGGGCCAGTGGGGGCCAACTGAATATAGAAGTGGGTCCACCCATCCCCATGTATAAACGATTATTGTGTCTTCCCCTCTCTATGACGACCATTTTTTTACTTGTTCGGAACAGCTATAAACACTTTTGATTTCTGACATGGTCAGGCAACACGTAGCGTACAAACGAGGAGAACATGTTAACTCTCCACCTGTCTTATCTATATGTGTCCAAGGAAATGCAACAACATCAACAAGTCTGTGCAATAGCATTTGGTTGACACAAATTTTATATTTTTTCATCTTTTTTAAGCATTATCAGGATTATTATCAATACTATTACTAGTGCATTGATTTGACCCTATGATTTGCTGATTTTTCTGTACTTATGTTTTTCTGCCCAGCAGTTAACAGTCTGCTGTTGCTTTGAATTTATCCCACGATCAACTAAAATGGACTTAATGCATGTTTTTCATAGCTTATGTCATTAGGATATGCTTACAGTAGCATTTCTATAGGGTCTGGTCTGAGAGATAGTTAAGTTGAGGTATGTAGTTAAAAAGACTTGTTGAGCCTTGTGGTGTAACAGTATGTCACTGGATTAAAGTGCCATTGATTATAACTTTGGCTCCCTGTAAGAATATACATTTTAACAGATAAATGGTTATGTTTTGGTATTAGATTAGTGATTGTTAGATTTAGGGTTGGATTGGTTGTCCTTAATGTCACAGGAAGGATCTGGGAGGGTGATGGAAAGTGAGATTCAGACTATTCCCGTATATGATTATCAGGTTAGGGCTTTGCGGTTGAGACAGAAACAGGTAACCTGATGGAAATACGTAGTCCCAGTACAGAATTTCTCACCTGTGAAGTAACAACCTCTTGTGGGGTCACTTGTTATAATGACAGGTTTGAAAGATTTCTAAGACTGATTTGACTGAACTCCATTAATGCAGCTGAAAATAGAATACAAATTGTGCTAAATGCATAGCAATTATAGGCAACTATCTAATTGGTGACAGGCCAGAAAAGGTTAAAAAAATCCTGTCCAAGTGTGTGGCCAACTGGTGCTGAGAAAATGCTCACTCTCCCCTGTAGGTGGTGTGAGTAGGCTGCATTTGCTTTCTGTTAAAGAGATAAGACAGATTATTTTGGATTCTTCAACTGCATGAAGCTGGAATTCACAAATACACTCACGTTGTTCCGATACATGAAGGAGGTGCTTATAAAGGGGAGTCAAGTGAGAAGCTAAAGGTAAAATAAGAAATGGTGCATCAAGTTTATGTGTACGTGCAGGCAGCCATGGGATTGCAACATCAAATCAGTGGCAGAGAGCAATTATTGATATCCTAGTTATAACAAAATTTCCACATGTCAAGAGCCTTTTGGGTTGCTCTCCTTGATCCTTTATAAGTGCAGTGTGTACTGTGGAGGAGGGTGGCGCAAGGGAGTGAAATGTGGATGGATACATGTGCATAGTGCTTGTCTTTGCTAACTCCCTTAGCTCTGTTAATTTACTGCCAAGGCCAATTCAGATCTGAATTGCAAGAAAAACTCATTTTGAATAAAATGCAAAATAAATAACTGTGCAAAGCCAAAAGTGTGGTACTACTGTAGATTTGTAGTTTGTTTCTGGTTGTGCATGAATATATAAAAAGTTCAAAGAAAACAGTGTAAACACATACTTTAATCTTTGTAGTTACTATTGGTGGACACCAACAGTGAGTCCGTCTGTTAGTCAGGCTGTCTGTCCTTCCAACAGTTTGGTCCAGAGTGTGATACTCAGCAACTAACAAGAATCCCATTATATTTTCTATGGATGTCAACGGTCTGTAGAGGATGGGTCCCACATTTCATCTAGTGTAAGTGTCAGGTCAAACCAACACTTTTGGTCCTTGACAAAATGAATGAAGCTATACGTTTCTGTGGATATTCATGGTCCTCAAAGGATGAATTTTTATGTTTTTGTGCCCCCATCAGGACAAACATCCATCAGTATGTTTGTTGTGTCTGACACTTTTCCTGTTGTGGGGTGTAGTGGATATTGGTGCCTCTAGTGGCTGCTAATGGGAATTATACTTGCAGGGTTGTTTTAAATATCACTAGTAGGAAGTAGAAATAAAATTACTGATTTTAGGACCATACTTTGAGGAAATTGCACAGAGGAAAACAAATGACCATAAGCAGCCATAGAACTTGAGGTGAGACTGCTTTAACTTGTATTGTTAAGCCCATGTAATTCCATTATATGCAATAAATGTTTAACTAATTTAAACTAAAATATTCCTGTTAATTCTCATCCAGCTAATGTGGTTCTTGAACAAAGTTTGAGTGATTTGTTAATCCTGGATGAAGTTATCTTGATTAACAGTGTGCTCATAAAGGCAACATGAGTAAAGTGGAAACCATGATCAATATTTATATGATTGGCTGAGTGCTGATCATGTGATTGCCATCAGATGGGGTAGGTGTGTTGGGAACCTCCCAGCATGCACTGGGGCAACAGATGTATGGTCATACGTCTCATTTTCTGTGTGTTCCTGCATTGTTACTGCTGTTATTTTGTTTTACATTGTGCTTCACAATGTTTCCACACACTAACTCACACTGTACAACTCACTGTTCCTGAGCCTGCCGGTCCTGGAACAGCGATTCCTGTAGCGCCTCCCAGAGGGGAGGAGGGCAAACAGTCTGTGGCCAGGGTGAGAGGTGTCTCTGCGCCCTCCTCAGACACCGCTTGTGCTGAACAGACTCAATGGCTGGTAGTGGAGTACCGGTGATGCATTGGGCAGTTTTCACCACCCTCTGCAGTGCTTTCTGGCCGAAAGAAAGCAGATATGGACTCCCAGAAACTCAAAGCTGGTGACACACTCAACCTCATCCTGTTGATACAGATTGGGATGTGTGTGTTCCGCCTTTGGTCTTTCTGAAGTCCACTTGAGCTCTTTGGTCTTGGTGGTTTTGAGGGCCAGGTTGTTTAACAGTGATGAAAGTGTGGAAACTGTGTGGAGCACAATGTAAAACAAAATGATACCCATAACTATGCAGGAACACACAGAAAATTAGACTCATGAATGAATCTATTGTCTCATGCTGGGAGGATTCCTAACACACCTACCCCATGTAACTGTAATCATATGATCAGCACTCAGCCAATCATATGAGTAATATGGATCATGTAAAACAAGAGTGACAATACAGTTTCTGAGATGATATACTGAGGTCAGACTTTCCAATTATTTCAGCATGGTAACCATCATTTACCATCGTGTTTTGTGTTTTATTGATTAAGTAACTTGAGTTGTTGACACATCAGAGAACGTGGCAGAGAATGATCAGAAACCTAGATTTTATTGGAGTACTCCAGCTAGTATACAGCTTTCTCAAAACTGGAATAAGTGCTTATCCAGGTTTCTGAAACCAGTATATGGTGTTTACATGAACAACACTTAACCAGGGTACAAGATAAACGCACTTATTGTCGGTCTATTGTGCGTCGGTCGGTCGGTCCACCACCACTTTGATTCAGACTGAAGCCACTAGTCTTGTTTTGCTCAGAGAGCCTTGTGCCCCTCCCAGTACATCAGCTATCGGACTTGTTATACGTGATGACCTGTAAGTATTGGACTTTGAACAAACCTTGGCAGCAGATTTGACCATGCAATGGCTCAACTAATTTCTCATCGAGACAGGCTTGCATATCTATTTGTCTTCATGGTGTTTATGTGTATCATAGACTGTGCTACCATGTGATTCTGAACATCTGGTTTCTTTGGATCAGGGTACATTCACACCAAGTTTGAAAATGGCTTTTTATCATTCCTTCTATGGCTGTATTTTGTCAAAGCTGCATTACTTTTTTTTCACTGTCTCACTCATGTGTTTTGTGTCTGGATTGCGTCCAGACTGTAAAATTCATAATGTTAGCCTGAGCAATCACTCTCAAATTGATTGACAGCCCTTAAATACACTAAGATAACAAATCTAAATGATTAATGTTTTATAATACTGTAAATGTTAACATCAGGCCTGTATTTTCAGTTATGATCAGATAAGAGAAAAACATTACATCTACAGTATGAGCCAAATACTGTTAAATACTATATATATATTGTGAATATTTGTAATTTATCGGTTCAAATTGGGTCTGATGAGGTTTGATTAATGGCTCCTACTGTGATTGGATGATGAAATTCACTTGGAAAATTTGATGTTTAGCGTAATGTTATATACTGTATAGTATAATGTCAGAGATTTGAATTATAAACCAAAGACATGGGATTTGTTGGTTCAGACAATCTATTAAATTCTGAGCTAAACACAAAAAGAAAAAGAAAATACCCAACCAGCTTGAACAACAAAACTTGGTGGTTTAGGGTAGTGCTCCACTTCAGCCTCTACTCATGAAATTTTAATCACATCTGGATGCTATGATGATTCAATTTGATAAGAAATTGGTATTTTTAAAGAACAGTATATAAATAAAAAACCTTTTTCGATGCTGCAGCACAAACACAGACTAAAAATTGGAACTGAACTCAGAACTAATTTTTGGATAACATAAAATGATCTTGTTTATCTATAATTCAGATCTGAGGGAGCAGTATTAGCCAAAGTGCACAGTAATATGTGTGCACCCTCTGTACCCACATATTTGCAGCAGGAGAATCACATGCAGGTCCCCTTAAAGAGGAAGAGTGAACAGTGATCTGAATCAGTCAGCTGCACTGAGGACCATGTGTGCATGCGTCCTCCTTCCCTCTCATTCAGCTGTTTTAAAATGACACCTCCCCCCCTCCTTCCCAAATCCTGCTCCTGCTCTGAGTGCAGTCATTTCTAGTGCAGAGAAATGTCCCTGGTGACACTGAGGGATGACGCAGGCTCTCTCTTCCTTTCTCTGTTCCACTATCCCCCCACCTACACCATCTTTTCCCTCTTTTGACTTGCTCTCCCCTTCTTTTTTTGCTCTCGCGCTCCCCCTTTCTCCATTTCCTCTCCCTGTCTCCCTCTCCCCCTCTCCTCTTGCTGTCTCCCCCCTCTCTCCCCTCCTTCTCGCTCTCTCTCCCTCTCTCTCTCTCTGCTCCGGCACTGCAGTGCTGATTGTGATTGCACACACACTCACGCAAGCACACACGCACACACACAGGAGCGTAGCTGAGAGGCAAGGACTGCAGCAGCATGCACCAACCGCGGCTGAGCTGTTCGGGGACACGAGGAAGGGGAACTGAGGAGAGAAAATAGTGTGCTATCTCACACCAGCCTGCGTGTGCATCTTTGCAGCGGTGGGAACGATGCATTTCAAGAGCAGATAGCTTATGTTATCCGGACTCCTCTGCACTGCCTCTGCATCCCATTCACCCTGCTCCTCCCACTCCAACTCTTCCTCCTCCTCCTGTCTACAGCATCATTAGACAGGACTACAGATTGACTGGGACTGGCGAGTGGTGGATGGTCAGGTTTGCCCCGGCTGAAAGATTCGTCTGTGGCTATGCTACATCTACACCTTCACTGATGGCTGGATTGTAATCGACATTTGGAGCTAGAAGATAACCCACAAACCTCAAGGAATCTTGGATGTGTGTGGCATTCTTTACCAGTGTTGTCATTGGCGCATTTTCTCTATTTCGCTGGTTGTTTTTGCCTTCTCTGAGACTGGCTAGCAGGCACTGCAGCATCAGGACCGCAAGACCCATGAAGTGGTAGGGCATGAGGACCCAGGGGCGACCCAAAGGAAGGGCTTGAGTGCTTCCATTGCTACCACTGCTGCTGAGGTGCTTATCTTGATTTTTTTTCTCCAGAAAAGGGTGTCTTGTGGGGGTTGGGGTGGGTGGTGACAGCACAGGTACCCAGGCCCCTGCAGAGCAGAGCGGGTGGCTCTTGCGTCGAGGCAGGCAGGACGTCCTGTGGGAAAGGGGGGAAGAAGGGCTGGCTCGAGCGTTGGGCTCCTGATGGTGGCTATTTTTGTCTTCCCTAGCTGAGTGATTGGGACAGCGGGTGGAAGAGAAGATGCTTATGGCCCGAGACACAGCGCGGGACGAGGCTCAAAAGCTACACAGGAAGTGGCTGAAGCACCAGGCCTTTATGGCGGAACTGGCCCGCAATAAAGAATGGCTGGCCAAGATAGAACAGGTGAGTGGAGGTGACCAGGCATGATGATGAAGGGAGGGAGGGTTGGATGGGGAGGTCAGATAGGCAGAGCAGGTGAGTTGGGGGGGGGGGGTACCATGCCAAAGAGAGCACATGACTGAGAAACAGTATTGACGGTGGGTGTGGTGGCAGTAAAATTGAATAGGTGAAAGTGGGAGAGATGTCATCACTCAGCTTTCATTTCATCACTGGGCTTGGGGACATCCTGAATTACATTCTCAAGGTTATATTGTTATAGCGGCCGTGTTGTTTTCAGGTTCACAGGTGGTATGATCCCTGTGGTTCTTTGGTCTTTCTGCACAGAGGTTAGACCATCTGAATTTCACTGCTCAGTTATGGAGGTTACAGTGAAACATATAGAGGACACGTAAACCTTTGAAGGCCAAACATACAGAGAATGCATCTTCCTTCCACTTTCCTATATTTACAAATGGTATGTGTTAGAAACACACAGCTGATATATGGTCAGTTCCACATCATGAAAACATTCTCAGGTTTGCTTTTGTACCCTGCATTCCCATCATGCTTTGCTACCCTGACAGAGCAACATCCCATACACACAGAATGTTCTCCATGCCCTCTGCCACAGTGCAGCTCAGGTGGGCTCTTGAGATGTAAATTAGTCAGTGAGACTCCATTTCTGCTAATGGCACATTGCATTTGGCCGGTTTAAGTCACAAATATATTGCTGCTCTCAGAAAAATGTGATTTTCAGCTCAGTCACATGTCAAGCTGCAGATGACGGGGACATGAAGAGAATGCGAGATGTCAGTGCATTTAGCACTTAGTTGAGTGAAGTTTGCATAAACCATAACTTTTACTTATAACGTAGAAATGTGCATTGTGTAAAAATGTGTAGTTTACCTGTTTTGTTCAGCACAATGTAACATCTTTTGATACTTGTGCTTTTCAACTATTTGAACAAAATTGCTGAATTTAGGTATGCACTGTAAATGTGTAATGATGTATAATAGTTGATTCAGATTGATGAGGGTGATGTGGTGAAACCAGGAAGTGCTCTTTTGCATTCAGCCCCCAAGCATCACATGAACATTAGCAAAATGTCAGACAGATTCCCCCATTTTTATAAATATTTTAATCATTATTTTCTCATTAGGAAATTAAATTTCAGTGACACTGCACCAGGGCAGAATCTATGATTTATTGTGCAAAGTGTATTCTGTCACCAATGATTTTGATTATTTGATACCCAGTTTACTTACTTAAACTTGAAATCTAGAATCAAATGAGTCACTCCTATCAGTCCTCTACCTGTGGGCAAAAGGTGTGACTGACATACATTACAAGTGACTCCTAGACACACATTTTAAAAAGCAAAAGCTGTATAATGTAGTCGCAGTGTTGGTGAGGTTTATCAGACTTTGACCTTGCTAAAATGTATTTACATCTCTGATAATACCCTGAGAGGTTTTGTTGACATTTCCAACTGTTTTAATTATTAATTTTGTATTGAATACATTAAGAAATTCATTAGACTGTATAGATTTTTACACATTCATTTTTGTAGTATATACAGTATTATTAAAAATGCATAAGATAGCAGTGTAACTAATTATAACCATGGCCCTTGAAGACAAGCCCTACTACTGTATATTACCTAATGAGGAAATCCTCATTAGCCGTCTTGGTTGTCCATGTGTGAAATGTATTTTAAGGTTTATCATGCTAGTCTAGACCCTCCCATTAAGCCAGCAGACACCTCGACTTAGTTCAGTCACGATGCAAAAGAGCTGAACGATTACTTCTGCATACCAATCAATGTGTGCACATAGGTTTGTGCTTTTAGCACATGCCAATTTATTTATTCTTTCTTTGCTATAGACAGGTTTTTAGTTCCCAGCTTTAGTCACTGAATCTGTGCAGCCAAATCCATTTGTGTTCTCAACAGTGTTACGTCCTATGGCTGAGTAATGCAGGATATTATGTTTGTTAGAATATTGCCATTTTAGCAGTATACTACGGTCTTTTTCATTCATGGTGAGAACACCTGAGATGTTAATTTTACAATGTCAGAATTACAGAGACTCAAATGGAACTGTAAAAGATTTAATGTTGTCAAACAGATACAGGTTTGGAGTCCATTATGAGTGCATTATGTTACTTGTTGTGGCATTAATGTTTCATTTATTTGAAATTAAACAATAATGCCAATTTCTTTTCGTATGTACTATAAATTTAAAATAGACTGGATGACAGGTAAATCCATGCTTAACTCATTACCTGAACCAAATATGGTTTGCCAGATCTATTTGTACATTGAGGTTTTCTGTTTTGGTTTCTATAATGTAGTGCTGAAACAATTTTATGGATTTGTCAATTGACAGAAAATTAATCTGCAACTGTTTTGATAATCGATTAATCGTTTGGGCCCAAGTCATTTTTCAAGCAAAATGCCAACCATTCTCCGGTTCCAACTTTTCAAATGCGAGGATTTGCTGCTTTTCTCTGTTGTATGTAATTGTAAAGTGAATATTTTTGGATTTGGGACTGTTGGTCAGAAAAAACAAGCAATTTGAAGCTCCACCTTAGTCTTCAGGAAATTATGACAGGCATTTATCCCTGATATCTGACATTTTAGCGATTAATTGAAATAATCTGGAGATGAATCAATTATGTAATTGTTAGTTGCTAGCCCTAGTATAATGTGTGTTTTGTTATTTTGTATTAGTCATAGGTTTTGGGGTTTTTAGTTTGCAATCCCAAATCATCTCTAGTGATCAGCTAGGTTTGTGCAGCTCAGTTTATGAATGCTGTGTCTTTAGTTGATGTTGAGAGGTTAAAGACACTTAGCATTTGAGGAATTATAAAAGAAAGAGCAGTGACATTAGCAGAAAATAATATATATATCTTCAACCAAAAAAAAAGAAAAAAAGGTGAAGGAAAGAAAATTAGATGGTGGAACAATAACATTTTTTATATATTAAAAGCAAACTGTTGTCAACATCCTGATCATATGCATGTTATTATCTTCAACACTGGTGAAATAAAATAAATGACTTGAAGCTGGACACTGGACAGAGTGAAAAGCAACATGAGTGAGTGTCAGCTCAGCACACATGATTTTATGATCGCAGTGAACTGAGCTATACACTATATAGTATATGTGACTGGGTATAAAAGCCTTTCACCATCTTGACCATTTTTACTGAATGAAATTACCAACTATATTCAGTGTTGTAGTAATTTCATTGGGCAGCTGCACTGTAGGTGCTACAGTAAACGGAAAATAGAATGTTTGAGGCAAATGTGTGTTGTATAGTGTGTTGTGTAGTAACAGAGACCTGCCTGGACATTTCCTGGGACCTACCAGTGCAGTGTAACCATAGTTTATGGCCTTCATGGGATAGTTTACACTAGAGATACAGACAGGAAGTATGGGGAAAAGGGGAGGGTACAAAAGGCCAGAATCGAACCATTGACATTGCTGTTATGTGTCTTCGACCTCTAGGTCACCATGACACCTTCTAACCCATAACCAGATGCCTTTAATGTATGTGCACAATAATACTTTAATATTTCAAGTTTCCAGAATTTAAAAGACTACAGTTAATGTTCTGCCTATCACGTGACTCTGCTCAGAGACATGGAGCAGTCCTCTGCCTAGAACGACATCTCAGCTTGAAATGAAAACGGACTGAAATGGGATACTGCTTTACTTCTGAATCATCAGCGTATTTGTGTAACCTTTCATGCCAAATACCAGATAAATCAACTGAAAGGATTGCCACTGAGTGCAGAAGATGGCTGCTCCATATAGGTTGTCTCTCCTGTCCTGACTGGCATGATTTCCTAAAGTTCCTGCGTACGTACAGACGGTTACAGAGACCCTCATGTCTCCTTAGCCCCGCTAACATCACTTAATCTACCCCCATCGCTCTCTCTCTGTCGTTACCTGAGAGACAGAGAGAAAAGATGACGCCGCATCCTGCCATGATCGGAGAACTCTGCGTCCTTTTGGAAGGGTTCCCGCCTCGGCCCCTCACCTCTGTTCTCTCTCAGTACTTACTCAGCACATGAATCCAGGCGCACAGCTCCAGGCCGGCTTGTGTATGTGGAGAATCTGTGGGTGCATCTCTGTTACAGTGAGAGGACTCAAAGCTGACCTTGTGCCAAGCCTTACGATGGGCTCAGGGGTCAATGCTCGGTAAACACACAGACAGTCCATGGGCCTGTCTAGCATTAGCATATACATTAGAGATCAGTGACAGGCTAATGAACACACACCACTTACATATTTAAATATGGACACTATCAGTTGGTCGCCTCTGTCTTACTAAGGGCTGGTACCCAATACATTTTAACAGTGATTTGAACAAGAAAGATGAAGCTATTAGTTTATATTTTATATCCACATACACTGAATATCCAAAATATTAGTGGCATCTTGATATTTACTGCTGCCCCTTTCGAACAGTCCCAAATTAAAAAAAATCAAAAATAATGTAAATCATCTTCCTCCTTTGTATGTGATTGGTAGAACAGTAAAGGAAATTAACAAGGGATTATGGCTTCACTTCAGCACATACATTCAACGTATTTGTCAATGCATGTTCAGCTGGCATCTTATTGTCAATGAATTCCATGATCAAATAATAAATCCCAATAGACATTTTGACATGTGACAATAGGAAAAGCACATGTTATAATGATAAAATGAACCATGGCTGAATTCCATTTAGCTGCATGCTGGCTCACTGTCATACTGTTCATGGCTTACTGGGACACAGAGCCATCGTTAATGTTATTAGTAACACCTGTGTTTTTCCCACTGTGAGAAATCAAAATGTCTACTGTGAAAAAGGCCTATACTTTCCATCTTCACTACCCTGTCTGTGGTGCAAGCCAATCTTTAAAATGAGTCGAAAATATACAGTATAGTACATTTTTTAAGGGCCGAGTCATTTCATAAAATAGCTGGGCTCTGTAGTTTTAGCAGACATTACTCAAACAGGTGTAAATTGTTACTGTGCATTTGTTGGGGACTATTTTCAGCGGTAGATTACATTTTGTGTTCAGCAGGACAGTTTATATGGTATTGCCATGTTCACATTAATGAAGGAACATGCCACCCAGTGCAATGGTGTGGCTCATTAATGTGTTCTTAATTGTTTTTGAGCTCAAACTAAATCTTGTGTTCAAACTACAGTAAATCTTGCATCCAGCCCTCTTTTTTTCCATTCCTAATAATTGTATTTAAGTCTTTTAAATGTCATGCTGTTTGTTGATGCTATGTCTCGATGTCTGACTTCATTAGTTGTCTTGTGTTGTTTTTAATATGTCGTGAAGCACATTCCTAACTAGCTATGGCACAGAGGAATAAGCTGTATATCAGGCCACTTCATGGGATTTGTTGATGACATTTACTGTAGCATATGTAAGAATGGAGTTTTGTGGACTTTTATTTTGTACCATCCAATATGCAACATGATCTTCTGAAGGTCCTATGAATTAGCTAAGAATAAACATATGATTTCAGTGTAGTTTGGTTATTTGAAACTATGCTTTTTTCAATTAGCATAAACATTGTTCACACTGTTCCATGTTGTGCAATCTGCTGGTATCAAAACTGTACATGTTGTTCTAGTATGAGTGCAGCTAATAACCTAATACCAAGCATGTAGCATCATGTTTAGACATCTGTATGAGTACTACATGCTCATATGCGTTAACTTATTGGTATCTTGGCATTATGAAGTACTAATATAGCTTAACCTTCTTACTAGCTCTTTAGTGTCCATGTGGCTGTTGTCCTGGGTGGAGTCATGGAACAATGTTCTTTTTAAACAGTTTCTAAAAATTGGTGTGCATTAGTTATCTCAATAACTTGCATCATGATGTTACAAACCTGGTCAGTGAAGTGAAAATATGGACAGACGACGAGGCATCTGAGGTTTCTTTTTCTTCAGTCCAACGTGTTGGCTAGACTTAGTGAACATGTTTCAAATAAGCTAAAAGCTAACTGCACTTGTTTTTAATTAATTTAATTGCATTTTGTTACACATACACAGCACTATTATTGTTGTGTTACATCTGTGAAATCTTGTCATCTTCATTTGTTCTTCATTTAAACACTACAAGTAATAAACCCGGCCCACTCATACCATGCTTTTGCTATAAAACAGCGCTGTGAAAACACTACAGCTTGCTATATATTTGCCATGCGCTAGAAATGAACAAAGCTGCTGCACTCTAGTGTGTTAATACACTTGGTGTATGTATTATTTTGGTAAGCATTATATTGTCTTGATGGTCTTGAAAAGTCTTGTTTCTCCAAAAACCCTCTTATGAATGAATTAAAAATGGTTTGGTTTCACTCTACATTTTTAACACCCAACAGTGACTTCCAGTGGATTTGTTTTGTCTTAGTAACTTTTCCATAAAAAAGTGTACCAGCAGTACAATTAAGTAACAGTCTCTCATGTCTTTAATGCATTATTAACATACCCATTCCGCCTGCTGTTTTCACCTGCAGTATACACATTGTTTCTCATATTACATGTACCTTATTTTACTTACTTTGTTAGGTTATTGTGTCTGGTTTGTTTGTTTTCTCATTTTTGTTGCAGTTATTGTTCTGATCTTTTTCTTTTAAATTTCACCTGCACATCTGTATTTTTTGTCTATTACACTTCTTACACTTTTTTCTCCAGATAAATAAATCACCTTAATCTAAATCAAAATGTTTTTATTATAAGTTTTAAAAAAAGACCCATAACAGCATGTTATGTTATAGTATTAAAACAACTGCTTTAAGGGATGATACATTTCTGTCTTGATGGCAATGGTACTATCAGAAAGAGCATGCTACTAGCTACTAGCATTGCATGCCACCCATTCATCACAGGTCAAAGCCGCCTCAAAAACTAGATATGAACAGAGACGTTTATGACATTGTCTTAAACAGTGATGACATTCATTATATTTAGCATAATGCCTTTTGGAAGTAGTGGAATCCATTTTTTCATATGCTGATTCAAAACACATGAACAAGTGAAAAAGTACACTTATGTAATCAAAACTCATGAGTACATAATAATGTTGAAGTATTTTTAGTGGATGTCACAGCTGAAAGTTGTTTGTGTCAAGAGGGAAAAATCCAGAATTATAAAAAATGGCACATCCACTCAAAGTTGAGTGTTTGAGGGTTTGACGTTACTATAATACATAGTCTTGGTGTTGCATTGTGGGTTGGGCTGAAGGGACAACATGGCATCAAAGAAGGAAGCTGGCTTCTTCATCTAGTGATATTTGCAGCATTATGCCTCTTTGATAAGCTAATTTTGAGTTTGGATGTCTGCTTGGTGTTAGGATGTTTTTTTGATTCTCCATCGGTGTAAGTGTTATGCAGATAAGCATAAGTTGCATAGTGTTACTTTTATGCATACAGTAGGTGTGAATATGTTGTTGTTTGCGCCAGTAGTATAAAACAAGCCCTCTAATCCCACCCACTAGTTCACTATGCTGCATCAGCATTACAAGAAAGCCTGCAGAATTTGGCAACACAATACCGCTCTAATAGCATGATTCATATGTGGTAGCCATTAAAATATCGCACTATGTCAGCCATGAATGCCTCGAAAATTCACTTCACAGATGCCCTTTGGATCCAACTGTGCCCATGCTGTAGCACAGCCCAGCACACCCACAGCCTCATTCCTGTTCCATAAACCTTTGATTCTTCCTCCCTTGCTTCCCTTCTTCCTTTACTCTGCCTTTCTCCTCTCCTCTCTCCACCCCCTCTCTGATTTCTTCTCCCTCTGCTTCACTCTGTGTGTCAGTAAAGCCAAGAGAGGAGAGAGAGAGACCTGCTTTCTGCTGGCTCTGCATTATGAGAGGGAGAGCGAGGCTGGGGAAAGATAGGAGCAAGAGAGAGGGATGTGAGAGAGTGAGCGCTAGCAGCAGTTAAGCAGACAGCCTGTGCCAAGAGGAGGAATGCAGCACTGCATTATGAAAGCCATAGGATATAGGTCCAGCTCTCTGTGAAAGATAAAGGAGAGAAGAAGCAGAATTTAGAAGATAAAATCCATCATATGCATGGTGGTTATTACTATATGATCTAAGTAACTAACTATCATATATAACAGAAGAATGTGGAATAAATGCTTGGTTCTTGCTGCACCATTATCAGGGGCTTTTAAGTCATGATTATGATATAAATGAGCTTTTGTGAGCCAGATGCAAAAATATCCAAAATCTTGTCATAGAAGGAAAACACCTCCCACTCCTCTAAGTCTAAGTATGGGAGGAGACTGGTAATAATCTATTTCAGGGAAGAGCTTCATTGACACAAAGGGAAATGCCACACGCTTTGATCTCACCGCATCTCCTCATCCACATCACGTCATGAACAAAGCCAAGATTTAGGCGAGGGAAGAGGAGCAGAAGAGCACAGGCGAAGGACAGAACAGGGCTTTATTAGACTTGCCATGCATGATTTTTAGGTCAGCCCGAGGCCAAACTTTGCTCCATACACCTGCCTCTCTGCAAGCAGGGGGCTCCAGCCTTGGCATCGAGCTGTGTTTTCCCAAGCTATTTTGGGGACAAAACTCAATTTAGCCACTCACTTTCAGCACTATGAAATGTTGTTCTCATAGTGCCTTTCAGAAATAATGTAATACATATAATATATTAAAACAAGAAGCACAGGTTAATGGTTTAGAATAGCATGATGCATTAAGGTATGTGTGTGGAGATTTGTAATAGGGCTGTTTAGTATATAGTTTAAGCAATTATCTGAAAATCATTGTCAAAGAAAAAATGGATTTAGAATGAATACATTTCGATTCTGAAATAGATTTTCTTTGTGCTTGAAATCTAAAATGGTGGACTGTTTTGTGCAGCAGTTGTGCAGTTCACAGATCATCTCAGCCCATAAGAACCATCCCTTGAAGCAAAAGCTGACATTAAAGGCACGCACGAGTGAGAAGTAAAAAGTCACAGTCAAGAAATGACAGTCCAACACATAATGTCATTTTTAAAAAGGATAGGTTTAACACGTGAAAATACATAGTGACTTAAATTGATGTTATGATTTGAATCAATCTGAACTGTGTTATGCAGTGCGTTTACTGTCAGTTTAACACTTACTCCTTAACACTTCTCACTTTCCATCTCCAGGAGGGTCAGGAGCTGATCCAGGAGAAGCCGGAGCTGCGTCTAGTTGTTCAGCAGAAGCTGGAGGAGATCAGAGAGTGCTGGTCCGACCTGGAGAGCACGACCAAGGCCAAGGCCCGCCAGCTCTTTGAAAACAACAAGCCTGAGCCGGCAATGAAGAGCTACTCGGACCTGGACAACCAGCTCTCCCACCTGGAGCAGCAGCCCCCCCAGCTGGAACAGGCACACCATCTGCCTACCTTCAATGAGCAGCTCCAGAAATTCCAGGTAAGTCTCAAGGCTCTCCGGGGTCTCTCTGAGAAGTTGTTGGCACCGTCTCTTTTATTAAATAAGTGTTACTGAAACCCAAAGGATTCTTTTATATGTGAAACACTTTCACATGTGAAAGGGAGCTACTCTCCAGCCACAAATGATTAAATTAGTAGAGTTACCACCATCAACTGGTCTGAGCTCTGGCTATCCTCTGCCTTGTCTAGCACATTGTCTTTTGTACTGCCTAGCACATTTCCACATTACCACTCAAGTGTCTACAAACTTTGATTCTATAGTTTGTGCTAAACTCTGACGTGTACATTTGACATTTTTATACTGTGGAAAAACTGCACAGCCCAACACTGTAGCATTGTAATACTTATATTACATATATTTATTATTTTATATTTATGTTTGATTTTCTATCCTTTATATTTCTTTTTCTAATTCTTACTTTTATTCTTATTCTTTATTGCTGTCTAGTCCTTGAGCACAGCCTCAAGAGTGTGCCACCCTGCTTACCACTGCACATATTGTCTGAGCGTGTGACAAATAAAACTTTTAAATCTTGAATCTTAAACCTTAGTGGAAAAAGGTTTTGGGAGGTTTTTGGAAGTTAGCAATCTGTAATGGTAAATAACAAGCCCAGGTTAAGATTTTATAGCTAACAAGCATACCTTAGTATTTATTGCCAACTTTCACTGTTATTGTTTTTATCTTTTTCACTGGGCTTCAGCAGTGGTAGAGGAAGTATTGAGATCTTTTACTTAAGTAAAGGTAACAATAACACAATATGAAAATACTCCATTACAAGTAAAAGTCATCCATTCAAAATATGACTTGAGTAAAAGTGCATAAGTCATAAGTATTAGCAGCAAACTGTACTTAAAGTGTCAAAAGTAAAAATACTCATTATGCAAAACGGCGCCATTCAAAGTGTTATATTGATCATAGACATTATTAAAATATTATTTCTGATGCATTAACATATAAGCAGCCTTTTATTACTGTCAAGGTGGAGCTACTTTTAACAACTTTATTTACTTTTGGGAAGTTTAATCTATAACTGCATCATAATTGGACCAGTAACTCTAGCTGTGAAATAAATGTGGTGGAGTAAAAGGTAGTCTTCACCCCTGAAAGGTAGTGGAGTAGAAGAAGTATAAAGTTGCATAACATGGAAATACTCAAGTAAAGTACAAGTATCTCAAAATTGTACTTAAATACAGTAGTATTTAGTAGTAGTAGTAGTAGTTACATTCCACCACTGCATTTTAGTTTTGCCAAAAAAAAAACAACAACCATTGGTTCTTTGACTCTACCCTGGGACATTGAACAAAAAGATTATTTCTACCTCCACAGCACCATAACTAAAACTCTCTAATCTGCCTTGATGTAGCTAATGCTTCTGACAGGCTGCATACTTCAGCTCATTGTTGTTTACGTAATTTTCCCCAGCTCCGACATGTGTCCACAGATGCCGCTGTTGTTGCATGTTCTTAAACACGAGGTCCGGTGGCCTTAAAAAAATGCACCATATGCTTTTTTTTCCTTAAAGTGAGGCAACCCATTACATAACCCCGAAATGTTCTGATAGGAAAACAGCTGATGTGCTGTGTTTGTCCATCCCTCATATGGCTGTAACATGACCTTCCCCTTCCCTCCGGTGCAGGCTATGGAGTCTCAGATAGGGGACTTTTACAAGGATGTGGGAGAGCTGGGAAGCTTGCAGGGGGTCTGCCTACCCCAGCGAGGGCTGATGGCAGGTGACAGGGAGGGCGGCGAGCAGTCAGGCGTGGTGGAGACCCGCATCGTTCGCCTCATTGAGCCCCTGAAGGAAAGACGCCGCATCCTGCTGGCTTCCAAAGAGATGCACCAAGTCGCTCAGGACCTGGAGGATGAGATAGTGAGTGCACACTTTTTTTCTCTGAGTTCCTTTCATTTCATGTATTTCCTCTTCCATATACATTGTTTTTAATTTCCTTTTGTACATCTGTCAAAGATATTATATTAAGGTATATGGTATTATGGTACATATATTAAAAGAATGAATGCATCATGCAAAGTACATGTGTCTTCCCCATGGATTTCATGTTTGATGCTGTACATAGACCTTACATACGCATTCTGAAAAATGTAATGACCTGACTGTGGTTACTTGATAGCTGTGGATTCAGGAGAGGCTTCCCTTGGCCTCCTGTAAGGATTATGGGAATAACCTCCAGAGTGTACAGCAGCATGTAAAAAAGAACCAGGTAAGTGTCAAAGATGACGTATGGCCATGGTCAGCTGGAATGTGACCTAAACCCCGCTCAGTCTGGGAACTTACCTCTGATTGATCCTTCAGACGCTCCAGAGGGAGCTGACCGGGCGGCGGGCTCGTGTTGAGGAGGTTCTGGACCGGGCGGGGATAATCGCTTCACTGAGGACTCCAGAGGTGGAGTTTGTGCGTGAAGGGGCAGGGCATGTGCGCCAGCTCTGGGAGGTTTTGCAGCTGGAGACGGAAAGGAGGTCCGTGATGCTGGACGCCACGCTGCAGGCTCAGCAGTACTACAGTGAGGCGGCTAAAGTGGAGTCCTGGCTGTCAGGTCAGAAGCTCCATCTGGTCAATGAAGAAAGAGGCACGGTACGGACAGCCCTGACAGTCATACAGGTATTTGTTGGCTTCCTAAGTGAGCATGTGAATTACATATTATATAATATTTTATAGGACGAGGCAGCACCCTGCAGCTGCTGAAGGCCCACCTGGCTCTGGAGCAAACAGTGGAAACATATGCAGAGACAGTAGGCATGCTATCCCAGCAATGCCAGCATCTACTGGAACTTGGACACCCAGAAAGGTGTGGCATGACCCACCATCACACGTGCACTCACAAAGCAACTCATATAACCCAAGAAAAGAGGAAAGTTTGATTTCTGCATGTTCTATCTACCGTGTAGGATAATATAAGGGTAACATTGCCACTGCTCACCTTGGTAGCTGTAATATTCTGTTTTCTCTCAATTTTCAACAGTGAGCAGATCACCAAGCAGCAGTCCCACATAGACCGGCTGTATGTGTCTCTGAAGGACATGGTGGAGCACAGGAAGACCAAGCTGGAGCAGCAGTACTGGCTCTATCAGCTCAACAAGGAGGTGGAGGAGTTAGAGAAGTGGATCACTGAGCGTGAGGCGGTGGCCAGTTCCACTGAGCTGGGCCAAGACCTCGAGGATGTCACGGTCAGTCCACCAACACTACGCTAACCACAGGAGATATTAAGCTTTTACAGTCTGAGTCATTTATGAGCGAACACCATGAACCATGAGCATATAACTATGTGACATCCTTCACATCAGAACAATGAAATACAATTGTGTTGTTAATGTAATAACTGAAACAAATAATTCAACTTTAATTTTCACAATGTTGCTTCCTTTCACACTTTATTAGAGGCCAAATGTGAAAGTAGTAATAGAAAACACAGTAATAATACTCATGTCAGGATATAGTTGTTTCTGTTCACCAGCAGTTACAAAGCCCTGACTCTCATATAAAATTGTTATAGAAAAAGCTGAACGAAACATGTTTTTTGTCCGCAGTGCATGTCTAAATGAACCAACATGTAGCAATTATTTTAACTCTGTAGACGTTAAGACTGTAATAAAACAGACAATTTAGCTTAAAAATCAAAAGTACCAGGCAGTGTTTTGATTATGAGAAGTGTTTTCACTTACTTAGAGATAAACTGAAAGAAAATAAAGCTTTAAACTTTAAAATATTTAATTTAGTTTTTAAGCTCTTTCTTCTGATCAAATCATGACCTGATTTAATTGTTCAGCCTCATGCAACTGAACATACAAGATGATGTCCACATCACAAAGTATAATGTAAATAGGCCTATACATAATATCGCCATTATGACTACCATTTGTTATCTTTAGGTAGTGAGTTAAATCATGATCACATGATTATTTTGTAGGCTGTACATACAAAATATGACTTTTATATGCTTTGTTTTTTACTTGGCTTGAGTGAGGCGTGACATTAAGTCCTTATAGTGTTTAAAAGTATGTACATACAAAATATGACTTTTATATGCTTTGTTTTTTACTTGGCTTGAGTGAGGCGTGACATTAAGTCCTTATAGTGTTTAAAAATAGAACAATACTATTTTAAATTAATAATACTAACACACACAAACTACAGTCACAAAAAATAACTGTAGAGTTTGATCAACCTCTCTGGCAGTGGGTGCTTTCCATTTGGCTAACGTGGCTCCTCGCTTCCCTCAACCGCGTCTCCCAATGGGGATCCGAGGAAGAGACACAAGGATGAAGGAATTTTGTTTACCAAACGCAACATCCTCGGTCATTCCAGTGTCATTTCGAGGAGACAGCAATTACTCAACTGTCTTAATGTGTGGAAATAATAAAACAACAGTTTAAAAGAAAACCACCTGATGTTTGATGAGAGCTGCTCCAATGCTACCAACTTTAGATCTACTGTGGCATCACAGAACGGGACGGAATTTGTTTTTACTGAAAGAACAGAACAGACATGAGAGAGCAATAAAAACAGCTATACATGCTCTAAATGAAATCTTTAATTTGTTTAAGAAAGGCTAAAGGCTCAGGCTGATATTATAGGACTAAATGACAAATGTGACTGTGCATCTGTATAGCTGTATATTTTTCCTAAATGAACCAAGATGAATGTATAATGAAAACTAAGAAAAGAGGAAGAAGAGAGAAGCGTTTGGCTGTTGAAGAAAAAGTAGACAAAGTGGTTTCATAAATGATTTGTATTGCACACACATCCCGTCATTTTTATGTTATGAATAAATTATGGCTGCAACTAATGATTATTTTCATTACCGAATAATCAGCAATCAGCCAGTTATTTCCTCGATTAATCAGGTAATCATTTTGTCTGTAAAAATGCCAACAGTCCAAAACTCAAAGATTCTCAATTTACAATGATATAAAAAAGCTGAAAATACTCACATTTAATAGGCTAGTACCAGCAAATGTTTGGCATTTAGGTTGAAACGTGATTTAAACGATTAATTCATAGTTGATAGTTATTCCTGTTTCCACAGTTAGTTTACCAAATCTACCCTATTGTATTCATGCAACATTATTAACGTTAAAGTTGCCACAGCTGCCCGACCGTTCCTTCTTACTGTCCCATTAGATCAGCTTACCAGTCACTAAACAGATTCATCAAACAGGAAAAAACGTCCACTCCTTTCCAAGCTCCTCGTCTCCACCAAGATGAATTTAAGGGATTGAAACATCCTTGGCAGCACGGTGGTGCAGTGGTTAGCACTGATGCCTCACAGCAAGAACCCACCGGTTGACCGGTTCTCCCCTTGTCTGCGTGGGTTCTCGGCTTCCTCCCACCATCCAAACGCATGCAGGTTTGGTTGATTGATGATTCTAAATTGCCCGTAGGTGTGACTGTGAGTCACCCCCCGCAACCCTCTGAGAATAAGCGGTATAGATAATGGATGGATGGATGGATGAAACATCCTTGATGATGGCAGTCCTCTGTAGATTTCCGGGTCACGGAGAGTGAAGATGGGAGAAAGCATAATTAGCAGAATGGAAAGCACCCACTGTCTCAAAAAATATATATTACGAGCCTCACAAAGGCAGTATTCATTGCATCAAATAATGCATTGTGTTATTGCATTGTATCAGAATTAATTGTTATTGTGTCCAGTCCCTGTAGTGTTGTGTGGTTTATGTGTGTTCCAGGTGCTTCAGGAGAGATTCACCAAGTTTGCCTCAGAAACCAACAGCATTGGCCAGCAGCGCATGGAGCAGGTCAACAAAATGGTGAACGAGATGATCGACTGCGGCCACTCAGACGCAGCCACCATCGCTGAGTGGAAGGACGGACTGAACGAGTCGTGGGCCGACCTCCTGGAGCTGATGGAGACCCGCAGACAGATGCTGGCAGCATCGCACCAGCTGCACAAGTTCTTCACTGATTGCAAAGAGGTACAGTCAAAACAAATATCAGCCTGTGATGCAGGTGTACCTGGTTCCTCATTGCCGTTTCAAAGGTAGACAGTCTGGCCGTGACATGCGGCTTCTATTTTTAAAGCACTCGTGATAACGACGCTGTCCTGTGTTGTAGGTCTTGGCTCAGATCGCAGGGAAGATGAAGCAGCTGCCAGAGGTGAGGGCGTGCCAAGCCAACATCACCAATCCAGCCACCCTGCAGAGACTCATGCACTCCTTTGAGCATGCCCTTCAACTGTTAGTCGCACAGGCAAGTGATGTGATTTCTTTCTGAACCCATCAGTCACACAGTGTACTTGCTGCTCATGAGCACAAGGATGAGTGCATATAAATTTCAACAAACTTATTTTTGACATAGAAACTGTATCATTGGCCACATACATGAACTACCCAGCCCTTAGACTATATAAGTATATTTAAATATGTGCTTGTTTGTTTGAAATAGCTTGTTTTGTTTGACCTAATTAACCTAATTAAATTAGTTCAATTCAATTTATTTTCTACAAACACAACCATTCTTCTACACTGACTATATTGTACTATGATGAAGCCACTAACTCCCTTCATCCTGTCTTGGTGCAGGTGAGGCAGCTGCAGGAGAACGCTGCCCAGCTGAGGACCATCTATGCTGGCGAGAAGGCTGAGGCCATTATGGTCAAAGAGCAGGAAGTGATGGAGGCGTGGAAGGAGCTGCTGAGCTCTTGTGAGTCCAGTCGCGTCCAGGTCACTTCAGTAACCGACAAGGTGCAGTTCTTCTCTGTGGTGCGTGAAAACCTGATGTGGATGGAAGGCATCATGGGCCAGATAGGATGGGATGATCCCCGGTAAGACATCTGCCATATCCTTGTTTAGCTGCACACAGTCTTTATTCTTCGGTGTTGAGATGTGCATAAAACCTATTGTATACAGTATATGGTCCAGGTTTAGTAGCTGCATTTTGTGGTTCAGTTTTCAGTTAAACTGAAAGTCTCTTTGGTCTTGTGCAGTCCCTGTAGACAGAATTTCATTACTGTGTAGTGTCAAATTAGGCTGCTGTGCCACCTTGACCTAATTTCACATGACATCTGTTATTCATTTTATGATGTAATTGAAGGCTATACATTTTACACTGTAATCACTGTCATTTCACTGTGCAATTAGCTCGTAGCACTTTAACACTTGGCCACAACTTCTTTTAGCAGCTTTCGATACATCCACATATGGACGTACAGCACTGTGGGACTGATAAAGATGGCTCCAACTAGAGACTACATTTAGAGCTGAAATGTTTAGGCGATTATTCGATTAGTGAAGATAATTCAACAGAAAAGCAAATATTTTTCAAGCAAAAATGCCAGAAATGATCTTGTTCCAGTTTCTCAGTTGTGGAGACTTTCTGCTTTTCTTTGTCTTGTGTGATTATGAACTGAATATCTTTGGGTTTTGGACTGATGGTTTGACAAAACAAGACATTTGAAGACGCCACCTTGGGCGTTACATTTTTTTTATTTTTCACTATTTTCTGCAATTTTATACACTAAACAATTAATTGAGACAATATTTGACAGATTAATCAATAATGAAAATAATCATTAATTGCAGCTACTTCCATTACTGGTTAGTCTGTGCCTTATTTTACAAGCAATTCATTGTTTAGTCTTCAAATAGCTTGTTTTGTCCAATCAACAGTCCAAAACCCAAAGATGTTCCATTTACAATGATACGAAACAGAGAAAAGCAGCAAATAGCCTATCAAGGGTGTAAGGATAGAGGCTGTTGTATGCTGTGCAGATTGTAAAACGCTTTGAGGCAAATTTGCAATTTGTGATTCTGGGCTATATAAATAAAATTGACTTGACTTGACAAATGCTCACATTTGTGAAGCTTGAACCAGTAAAGTTTGACATTTTTGCAAAAAAATGAATGACTTAAAAATGAATTAAATGACTTAAATGATTGACTGAATATCAAAGCTCTAGCCCATTCAGTTTCAGGCAGTGGGCCATCATGGTGGTCTATGACGGATCTAAAATGCATACCATGTAACCGTAACGTCTCCAGTTAAAATCCAGTCTTTCACCATCTTTTTCTCTCTCTCTCTCTCTCCCCACATCTCCCATCCATGTCTCTACTAGATCAGAGATAAAGGTGAAATGGCCCAAAAATGTTCTTTAAAAAAACAGGACTAAGAGTATATAGTCACGGTAGCAGCACTGTGAGGCTGTAATGCTCATTGTAAAGAAATGTGCGTTTGATCTTTAGCAGTTGTGGTGAAGTACGCTAAATATAATAATTGGTCAGCATAAACGTCTATGGTAACCTATATCAGAAGGGTTTATCATGCTTTGTGCATGGAAGTATTATTGTGTTGTCTATTTGTGTGAAGATGCTGTAAGCTGGTTCTACTGCTGGCACTAGAGGAAAAGTTGGGAAACCACCAAAGTCATTATTATTCATCCTCTGGAGACCATGGATATCTGTACCAAATTTCATAGCAATCCATCCAATAGTTTGGACCAACGTGGTGACATTGCCATCCCTAGAGCTGCGCCACTAATCAAGGAATCAAGGTCATTTATTTGTCACAGAATTGCACAATGAAATGTAAGTTGTAGCCCCTTCATGCTACACACACATAGAACATACTGCATATACAATATTTAAATTTAGAATAAAATGAAATTAAAATAAAATAAAATAAATTAAACATTATATACAGTTATTTACATACATACATATACGTATACACATATACACCCAGAAAGTAATAATTCTGTAGTGCATTTTTTGAATTTGCATCTGGGGGAATGTAAACAGCAGCAACAAAATAGTGTTGATAATATGGTCGGCATGTTAACATAAAAAAGAAATCTGGGAAAAATTGTCCATCAACTTTGACTATGCACCAAGCATCATTGATGTAAACACAGAGTCCACCTCCCTTCATCTTGCCAGAGACTTGAGCTCTGTCAGCGTGGAACATGGTCCGCCCGTTGAGTGCAATAGTTTGATCCAGGGTGTTGTGTTGGAGCCAGGTACCTGTAAGATGTGGGCACAACAGTCTCTGATTTCCCATTGCTGGGTTAGCCCGAGTCCCATTTCGTTCGTTCCATTTTCCTGCAGCCGGACATTAGCCAGGAGTAGGCTGGGTAGTGGAGCAGCCTTAGGTTCAAGCTGGGTTAGCTTAGCTCTTATCCCGTCTCTGCTTGCTCTCTTCCTGGGACGGTCGCACTGCTCACAGCGGTGCTTGGTCCAGCTGGTTTGGCTGGATGGTCAGAAGATGGCGTGGGCAGTGATCCTCTCAAGGTCCACTGCACTTAATCCAATCCCAGCGCTTCCTTTTCCAGTGCCGATGAGTCTATTCATGTCATAGGCTACGTGCTTCAGAAAAAATAACAAATTAAAACAAAAATGTTTGAAGGAGCTACTGGCTGCCGCATCTGCACGCACCTCCATCAACTAAAAATTCTGACGATCGACTATTACAGTATGTAAACTGGCATAGGCCTACAGATAACATTTTACACTCTGCAGGTATAAGGATTCCCTAATAGTATTTGATGCTTAATCTAAACTGAATAATCTGATCTATACCTCCTCAGAGATTTGACGGCTCTGGAGGTGATGATGAAACAACATCAGGAGCTGAAAGCCAAAATAGACGGCCGCAGCAAGACCATACAGCAGTGTGCAGATCTCGGCAAGATCCTGATAGCTGCAGGCAACCCTGCATCAGAGGAGGTCAGGCTAACAAACAGTACAACACTTTGAATGACTATCACACATGCCACAAAAGAATACATAAAACACGTACAATTACTTGATTACGATGTAGCAATATGTTGTTGTGGTCATGACTGCAATCTGTCTGTCACCACAGATAAAAGAGAAGTTGGACAGCCTTCTGGCTAAGCAGAAGGATCTTGTTGAAAAATGGGACAAACACCAGGAAAAGTTACAGCGCAGTGAGTAACTCACTAGATAACTACATAAGAGCAGAAGCAGCTCTTAACACAAAATGTCAAATGGACTCAAACTATAAATGTTTTTTCAATTTTGTCCTGTTCTCATGAATCATGTATGAATCTTATTGTTCTTCTTGTTTGAGCTAACATTACACACTCATTCTGAACTATAATGTACACACAAGCATTTAAACAACCTATTTCCACTGGAGTGTGCATTAAAATGTGGTGTGATGGTAACTGTGCTGTTGGTCTGCTGTCACCTCCAGAGCAGGAAAAGTTCCAGTTTGCGCAGGAGACGGTGAAGGCGGAAGCCTGGCTGAAGGCCAAGGAGCCGCTGATCACCTCCAAGGAGCCAGAGGGAGGAGAGGCCCGGGCCCAAACAGACGAGGTTGAGCAGCTCATCCTTCGCCATGAGGCCTTCCGCAAGGCTGCGGTAACCTGGAAAGAACGCTTCAGCTCTCTCCGCCAGCTTTCCGCAGTAAGCATGACTGTAGATAAATGTTTAATCAGTTTGGTGGAGTCACAATTTAATACTGCTACAGGAAAAAAATGTGACCTTGGGATGCTGTGTTTGCTTAGCTGGCATGGGCGCATGCCATGAGTTTGCATCGTTAAATCTGTCTCATGATGTTTACTGCATGTTGTGTACCCTCACTCCCTGCACCCCATCTACCTTTCATGCTACATTGTTTAGTAGCCAATAAAAGAGACTGTTTTGAGCAAATCATTCCTGATAACTTGTTGTACTTCCATTTTATTGGACCATCCTGCCTTTGATTTCTGGTTATAATTGGGTTTATGTAGTGCTATTAGTTATTTAGTTAACTCTCTCTTTAGGCTGAGAAGAAAAAAGAGGAGGAGAAAAAGACAACACCACTCTCCAGCCGAAGGATGTTCCCATTATCTTGTCTGACTCCCAGTGTTCCCTCAACCAGTGCTACCTCATCTTTCTTGAGGCATACGGTACAGGCGCATATAGAACCCAAACCCTTACAGACCAGTCTGGATCTGGGTGCCACCCCTGCAACCCAGAGATTGTCCTCAACCCTCGCCAGCTACAACCCGGTTATAAATGGATCAGGTTACCACGGACTGGAACAGCAGTGCAGTGGGAAGTTGGTGAGCTCCTCGTACCTTGGGATGAACCACCAGGCAGCCGGAGGTGGAAGTGACTCCGGTTTCTCGGCGCTGACCTCCCACAGTGTTGGAGCAGACACTTCTACTTACCTTGGGATGAACCATCAAACTGCTGGGAGTGCAGAGAGCTCTGGGTACTTTGGACTGACTACTGGGTGTGTGGGAGGTATGCAAAACCATCTAGGAAGTGGCAGGTTAGGAAGTTCAGGTAACCTAGCTCAGCAACCAGGCAGTGCAGGTATGGGAAGCCCTGGCTTTCTGCCTCAACAGAATATGGGCAGTTCTGGATATTTGGCCCAACCACAAAATATGGGAAGTTCTGGATACTTGGGACAGCAGCCTAATTTAGGGAGTTCAGGATATTTGGCACAACAGCCTAATATGGGGAGTTCTGGGTATTTGGCACAACAGCCTAATATTGTGAGTTCTGGATACCTAGCGCAGAATTATCCAAGCAGTGGGGGAATGGGTAGCTCAGGCTATCTGGCACAAAATCATTACAGCAGTGGAAGTCTGGGCAGTTCTGGTTTCCTGGCGCAGAGTGGTGGCATCATGGACCCTAAAATGGCATATGCATGGCAGCACCTGAAAGCTGACTTCATGCAGCCCAGGATCAACCACATCCACAAGGCTGTAAACCCCCTCCTAGAAGCCAGCAGAGTGCAGCGGGAACAGTTTGGGGACATCCCAATGGCAGACATGATGGGGCCAGAGTCAGGGCTGGAGCTCCTCCACGGCCGTCTACAGAGGGATCCCCGTGGCAGCCGCTCTGATCCTCAGATGGATCATCTGAGGCGAGAGAGGGAGTACAAGCTGGGTAGGCAGACCTCCAGTGAACAGGAGATCCAGGCCAGGCTGAACGAGCTGCCGCTGATTGTGCGCCAGGAGCGTTACCGGAGGCGCCTGGAGAGGCAGTCGTCCAGTGAACAGGAAGGGAGCAGCAAGCAGAGACTGCAGAGGCAGGACTCGAGTGACCTGGAGGGCTCTGTTAAGGAGGGCTCTGACAAACGCTCAGGGTATGTGAATGAGTCGTGCCGGCGACTGTAAAATTCAAATGATCTTTACAAAATTTGGCTTTACAGTTTGCCTAGTCACCACTGTCCAGCATGATCCTAATGATTTTTAAGGTCACGCAATGATTGTGTTCACTGTTTTGGGTTTCTGTTGTCATTACAGGGACAAGAGATCTACCATGGCAGAGATTGTAGAACAGGTCCAGGAGAGAGAAGCAGCACATGTGAGTTAGCTTACATACAGTATATCACAACAGTGTTGTGTGTGTCCATTTTTCTTTGTGTCTTGGTGTCATGCTCTCTTTTTCTCTGCTTTTTCAGGCACGAGGAGAGCCTTATCGGCCTCCTAGCAGCCTCTCAGCACCCGTGACTCGTTTTGACGGACGTCCTCGTGCCCGAGACCGCCCCAAACCAAGGAGGAGGCCCCGTCCAAAAGAGCCTGAGGAGACACGACGTTCTCGCTCAGCTCCAGCTACTGGTGCCCCAACGACACCTCAGCCGCCTTCACACACTGCCCATAATGAAGGCTTCCTCTACCGCAAAAAGGCCACCACATCTGACCTTGAAGCTCAGCAAAGAAGCCCAAACAGGTACAACCACTACTGATAAAACATACAACAGACATAGCTTACTATTGACAGTTCGCTAAACCTCTTACCCGAACAGTGACTGTCCAGTTGTTGCAACCATAACTAGGCACAACAGGTCAAGCTTTGGATTTCTCCACATGTTGAAGCAATGTGCATGGGGCTCTAACAAGAGCGATACAAGCCATTTAAAGAGTTTAGAGGGTGGTGTCTTTTTTTAAGTGTTTCCAAAAACACAAGAAAAAGTGTAAGGAATTAATTAAGTGTGTTTATCTGCTCTAACATAAGTTTCAAATGTTAGCATGTCCAGCTAACTAGCTTACAACCTACAGTAGTAACCGATCCTTACTTCCAAGGCCAAGGAGCGCATCATGAGCTACCTAGAGTAATTTGTGGGATTCTGTTACATTAAAAAAAGCCCCAGTTACAACTAGCACATCCACTGTCCTGATCCTGGAAGCTGTCAGAGTTTAGGCTAACGTTAGCAGCCAAACGAGATAGCACTACATTCGCAAAACACATTGGTTAGTCCTCATATTAAAAGCCTTTTCTCCTAAAGTTAAAAGTGAAAACAAACTGTCTGAAAATACTCAAAAGTATTTAAGCTAAGCAACCAGACTTGGCTGAAACTACAAACTGGTTAGAATGAATAACAGTCTGATCTTGCACTTTTCCTTATCATACAACACTAGGACTAACTAGCTCTACACTGTAATACAAGAGCAATGCCATTTCTTTATTTCCATGTCCTCTACATGAATCATCAACTGGTGAGGATGCTGACTTCTTTTCTATAACATGTAGCTTTTAGCATGATATCATGTATTTAGCGATTAAGTGCATATTTAAGATGACCGTATTAAACGAGTCAGCTGGAGACAATAAGAAGTCAGCCGGAGACACTGTTTCCAACCAACTCAAGGAGCTAGTTTATGCTAATCTGTCAATGACAGTTGTCATTTTAGCCGCCAAAATCATTGGTCGTCTGCCAGAAATGAGAAGCCTGCTTTTGTCTACCTCTGTCTGAAATCAAGTCCTCCATTGCTTCTAAAATTACTAAGAATTTCGATGGTAAATCTGCCGCTGCTGTCATAGTAGACTGCATATGTGTCATGCAAGAACGGAACGCTTGACTGTCATAAGCAACAGTAACTAACACTAACTGTTTTGATTTTACAGCAAGTCCTGGGTGAACGTATATTGTGTGCTGAAAGACGGAAATCTGACTTTCTACAAGGATGCTAGAAACCACAACACAACGTACAATGAAGAGCCTCCCGTTGACCTCAGTACCTGCTCATTTGATGCTTCCATGGGATACAAGAAGAAGAAAAATGTCTTCATTCTTCAGTAAGAGCTATTTTATTGTGGCAAATTTTAATGGCAGAAATTGTGATTTTAATTTGTGATTTTCCAGATTTAAGAGAGAAACATCATAACACAGAATATTAAACAAGTGCAATGTTATTTTTATTAATTGGACATATGGTTATAAAAGGCATTGCAGGGGATGAGAAACTGACAATCCCTGTTGATTTTCTCTGCAACAGAATAAATGATGGAAACAACTTTGCATTCCATGCAAAAGATGAGGTAAGAACATTTATTATTATTTATTTTACTTTAAGTCATGTTTAAGAGGAGCAGACATAGCCCACTTTCCTTTACTTTAGACCTTCTATGTGCCACATAAGAGGTCCATGATAGACTACATTCCTAAGAGCAAATAAGAGATGTCAACACATTAAGGAATATACCTATAATTTAGGTGTGCAGGTACATGTAATTAGTAATGTTAAAGGATAAGTCTGGTGATCTTCTGTATTTTTCTTATTGTCAACAAATCCAATGAAAAGACCAAGCCAGCTATGAAATGATCCCACTAACAAGTAGTGTTAACAGGATCTGTGTGTGTATCCAAAGTCTGAAATATCTTCTTCCTCTGTGCCATAGAGCTCCATTGTCAGTGAGCCTCACTGTTGCAGTGACATGTTCCTTCATTACCATGAACACACACACTGTAGTTTATTTTGACTTAATCCCACATACACTGTCCTGCTGCCCCAAATACTCACTAATGCATCAAATGTGGATTAATCCGCAACTTAAAATAGTCCCCAACAAATGCACTATTTCCTCCTGTTTGAGAAATGGCCAGCTATTTTAGAAAATTACTGAGCCTTTTTTATAATTAAACTATTTGTGAGCTTCAGTATTACGTCTTCACTAAGAACCAATGGGCTTGGGGCTGAGAGCCTCAGACAGGCTGGGGAAGTCAGAAAGCACTTAGAGACGGACTAACACATTGTTTTCTGATAATAACAAAATTATAGAATATCGCCAGCCTTATCCTTTGAAGAATAATAACCAAACAAGATTTAGAACATTTTGTTCAGTTTTCACACCTTTTTATCATCACCTTATGCAAATAAATGTCAGACATTCCATCAGTTTGTCTATTTTTAATTTCCTTTATTTCTGTATTCCTCTATTGGATTATTAAAATAACACAAGATATGAGAAGAATATACAGTATACAGTCAGTATTTTCAGATATCAGGACAAAAGCAGGAGAATATATGTATATATATATATATATATATATGGAACCTATACTTACTGCAGTGATACTCAATTTACGACCCGTGGGTCAAATGTGGCCCGCCGACCGTTTTCTAATTCACAATGAAAACAAATTACACTGGGAATTTTTTGTTTATATAAATTAGTAAATGTTCAGTAATGTCCTTTGGCTGTTAAAGTTGCATATTAGCCTATCAGCAATCTGTGCAGTGCAAATGGTGACACTTGATTTCTGTGAAAAGTTCACATACACCTGCCTTCAGGGCTGTCTGCCTGGCAGAAATTCCTGAGGGCAAACTTCTCCCAGGTGCGACTGGATTTGCCTCTTGGCAAAGATGAGTGAGGACACCAAACGTCGAAAGGCTGACAATGAAAACAGGCGATTCAGTGAAAAATGCCACCTCATACCAAACCTCTGTATTCAATTTGCCAAATGACAATTGCTCTACGAGTACAAGTACGCCATCATGAGTCAGAACATGCTAGCTTCAGTGCAGCATTCCCGTCTGGTAGCACCGCCAGATATCTGATAAATATTATGTTTATCAACTGGCCCCTGATGTCCTGTCATTTTGCAAAAGTTGCCCCCGAGCAAAATAAGTTGAGTATCCGTTCCGTACTGTGTTTAGGTGTTATAAAGACAAATAGACTTATGAAAGACTTTCATTCAACGTAAAAAAAAAAAAAAACTACTTAATTGGAAGGACCTGGTCCAAGCTTTTTTAAAGCTGCGCCAAGCAATACACAATTCACATATTGGTGGGCCGATATAGTAGAGGGGAGATAATTAATGGAAAGTCCAACTGAAATTAAATTGCATTTTTTCATCTGCTACAGTATACATATCCGCGCTGTAAATCACTTGTCCTGTGTGCTCCTTTGAGATAAAAAAGGGAGAAATTGATATTTTTTGGTTTTATGGTGGCGCCCATAGTTTTGCATTGATTCGACAGAATATTGTTCCAGTATCTGTCTGCGTAGATAGAGACCTTATTTCGATACAGCCAATCAAATCTTGCATAAAGCAGTGACATCAGTGTTCTATCATGGGCACAGCAGCAGGCTACACAAGAGCCACTGCTAAAGTCTCCTTCTTAACTAACTTACAAACATGAACACACGTCTTGGTCAAGGTGGTGGCCAGTGGTGGAAAGTAACTAAGGAGATTTGCTCAAGAACTGTGCTTAAGTAATATTTTGAGGTACTTGTTCTTTACTTTCTGCTTCACTACATTTCGTAGGGAAATAATCTACGTTTTACGGCACTACATTTATTTGACAGATATCGTTACTTTTCAGATTAAGATTTTACATGAAAAAAACATATGATAAACTTTTAGAATACAACACATTGGGGGGGTTGAGGCCCTTTGTCAAGTTTCAGATGTCTATGGGTTGTTAGCAGATTCAGCAAAGAGGCATTTCCCCTCCAACTTCTCAGATGTTTCCATTAAAATAACAGTTTGAGGACCAAAGAGGTAATATTTCTCAAAAAAGCAAAGATTTTTTAACAAACAAAAAACAGTCCAAAAAAACAAAAACTTTGTGTGTCAGAACTTTGTTTTTTCTTTGTTCCTACCCCATTAAACGTCTCATGGCCCATCAGATTTATCTGGTGAGCCTTTGGAGAGGCCCGACCCCTAGGTTGGGAACCACTGGACTAAACTAGCTGACTGTATATAAAGTAGTTCAAACCTAGCTCCACCTCGACCAGCTACAACAGTAACGTGCTGCTTACACATGAATGAATCAGTATTAACAATCTAATAATGTCAGATAGAATTATATGTCAGTCACATGGGCCACTTTCCTGCAAAGTGGGTACTTTTACCTTTGATACTTTAAGTACATTAAGCTGATAATACTTCTGTACTTTCACTTAAATAAGATTTTTAATTCAGGACTTTTACTTGTGAGTATGTTTACATTGTTGCATTGGTACTTTTTGGTACCTATTGCTAATTTGTTCAAATAAGTATATATATATAAATAATGGCATTCTCTTCTTAGTTGCAGGCTCAGATGTTTGATCTGTAATGATGAAATGAAATATGAAAAACATGCAAAAGAGAAAAATATGACATGAGAAAGAGTCTCCTTATATAAGACGTGTGTCTTTTGCTGGTCTCTGTAGGAGGACCTGAAGGCTTGGACTTCAAACATCACCACCTGTATAGCTGAGCATGAAGCCATGGCCAAGTGGGACAAGCCAGGCACCTCGTCCATGGACCCTGACGGTTCGGAGAGGAAGGAGAAGTCGGAGGGGGATGCAGATGCCAGGTCAGAGAGGTCCGAGCTCGCCGAAGGGGAGGAGAGGTCTGAGAAGGAGAGGTCAGAGAAAGGGGATGGCTCGGAGAAGTTAGACACGTCCGAAATTGCCGACAAAATGGAGGGCGGGGCGGGGGGCTCCAGCACGTCTGGAAAGAGCAAATGAGGAGCCCCTTTGTGTTTTAACATTACTCACTGACATATGGTGTAGGAGGTGGTGGGTGGGAGGGATGGATGGAGAGCATGTGCAGCTAGGTTTGCAGATCCTCGGTCACAGAGCTGGAACACACTGAGGCGTTGGTCCTTGGACTGACTGTTGTTACTGTGACAGACTAATCTCTCAGCCCCTCCCCTTCACCCAGGCAATACATCAGTGCTTGCATTGTGCCACCTGCTGGTAAGATAGGAGGTCGCCACAGACAGACAGACAGACAGACTCCAACAAGTGGTCCCAGGAATTAGCCACTGTCACGTCCCATCGTTGATCGTTTAATCTCTTGGATTCACAGCATCTTTCTGTATGTATCTTTGACTGATAATGTAATGCTCTGTCTAGCTAGACAAACCTGAGAAGAGGTGAATGAAATGTTTCACAATATTAAAAAAAGAAAAAAAAAACATTTTTTGAAGCAATATACTTTTTTATTTCTTCTCTTTGTTAAAGAGAGAAAAAGGGAAAAGGAAACAAGAAATAATTGCAAATGTGAACTCTATGATTTGTCACATTCACATAAGCTTACTCCAGGCAGTTGTGCACCTTAGACACTTGACACATCTGTATACTAATCATAATGACATTTAATCCCATCACATGGCTAGCTTTGAATCATCTTAATATAATGGAATGCTGGTTTTACCCACCTGACTTCATTGGTGTCAATGAATAAACATTTCTACAGTTTCTTTTCAGTTTTTATTATTATTATTATTGTTATTATTTGTCCACACTGATCCATGTCAAGAAAAGAGCTTTCCATCAAATTCTATTCCATTAACCCAAGGTGTGTTCAAAGTGGCAATGCTCAAAGTGACACTAAGCCTATGTGACACAATGCCTTTGTATACATGACAAAAATCAGAACATTGCATGAAATAGTCTATTAGTGCACCTGTTAAACTTGCCTTTATTTTTATGTTCTTGAAATAAGTTGGGCAGTATTGGAATTGCAATAACTTAATGTGAGTGGGGGGAAATGGATTTGCTATCATGGTCCTCTTCTCAAAATTCAGAGGTAAGTTTGACAAAGGAGGGTTGTCTTCTATCCACAGTAAGCATGAGAAGAAAGGGGTGGGTGTTTTTTGGGGTGGTGGGGTATACCAGAAAAGTGACTACTCCTTGATCTGTAACATGAATTAAGAAGCCAAATGGCCCCTCTGCTGTTTGTACTGTATTACTGCAATTTATTTTCCACAGAATGTACTGATTTCAGCTGTGAAATGTTCAATCGCCACCGAGTTTGTGGTGCCCAAAATTGTAAAACCCTGAAGCAGTTCGCTGAGAGCTAAACCTCTCTGTACCCTGTGTCTTTCATTTCAAGTTCAAACTGATTGGAATCTCTCCGTCAAAGGCAAGTTAAATGTAAAACTGTCATGATTCAAGTCATGAATTGTATATACCTATCTTTGTATGTATACCAATAAACCCTGTGCTCTAATAAAACAATACTCTGAAGTGAAATGGGTAAAATTAAAACATTTGTATTAATCCACAAATAAAAACAATCATCACTCAAATATATTAATGTTTATTACATTTAAATGAAAAATATGCAAATTAGGAGTCACTATTAAATATTATAGTGTATATACATACACCAGTATCTAGTTGTATGAAACACCTTTTACCAGGGAAGAGCAGCAGGACATACTATAGGTATGCTTGTTGTATTTTTATATGCCTATATTTATTCATATCAGATTCAGGAGTTGCCCCGCAGCCCCAATAAGAACTTGTAAGAATAGCAGATTGAGTAGTCAGTGTGTCTGTGATAGGTGTGCTAAATTTATATATTACAGACAAGTAAAAATCAACTTGCCTGCTGCTCTGGATAATCTAATTATTGGTGACTAAACTGAAGTACAGTATGCTGTGATCACAGACATAGTCCACTTATTGTTTGTCATGTATGTCAATTATTTTTAAATGTATAAGTACACTTAAAGTTTCCTTAATGTCAGTAAAATGTAGCCGGTTTGACACATTGTACTCACATTAAACACATGGGGCGGTGTGCAGTAAAACACAGGCAGCAGCTGAGGCTTTGTTCAAATGTACTGTTTTGTGTTTTTCCACTTTCCATCCTATCAAATTGCACCTCAAATATGTAAAAAAAAAAAAAAGGCTAATTAATCGTCTTCCTTTCTATAAAAACACCAAAAGTATATCTCAGATGCAGCAGTATTTGAATTCACTGACTTGAGGATTGTAGTGACAGAGTGCTGTGTCTGTCTGTATTACTGCAGCCTTCAAATTAGTCAAACGAGAATGGATAAGCTATGCTATGATGTGAATGTTATTTTCTTTTTGTCAGTCACTGTTTTTACATAAGTGCCATGTCATGCAGTTTGCTGAAACAAAGAGAAAGTTGGTTATTGAAACATGAACGACATTTCATTTGACAGTGAGCCTGTCATTGCAATACACGTTTTTATCATTGAAATAGGAGCTGTAGTATTTTCATGTGGCTGTAATTGTTCTGATTCATTGCTCATGGAGGATATTTAGCCCGCATCACCATGTGCGTTTTAAGTGTTTGCTTCCCATCACTTTTATGAAACACACGGGGGATTTTTTTTCCCACTATGTTATAACAGTAACAGTCGAAATTAAATAGGCAGCATAAACCGTGACTGAAGAAAAAAAATATTGTGCAAACTTTGTTTCCTTCATTGATGGTCTTAAAAGTGTGTATGTCTTTGTTACTTTACATTACAACTTGCTGCTATGACATTAAATAAACCTCCAAACCTGCTGATGCAAACTTGACGTGGAATTGATGTGGACACACATGCTGGTCACAGACACACCCAACGGAAACAGTTTGTTCCTCACATTGATTTCAGCTACGCGCTGAGTGGTTCTCTGCTCAATTGCACATTCTTGAGACTAACAATCAACTTTTTACTGCAGCTCGCTCAGTATCCATGAATTTGGAGGCGAAGACTCCAGCTGAAAAGACACAACATTATCCTCATGAGGTAGCAGCAGCATTGATTAGCATTGACTGTACATGATCAGCTCCATATACTCTATGCTAAAGCCTTGGCATTTCCAACCTTATGGAACATATTTTGGGGGTCATGCGGAACATACAGTAATGTATGTAGGTATGACATTGATATGTAAACACACTCAAGTGATACACTTATTAAAATTATGAAAATACCTTTTTTTTTTAGAAACATCAGTCTGCGTGTGTCCATCACTAAGTGTTAAGCGCCCCCTGGAGTCAAAGCTGAACCAGCCTTCATACTGACACTAGTGCAGGACTGACTCATTGGTGGAAACCAACTGAAGGCCTGGTATTTCCCAAACTGTGTCCATGTCAAGGGGGTTATCTAAATGCTTCCGATCCGCCCCGCTTGCTTCTGTACATACAGTAACTGGCACAACGCAAAACATTTTTATGCTGTATTTATGGCTTTCTTATAGCAACCAATGAAAATGCTGAATCCCATCCAAGCTCTGTACGTGCAGTTTTAAATAAAATGTGAGTGGACATGTGAATAATTTATGTGAATAAAAATAAAAGGTTCATGCGACTTTTGTTTTGCACTAAAGTACAGCCCCATGCACAGTAGTGGTGATGCAGGGTCTATTCTATAATAAAACACAAAAACATACATCCATGTATACAGTATTGCACAAATTCTGCACAACTTGATGTGTTTTAAGAATGTACATTTTAATTATGATTTGTTTATTGAATTGAATAACATCTGCCTATATCTGTCTGTGGAAATATGAACTATGGCATTGTCTCATAAAATCTGTTCATCCCTTGATTTTGCCATTGTCTTTTTTCCCCTCTGTAGGTTTGTAGCATGGCCAATGACAGACACTTTGTTACAGTGAGAGTTATTTTAAGTAAAATGTTAAGATGCTTCAGACGAATTGTTGTGATTTACTGGTCTGCTTGATCACAATTGCAATATCTCGAACACTGCTAAACTGTATTCTGGTGCTACAACTATAGCCATGCCATGAAATAATTAGAAAAGACCAAGCACTATTGATATGCAAACCTCTGCAGCTCTTTTAAATCCTAAAGGAGATACGATGACTTTTCTGCTAGTTTAAGAAATGTGATCAGATGTGTCAAAAATGAGACAGAATTACATCTCTCTGTGAAACTACACTGCTTTCCTGCCCTGAGACAGGTAAATGTGGGCCCAGAGCTTAAGTAGAATTTACATTTACACTTTGTGTGGATTCATGCTCTGTGACTACAGTAACATCATATGCCTTTCACACTGTCCTCCACCTGATTCTGTAAATATCTGACAGGTTTACAGTTACAGTTCAACTCAACCATGTGGGAAAAAAACAATGTTACCTTGTATTAGAGGTCTGAAAATAAATATTACATAATCACTGCCAATGTAATCATTACACATGGTCAAAGCAGTGAATTCTTTCAAAGCAGATTACATGATCTATTGTGTATATGCTGCAGAGGACTACATTGTAACTGCCTATCTAGTCTCAAGCGTCAGTCATGGATCCCACTATTTTTGTTTTAGGGTAGTCTAATAGACTGGAGAACAGCTCCAGCTACATGGCATTAAATGTAAATGACAGAATGATTGACTGAGCTCACTAAGAGCAGCCAGATATGTTTGGATCCTTTACCGCTCTCCTCCATGCTGTGCTTCCTGACTAAAGTGGTGTGATGGTCCACAGTGTTGCCCATCCTCAGTTGAGACAGCAGGTCCTGGCCGACATTCAGTCTGTTGCAGGAGGAGCAGAGTTCAAAGAGATCAGCCTTCAACTGGCAGCCCTCAGCCCTTGGACACTATGTACTGTAGGAGAAGTTGCAGTGATATGTGAGACGGTGGGATGACTTGTGGAAAAAAAGATGGTGGATGCTGCCCTCAGAACTGCTTGACATGTGTCGCAGTTCTGAGGAGCTGCCTGTTCAAGCTTTTTTGTGTTCCTTTTGCCTCTTATCCCCCACATATGTGCACAAACTGAGCATATATATATGTTTTTTTTTTCCAGGGAGGAGTGTTGTCTTTGTAGATGACTGGACCTGTACTGGAGGGGATTGTTGAGAGCAGCATTGGATTAGAACGTGTCACAGAGTGTAGTCTTCAATGGCAAATACTTCTTCATGATCTGTAACCAGACCATGCGTGGCATAGCTGAAGATGATGGTTTGTTTCAGAGGTCCCTTCCTTTCCTGGAAGTAGATTTGTGTCCTTCTCCTGTAGTACACAATAACACTTTCTTTCCATTTTCTATTTCTGTTTATATTTTTCTTATTTATAATACAGATGGTGGGGTTCTCATGCTGCATTCAATTTCATAAAAAGACACGTTAAATATGATTTTCCTCTATTGAAAAAAAAGGCTTTTAGTTCCAAGAAGCATAAATGTGTCATGTGTGCGCATTGTTCCAAAACAAGATGTTCTCTGTTCCATATGTAATAATATCTTATTCGTACAACATGATATTAACTTGAAAAAATGGAACTGACCCTTTAAAGTCCCCCTCCAGTCAAAAATGTGTTTTGCTTATTGTTCTTTGACTGTGATGTTTGAGCTTATGTGCAGAGTTTGACACTCGAAGGCTGTTTCCACATTCATCTGCTGAAGGGGGAAAGTGTCTCTGTGCTCACCTGAAATCTCAGTTTAACATCTTGACATACCAGCAGGATTTTGTGACATCACTACTATTTTGGAGCCAATCATGGTCCAGTATGTAACTTACACAAGTGTGATGTGGAGCCATGAGACCTCCACTGCACATGCACAGAGAATGGACTTTACAGTGAAGTAGGAGACATCTTGTGTCCAGCAGTTTAAAATAATCGGCATTCTGGATTTGTCAGTGAGGGAGAAGGGGTAGGTGTATTTTAAGACTTTTTAACAAGGTAATTTAACTTTTCTGTGGGAAAACCATATGAAACACAAAATAATATTCAAAGCAGAGTATTTTTACATGTCTGCAGGGGATCTTTCAATAGGCTATGTGATCACTGAAAGAAGTCGAATTCTTCTTCAATATTATTCCTAAGGTGCTCTTACAAAATTAAACAATGGTAGGCTATTAATGGGGACTGTTTTGTGAGTACTGTCCTGAGGTTTGTCTCATGTATTTTGAATAAGTTAGTTTCCATTCCGATAGATTGTATCTGGGGGCGTGGTGCTGCCCACACATAGGCGCACGCGCAGCTACGGAAGCCTTGAGTTTACCCAGCTTGCGAGCTAGCTTCCTGAAAATGGCCAGCTGGGGAAGAACCGCCGCGGTGTTGCGGAATGTTTTGAGGAGCCCTCAGTCTCTGAGAAGTTTAGCGCTGCGCCGTGTTGTCGGCCCCGGTGTCTTGGCCTCTGTAATCGGAACCGGGGTTTTCTGTTATTACCAGTACCATGCGAACAACAGGACTCTGCCCTTCGCTGTTCATGCTGAGGAACAAAATGTGAGTACACGCCTAATGAAAGTTTTTATCGTCGAAACTGACCGTAAATACACGGACAGATGTGACCACTGTACCTCTCATATGTCTGTTTGTTTAAATATAAAGTAATGTTGCTAAATATAAGGAACAGCGACACACTGATATGATTATTTAAAGAGAGGGCGTAAATACTCAGCCAAGAGTTTGTGTCAACAACTAACGCCCCCCACCTGTCACTCACTGATACACCATAGAGTGCTATTTGTCTTTATCAGGCCAACAATGACTGTTCACACGGTTCAATAGCTTATAGTGATATTTATGTGCTGTTTTCAGGATGCCGCAGCCCCCCCACTGTCAGCCAGAAGGACTCGTTTCATCCAGTTCGCCTCCGTCGTCTACGATCAAGAGCCCTACATGACCCCGAGAGACTTCCTGTTCTCTGTGATGCTGGAGAATGTTGACCGTAAGTTTATAGTCCACATCTACTGACGGTATTACAGTCTCAGTCTGGTCTATCCTCCCAGGTGATCCTACAGATCGGTGACAGATTAAAGGAAAAGGCTAAATAAAACACTGGAAAACCATAAAGAATGGAGGCTTCTAGTTGCCCTGTACACACCTGTACATATACAGGGCCAGAAGACTGTCAGAGGCCATATTGGAACTTAATCAGTAAGGTAGGAACAGCAGAGGAAGTGTTGAGGCTGTACGTCCACCACCTCCTTCACTCCAACACACCTCTGCCATGGACCATAGTGGTATGGTGACAGCAACAAAGAAAAAACAGAAAGGTGACGTGGGAGGAAGAATTGTTGTTATAAGGTTAATTGTAAGTTTAAAATAAAATCAACTGGAATTGTGGGAAAAAAATGGGGAGAAAAGTCCAGGTTAGCAATACAGACAGTGCTAAATGTGTAGTAGCAGCTCAAGTCCTGAAAGTTATATATAAAACCAAGATACATGAAAAAATATGCTGTTATTTATTATGTTTTTTTGTTCTTTCCTGTTTGTTCTCATGTAGGAAAGCTGCAGAAGAGGATTTTAACAACAAAGGTATGTTTACGTCATCACACTGTGTAACATTAGTAACTGCACATGTGGAGCGTAGTCACCAGTTTGTGCTGTTTTCTGTTTCTTATTGGCGTCTTTGCAGGACCTTAACCAAATGCTGGCTACTGCCTCTAAAGCCCGGGCTGGGAATAGTCTGTTCAGGACCTTAGGAGACAATGGTAAGTCTTTAGTCTGTCAGCAGAGTTAACACACAGGACTTTCACATCTAATATCCTTTATCCAGATCTGCTCAGGTTGTACCTAGATCCAGCTGTGACTGACTGCAGTTCACACTTGACATTGGGATGTGTCTGTTTTTTTGAGCGTGACCAACTCTGGGATGGATCTTGTTTCCCATTCAGGTTTAATGTTACGAGCTTGACAGGAAAAATCCACATCTGTATGTTTGCAGATTATTTGTTTTCAAAGTCAGTCTGTGTATTTGTTTGTTGGTTGTTTTCCAAAATATAATTCGGCGTACATTTCTTTGTGTCCTGCAGGTTTGATATCCTATACAGAGTATCTGTTCCTGCTGACTATCCTGACCAGTAAGTAGATTCCCAAACCTTGCATGAGCCACTGCCCCCCAATACTGTACTGAATGGATTAGCCTGTGATTTTGTGAATTAAGTGGTTGTATTTTCTTCCATAAGAATAGTTTTTACACAGTTAGTTCTGCTTTGCACACCTGCACATTTCAGTGGTGCTGGACAATTACGTTTTGTTTTGTGTGGAGTGTAGTGCGACCTTGCCCTACTAACCAAGTGTATTGATTCATGTGAGGCTTTCTGTAATATTCAGATAGAGTTGAGATGACTGTGCATTGCTGTTGCAGAGCCAGGCACAGGATTTCATATAGCTTTCAAAATGCTTGATGTTGACGGCAATGAGCAGGTGGACAAAAAGGAATTTCTCAAGGTAAGACCTCTGATGTATCAGGATTTCTTTTATTGGTGAGATTTGTATAATGCTGGAGTAATATTGAACGTAACACAGATGGTTTCATATGTAAGCACTGTAAACATGGGAGGGCACATTGTACAGAGAGAATTCTGTTTGTTCAAATGTCTTTATGTGTTTAAAATTGAAAATATTACCACCTTTAATGCCGCCTCGAGCACTGATGCTACCACAGGTGTAAGTATGGACCCTGGCACCATGTGAAGGTGAGGGAGAGCCGCACTGCTAGCTCCTCTAGTCTGTTTTCCGTCATGTCATGTGTTTGCATCTCTGCAGCCTGAGTCAGCCCCTCACTTTAGTCCGTTTATTTAAAGTCACTTGACATTTTTGTGTCTGTTCCAACCAGACTGGTCCTCTGTTGTGATGACAGGGGAAGACTTATGGTTGCTTAGTCTAGATCAGGCCTAGGCTGGTAGACTGTATGTTGGCATGCTATGCACCTTGTGTCGTATTTTCATGTTGTGACTTGGTGCACAGGCCTAAAGTATGGTGGCCGACAAGCGCAAACACGCTACAACGGCCCAAAACATTTCCAATTAGGAGAAATGTGCTGCAGCTTCAGAAACAACAACTTCAGATGCAAAGTCAAAAACACACAAAGCCCGAAAACAAATGCAAGTGGGGGGTGGTGGGGAGAACATATTTTTTTACGTACATTTTTATGTCGCCTCTTTACTCCACTTTTCTTCCTGCTGCAATCATCACGCTGTCTGGTCTGGTCTCTCTCAGGTCGAAAATCAAGCTGTTCCACTTGGCGCTCCCCCCAGAGTCCTTGAGAACTTCCTGTGTTCACTGGATATGCAGCGTTTTTCTGTTGCATTTGTTTTCAGGCTTTGTGCGATTTTGACTTTGCAGCATGTTTCCTTTGTATTTCTTTAGGCTTTTCCTATGTGTTTTTGACTTTGCATGGTTTCTGAAGCTGCAGCACGTTTCTCCTAATGGAAATGTTTTGGGCCACTGTAGGGTGTTTGCCCTTGTCGGCCACTGTACTAAAGCATTCAATAAAAGAGTAGAAGTGCATGGATTCTCATCTGCTCCAGTGTCTGTTGTGTGTGTGACTTATAGGAAGGTCATACCTCTGGTTCGATCAGTAAAATACTCCTGTTTTTGTTCCTGTTTTGGGATAGTTCAGAGATGAGGGGTGTATGTTCACATTTTGACATTCAAAAACATTTTTAAATTAAAAATTTTGTCTTTTTTTTTTTTGCTTCTGAAGCTGAAGAAAATCATTGGAAAAAGTAAAGTGAGAGTTCCTAAGGACAGCACAGAGGTGGGTATTCACATTCCCTTAAAAGTTACAGCTTAGCATGATTTTGTCTCTTTTCAACATCACTAATACAGTGTAATGTCTGCCCGTTTTTAATAGTACCAATACATGCTATTATTGTTCTTTCCCTGGATGTTTACAGAAAGCGGTGGAAGAAGGGGAGAGTGTGAACACAACACTGCAGGCCTTCTTCTTTGGGAAGAAAGGAGAGAACAAGTTGCAGTATCAGGAGTTCCGCAGGTAGAGAAGTGTGCTCTGCTGCTGTCAGTGATCATTACATTACAGCCATCACAGAGTCTGGATCAGCCTACATTTTGGATGGAAAGGGAAAAAACATAGTTTATCATCTTTTTTTCTTTGTCAGACTTATTGAGGTCAGCTCTAAGTTCAGTTTTGGCATTTTAACTTTATTTCCAAAATTGAGTACTCAACTTTATGTTCACGATTGTATAGAATAGTAATACTGCTACTTGGTAGGACACGTCAGAGAAAATATATGAAAGGTTTTAGAAAAAAAACTTTTTATATTAAAATGTCCGTTGTCATACCATTGAATACAGTTTTGTATTACATTATTTTTCAGTTGCTTTGGCTCAGTTTTCACATGAATTTCAATGTGCAAATCTCTCAACGCAAAGAGCCAAGCTAAGTTGCTAATTCTTGCCTTTAAACACAAAGTTCTGTCCTTGCATACAAAGTGCAAAACAGTACATCACATATTCAGTCCTCAGAATATACAGTTACAATGCTTACTACTAACTAACCATGAATCAATCCAACATGTTTGCAAGCTCCTTATTTGAACAATATTTCCCTGGTCAGAAAATTGAGCCAAAGCCATTGTAAAATACTATAACACATTCTGCCAAATCACCATTTAAGTTTAAGCTGAAGACACCGCATCTTTGCTGTCACTGTGTGAACCTGAATCTATTTTATTTTCCCCTCCATTGTTAAGTTTGGCTTCTCACATATTTATTATCCCTTTTATTATTTGACTCAAACTTGTTGGACTTCAATGTAAAGAGTGGATTTATTTCCAGATGGATTTGTCATGCTCTCATTAAAGTGACTAGGTGGTATTGTTGTGACCATTTCCCCCCACAAACCTCAGCAGGACTCCTGGTTCTCAAAGCATCACATTTCCAGTAAACCATTTCTGCTCTTCAGGTTCATGGAGGACCTGCAGGCTGAAGTCCAGGAGATGGAGTTCCTGCAGTTCTCCAAAGGTATGGACACCATGCGAAGAGAGGACTTTGCAGAGTGGCTGCTACACTACACCAACGAGGAAGACAATGAAGTCTACTGGGAGAACATGAGGAAGAAGATCCCTGCCGGCCAGGTCAGAGGACTTTCCTCCAGCAGAATGCTGTGAAAAGGTCATTCAGAGGAGCATAAAAGTGAACGGGCAGATTTTGTCTTGCAGAGTATCACGTTTGATGAGTTCAAAGCCTTCTGTCTCTTCACCAACAATCTGGAGGATTTTGCCTTTTCTATGAAACTGGTCACTGGAACCAACCGTCCTGTTGGAATAGGTAACATCTTTCTATTGATCACAATTTGGAGTCTTCTCTAAACACTATATAACGTATTATTCCCCTCCTGTCACCGCAGCCCAGTTCAAGCGAGCCGTGAGGATCGCCACAGGCCACGATCTGTCCGAGAACGTGCTGGATACTGTGTTCAAACTCTTTGATATGGATGGAGACAACTGCCTGAGCCATAAGGAATTCATGGGTGTGATGAAAGACAGAGTGCTGCGAGGTCTTAAGGTCAGTCCAATCCATCTTACTCCATGTTGTGTTTTAGTAGCTGCATAAACTCCCCCTCCTGTCTTTACGGTAAATCTGAAGCTACAGCAGGTTAGCTCTTAGCATAGTCTTAGCATAAAGACTGGAAACAGGGAAACAGCTAGCCTGGCTCTGTCCAAAGGAAAAATAGTCAGCACCTCTAATGCTGGCCCCAGACTAGAGGATAATTGGGCAGATTTTGCCCCTCCCGACAACTGCGGGGGTGTTCCCGATTCGAGGCTGGTCTGAACAGATCATCTGCCCAAATGATCCTGTAGTGTGAGGGGTTTACACACATAATCTGCATGTTACCGACTGGAGTCTCCCCAATTTCAAATCCTAAATATCAAACATGATTGATATTTACGACTTGAAATCCTGTAGTGTGAAAGGAACAGCGATGGAATATTGAGCTGAAACCCGCAATAGCCAATGAGAGCGAGCTGACTGGGAAGCATCACCGTTTGAGACTAACGGTAAAACTTTATTTTCAACTCACCTCCAGCTTGTGCTGCAAAAGGAATATTCCCGTGCTGATTCCTTCTTCTCAGCCATGACTTCGTCCAGTTTGTTTTTTCGGTGCAAAACAGAGCACACACAAGTGCAAGCAGTTGATGTCAACCGCTCACCTCCGTGTTTGTCTTTTTCTGAAGTCACGTTTGATCATTTGATCATTTCTGTGAGATCTCAAGTCCCCGCAGTTGCCACTCTGAAATCATTTTGGTATAAACACAGTGTGTGGTCCTGCGTCTTGACTGAATCGTCTGGTGTGTGCGTTCTTACGATTAAAATATTAAGAATCGTTAAATCTGTTACGTTGCTACGTCTGTGGTCTCCCACGTTTTTAAAATCTGTTGAGATTTGAAACTCCTCTGGTGTGCACAAGGCATAAAGCTCACTAATTAACATGCTTTATCTCGTTTGTTTCATCTGTAACTGCAAGAAAGCAAATAAGCGTTTTCCAAAATGCTGAACTATTCCTCTAACAAGTCATCTAATCAACTACTGATGAAATTGGAGACACTTCTAAGATGGACAGTTTGTTCATTACATGCTCCCTAATTTGTGTCCCTTTGGTTGTAGAGACTGAGATAGATTTTTCATCCATACAAAATCAACAGTCAGCATTTATGTTCCTTTCATTTTAGCATGGCAAACTATTTTCAAAGCTAAAAATCCTGAATCCTTCCAGTAGATATCTTATCGATTGCTCTCAGGGTGCATTTTGAATTTCACAGTGAACTGCAGTGCTGTTAACACGTGATAAACGCTATCCCGCCTCAGGTGCAGCAACAGAACGGCTTCTCAGGCTACTGGAAATGTGTGAAGAGAGAGACCCTGAAGGCAGCTCAGGAGGCCCTGGGGGACTCTGGGTGCCCCATCTGAACCACCGCGATGTACCACTTCTCACCTTGGTATCTTCTAATGAAATCAGTGGTGTGAACAAGATTAGAAGTGTAACCACGTGTAAAGAAACAAAGGATTTATGCCACTATTTTGTGTACAAATGACATGTTTACAGATCAACAATCTGTTGTCAGATTCTAGCTAGAGAACTGTGGCTCTGCTTGAGGTGTTTCCATTATATTACAATCTTTTTTTTTTATTGTTTGGTGCAGTGTGCTGGCCTTTTAATCAGTCTTGCATTTTATATTCAGGATGGTTCATCACTTTCAAATGAATTCTGCACTCAACACACTCACAAGCAGTGCGTTTAGAAAACTGGTTAACTGTGGTTCAAGGGATAGATGCTAATTCTGTGGCTTACACAATAGCTGGTGTGGGTTTTTCATGTTTTTGTCTAAATATTTATCAAATGAAGTCACATTTGAGGTTCAAAGAATAAAGCAGCTCTAACTAATAACTATTTTGTAATTTATTGAATTGACCTGTTAAGATCACGAGTATGTGGGTTAACCATTGAAGATTGTGGTGCTAATTATCTTACCATACATAGAATTCAAAAAGTAAATAGACAAAACAAGCTTACTTCTGTGATAGATGAACAAATTAGTGACTGATGCCAAGGTTATCAGTGAATACAGCATACACAGCTACAATACAGTAAAATTACATTGAGCATGAAGCCATCTTTGGTCTTCTTATCACTATAAACAAATACATAGAAATTTGTATTGTATCAAAAATAGAAATTACATAGCCATATTGAAAGTAAATTCACATTTTTGACATACAATATAAGGAGATTACCTAAGAGACATATTGTGGGATTACATTTTTTTCCATCCTTGGCTTTAAAGACCCAATGGTTCTGCCACATTTTGAACATTCATTTGTTTTTCGAAGAATTGCATGATTGTGTCAAACCATCTATCAGTATCTCTGTCCTCTGTCTGTATCGGACAGTATGCAATGTATATAACAAAAACACAAATGAAAGACAAAATAGATTGTCATTCTTAAAACAAGCGTGTGCTTTCTATCCTGGGCTTTGAAGACGAGGCCGAGACGAGGACGAGAGGCCTCTGCTGCACTGGACAAAGGAGAGAGAGAGGGGGAGAGGGAGAGAGGGGGATTTGGTCAGGACTCAACCTTCACAGGTGAGCCCAGCCTTGACAGACGGACAGGTCCCTCTTCTCAAAGTGAGTCTTGTTGTGTCTTTAGTTGACGGTGTGTGTGTGTGTAGCTGTCCACCTGGGGTTCAGAGTTCTCCGAGGCACACATGATGAACTGCAGCCAAAGTGGACTTCTGCTTGAGATAATAGGGAAGTGCTTTCAAAGGGTTTGATCCACTGTGGGGGAAAAAAAAAAGTGTGTAAGGATTTGGGAACATTTTAAACAAACAGCAGGGTAACAATGGGCAGCTTTCTTTTTCACTGAGCAATGATGTAGCACCCAATTATGTCAGAATTTCCTGACAATGTAATCACATTTGCACTTAAACGGATCGAAAATGTAATAAAACCCAATAATGTAACAAAATCTCCTGACTGCTATTGTAACATTTTACCGATAATGTAATACACCTTTCAGGTGCGTCTTTTTTCCCCACAAAACTGATGTCATAATTTTGAGGATAATGTAATAATGTAAAATATGATTTTTTTTCCTCAGAAATGCAAAGTGAACAAGTATACAAGATGTATAATACTGTTAGTGTCATGTTAGCCTACCGTAAACTCTAGGCTTTATGCAGAATTTGAAATTTACAACAGATGGCAAGTGTTACGTTATCAGGCAAAGATGCATTCAACTAAAATCCCTATCAATGGGAAATGAACCCGCCCACACCTAGGTAACTAGTGGGTGCTACGAGTGATATTGTTTTTTAGGGTCATCTAGTTGTAGTTGCCTGTAAAGCACAGCCTGCACAACTACATTATGTCTACAATCATGCTTTTATCAAAATATGAGAACTGTACAAGCTGTCACATTTAATTGTTTTGTTTTTTATTGGGAGTGGAGAGAAAATGGTCTTATCTGCATGTCTTGAAACATCTTTAAAGCATTGAATTAAGTTCCCTCAAAAAAGGCCTGAGGGCATATTAAAGTCTTTTTTCTTGGCTGCCGTAGACACTAACATTAGTTATGCATTTCTCTGTTGTGAGACATTGTGTATCTATAAACTACAAATGAGACCTGTGTGACAGTGGATGGTGCTGTAGGAGGCTGTTCAATTCCTTTTTGTGGAGTTTCAGTCAGCACCATCAGACCCATAGCAAACACTGTCTGCTAGCTGCAGTAGCTAGGAAGCTCATTGACTCATAATAGGCAAGTGTAACATTTAAAAAATAATAATTGGTTAATCCATCCATCCATGAATGTTCTGCCACTTATCTGGGTCCAGGTCACATTCATTTATTAATTATATTTGTTATACAGCTTGGAAAACATGAAAAGGGTTTTTGATTGCTCTGTATGGTGTATTAAGAAGGTCCTAAAACAACCTTGAATTTGGTGAACCCTGCAGAAACCCTAGGTCTAATTTCAGAGAAGTGTCTACAGTATCCAGTACAGTACATAAAGTACAGTGGTTAGTTGACGACACTGTACTGCCAGAGGAGTCAAAGCTGAGGCTCTTACACACGATGAATCACACCACAATGTTTGGTTTGTTTTATCCTGAGTCATTTCAGTTCTTCTTTTTTCCTACCATAATGTGATCTCCAAACCAGCATCCAACTGCTCCTTTGTTTTATGTCTGCTTAATGAAAGGGCTGATCATGTGCAAAAACATGGATTCTCAATTACAGAAAGTGTAATGTGTTGAGGACAGAGGACAGTGGCATCACTGCAGTGTTCCACTATAGTCTGTGCACTGTAAACATGCACTGAACACAAGAGGAAGTAGGGAAAGTATTTCTCACATGGGAGTGACATTTCCAGTAGGGCTCGAATTTTATTTTCAATTACAATTTTGGCTTCCAGTGATTATGAAAAGAAGATAATCGAGATAAAACGATTATTGTGCCGCATTCCATTTCGCAATGATGCTCTCATTTTGTCTTGCGTTATAAATCCAGCACACCCCTTTCCTTTACAGCGGTGCACTTTCGCCCCTCCCTAAAAGCCCAAACTGACTCTCAGCCAGGCTGAGAACACTACAAATACTGTGCAAGATTTGTTACTCGGTGGTGTCTGCACCACAAGGCAATATGAGCAATTTGTGTAATCATCTGAAATTCAATCACAAAGTAGTCTAGTCAAGCAATAAAGGAACAAGTAAAGCCCCCTCCACTTCTTCCACCACAACACTTAAAGTTAAAGGAAATCCACTGTTAAAAAGACGTTTTTTTTTTTAAGTTCACTAAATGCATGATGTTTCCAAAGTCAATGTGGAATCAGAATCGTAATCTCAATATTGACAAAAATAATCGTGATTATGGTTTTTGACAATCTAGCAGCCCTAATTTCCAGTGTGAACAAGCTGATGATCTTAAAGGGAAAATTCGCCGTCTGTCATGTGGATGTCCACTCAGTGTTGACATTATATGTAGCCAATTGAAGCAATAACTCCTCAGTGTGTGCTATGTTGACTGAGAAAGTGGAGTTATCTTGCTACAAAAGCTGTTGTTCTTCCGGCACCAGCACCATCATAGTGACGTAGATGGAGGCACGGAAGAACTACAGGCTATTTCAGCTTGGATTTCTAGTCCCAGCCTGTGGGGAGCCAGGGGTCGCGCTGCTGCTCAAAAACAAAACTTGTTCTCTTAGCTTGTAAACTAGCTACGTTTTCAACAGCGAAAATGGCATCCCAAAATGTGAGTGCGGAGGATGTTATGGACGAGGATACATTTACAGGGGTGTTTTGGCTGACTTGGATATTCAGCCATATTTATTCTAGCCAGAGTATACAGAAGAAGAAATGCAGAGGAGAGACAGAGGCTGCGCTGCGGCCGCGTTAGCCGTGCAAGAGGATATGGTCAGCGGGGACCATCCCGAACCTGAGCTGGTGGTGCCTTTGCTCAAATTGCCCCCAAAAGGCAACAGAAACTGAATCATTCTGCTGCAATCAATGTCAGCGTGGGCCGTTTTTGTTGGATGCTGTCGCAGACACCAACCCCGGGAGCCCATGTGTGAGTTACTATGCATGAAAGTTTTACTCACTTGGACAGAGGTGTGCTGGAGACCTTCTTCATAAGGGCAGATGACAATTGAATGAGTATTTTTGTCACCTAACGCTATGTTTTGGTCAACAAAGTAACGGCTATAGGCTAGGCTAGGCTAGGCTGGTCCCACAGGCTGGGGCGATGTTGGACTAATGTTGTAATATAGAGGGACAGTCAGGAGGAACTGTGTGAACGTTAAGCCTCTTTTGAAGCCAACTATATAACGAGAGTAGTAGGTTGGATGCCGGTAACTGTTTTTTCATGTTGCGGTTTTGTGGAACTTTATACTGCAGCGCTTGCTCAGCTAGTGGTAGCTTTGTTGTTATACGGAAGCCCGTTCGGCTCCTTGCCAGTATATGTGTGTGTGTGTGTGTGTGTTGCTGTTGTATCTAATAGACACGCCCTGACAGTAATGTTATAGCTACGTGTGAAAAAGAAATGGTCAAACTGCAGGAATTCATTGGCTTGGCAATGTTGTGTAACTTTGATTAGCAGCAGCTAACTTGCTCAGAGGGGTTAGAAGCTCGCGCGCAATGCATCCCGGTACATGTAGGTACTGCCGGTACGGGTCAGCGAGCAACGGTCAACATAGCACTCACTGAGGAATGTATTGCTTCAATTAACGACATTTACCATCAACACTGAGTGGACATCCATGTGACAGGTGGTGAATTTTCCCTTTAAGTTAGCAGAGATAATGTTTGCTAATGCTAATTCTCCTTTGTAATGTTGCTCTATAGCCATTATGACATTGAGCCTCCCTTATCCAACAGTGTGCTGCCACCAAAAGGCACATTTAGCCTACAGGAGCCTGTGGAGGTCACAGTGTATAACACTAAGCATTGTGATAATGAGTTGTAATTGTTATTTAGATGTATTATTGTTTTATCTCTCTTTACACTATCTCTGTGACTACATACAGTATATAGCTATTCTGACTGTAGCTATTACACAGTCACACACTCCTGTGAAGACTGTCTTCACCTGTGTGTATTCTGTTGTATAGTTTGGAAGATAGAAAGAAGATATAATAGCACTTCAATTATTAATGCTGATTTGAGTTTAACCATGGGAGCATGAGGATTAAAGGTCTGCTTTACAAATCAGCCATACTTAGTTCAACCGTTATTTATTTAAGGCGAGCAGAAAAATAAACTATCAAAGAAAGACATTATCGCTTTATAACACTGCATTTTCCTTAATCACTACCTTTCTAATTGGGGACTTTAGATCCTGTTTTTGTGTTGATTCAAACTGTTTTAATTATCAGCTTTCAGATTTAATGTCGAAGCCGATTACAAAATGGTGACACCCTAAGCATTACTCTCAGGACAGCTGGCGTCTTACCATTCACCATGACAGCGTGGAGACGTCAAGGGTCGTTCTCCTTCTTTACTGTCACATCTCCGTCTCCGGCCAGGATGGTTGAGATCTCTCCCTGCATGAAGGCCCAAGGCACAGTGGATCCAGCCAGGGGACAGCGCTCTCCACTGGGGCAGTACACCTCCCCGCCTTGGCCTTGGCTGCGGATGAAGCCTCGGGTACAGGGGAAGCAGAACTTGTGGTGCGGGACGGAGGGACACTGGACAAAATGAGTGTCCTCCAAGCGCTCTCGGCAGAGGGTGCAGCAGAGCAGAGTGCCCTGAGCGCTGCTTGTAGACTCCCCAGCACTGGCGTTGCTGCTCGGCCCCACCGCGCTCATACCCTGCCCCAAGGCTGCCTGGGAGACTGAGGTGGAGGCAGTGGAGGGGCTGCTGCTGGTTGGGCGCCCGGCTGAGGAGGAGTGGGCCGTGGACATGCTGGGGCTATCTCTGGCCATCTGACTGGAGCTCAGGCTGTCTGCGACTCCCATGAGCGCTGAGATGGGCGAGGGCTGGCTGTGTAAACGGGGTGGGCCCTCTTGGGGGGCGGCCATGCCAGGAAGAGGTTCCATGCCTGAGTAAGCACCTCGGGGCCAGGGCTCTCTCGCTGGGTGATCAGGCCTCCCTTCGCTCTCTCCATTCTCAGAGCCCGGAGAAGCCTTGCGCCGCCGAGTTGTGCCCTTGGCTGGTACGTGGCGTCCAGCGGGTGCCATAGGCAACCCTGTATCTGGCTGTGGCAGAACCTCTGGGATCGGGGGCTCTTTAAACATACGCACACCATCATTCAACAGCTCAGACAGCCCACGCCAGTCTCCTGTGCCTTGCCGCTTCTCGTATTCCACATAGCGTAGGCCAGAGTTCACCGCTTTACCTGCATCTTTGGCTGAGTCACGGAACATCTGCCTGACCAGGTCTGGGACTCCTGAGAAGATCATTCCAGAGCCGGCAGGATACTCCACAAACACCCTCAGCTCAAACTCTGGAGTTGTGTTGGCATCAAAGGCCAGAACACGACCCATCAGATTATGGTCTTTCCTGAAGCGCACGTTAAAGGGGACGCAGCTGCTGAGGGCTACAAGTACATCCCGGACTGCTTTGGGACGGTTTGGCCAGCCTTCAACCCTGCTACGAGCCACCTCATTCAACTCAACCATCACTTCATTGTTCCTCCACACTGCAGGATCTATACCCACCAGAGCGGAGGTGCTAGGTCCCACACCCAGGGGCACAGCCTGTCTTCTGCCAGCGTCACCCATTATGGGGCCTGCTGAGACTGCAATAGGTGTGGCCCCAGCCCTAGAGCCTGATAATGGGGGTAAAAGCCCATGAGGGGCCGCTACTAACCCCTGAGCTATCAAGGCATGGGGTATGGTGCTGTGAAGACTAGGAACTGCCCCAACTATAGCCCGACGAGTGTTTGGGCTCTGTCTGCTGCCCTCTGACGAGGCCACATCTTCAGCTCTGTGCAGGCCATTGGGGAGGCGAGAAGACACCCCATACTCACCCCTCCCCCTATCTATACGCTCTCCATGCTGCCGCCCTGCTTCAATGGGCCCAGCCGGGCTGGGTTTGCCCTGCTGTGGACCGGGGGACCTGCCGTCTAAAACTCCGTGCGTGCTCTTCAGTTGCCTGGCAGTTTCAATGAGGAGCTCTATTCTGTCTGCCCCGTCGTAGTTGACACATCCCCGGCACACGGCCTCGCTGAACTCCCACAGCATGGCCCAGGGCATCTTGGGCAGATCGCAGAGGTAGCACCATTGCCGTCTAGAGGAAGACTGCGAGGCGGAGGACATGTTGTTTACAGGCCCTCAACCAAACTTTCTTCGGAGGCCTACACGTTACGGTCTACGTTTTCCAACAATTCTTCAATTCTCAGACGCCACCCGCCACATGACGCGCATTTTACGATGGAAATTAAACGCAAACTGACCTCAAAACGCGACTGTTGACGACAGCATTTAAAAGTTAGCGACGTCTTCTTTCTCGATTTTTTCGTGTCGGTCTGTGTGGAAGGAAGTAAAATGTCATAAGACACCGGAAACACCTACGCGACAGAGGCTCGGGGCACTATGGGAGTTGTAGTTCTTTCTTACGCCGCCGTCTTTGTCTCCAGCATTGTAAATATTGTAGTACTGTACGAGCAAGCAAGGAATAAAGGTACACAGAACAGGTAAATGAGGCAGGTTGTGTAATCAGAGATTTGAGGAGTGTTGAAACTCTTATTTTACTCATATACTTTACTTAAACTATTCGTTATGGGATCAGGAAAATAGGTGTTCTAATGCAAATAGCCACCTCTATATGGCTTAAGTACGGTTATGATTCTATACAGTATATGGTTTACCCTGATAATCCTAATTTTAGCTTCTGTTGAAGCTTCAATTTAAGAAAATGGTTCTTGTCAAAATGATGAGGTAGTTAGATCCATTCTGAGAAAGACTGATACACACAAAAAGAAAACTCAACTCAAGGTCCACTTATCAGTAGAATATGCTTGTAGTGCAGATGTCATAATGACAAACTGAGCAAATTTCATCTGATGTGGGAGATGTGGCTGAAAGCTCCAGAAAAGATCTTGTACCTTGAGTTGAGTTGAATTACTAGAGTTCAGTAGGTAAAACACAAGTACTTATCTCCAGTGATGAATTTTGGATGTGCCAATAACTCACATGCATAATACTAAAGAATTTAAATATCAATCTTTTTTTAAACTGCTTTAATTAATCTAGCACTTGTGAATACAAATTGTAATACTGAACATATTGCAGTGTAGGTGAGTAATTACTACAGATTATGCTTAACAATCTGAGTGTATAGATGCTGCTTCTGCCTGATCCAGCTGGGGTCTTCTAATGCAGGTATGTGGGAAATGAAACTGAGAACTTTAGTTTAACTTTAGTTAATGGAGTGATTCCAGTCAAAGTAATATTCACAGTATTGTCTACTGAATAAAACTGACACCTTGACATTGAGATCTTGATAGTGACTGAACACTCTTCTTACATATAACAATCTCCTTCATGTCTGCCATCCTTCAATCTTCATAGTGATAATCCTCTATAGTCCAGGTATCTACAAATGGAAGGCACCTTAACCACTTCAGTACAGGCACAGAGATGTCAGTGTGACTGTAGAAAACTACAGCTGCTTCTCTTGTTTGAACTTGACAATTCATGAATTTTTATATCCCCATGAATGGACATGGATGTTTCCCTGTCAAGAGTGAAGGCAAGAAAGATACAATACAACCTATGTCTGTGATGTGAACACTGGTTATATCAGTATTCACATTATGATTACTGTTCACTTTATTTAAAAACCAACAACTGAGGTCTACATTGAAATGTTATTTTAGGGTAGTGGGGGGTTATTCAAATCTAGTGTTGTGAACGTACAAAATAAACAACTGATTGAAAAACATGGTAAAAGTAAAATAAACCATACAAAATCATAGTTCAAGTAACATTTTCTAAAGCACAACAATCCTAGTTTTTGTCAATACTGATTGAATGTTTTAATGGGTGTGACAACAGAACTACAGAATACTCTATGCAAAGACACAAAACATTAGAAATAGTTGGAGGCGGGAGTATTTAGTTCAGTTGGCATGGTGTGTGGTTGAGAAACACAGCTTCAGTGTGTAAGGGTAAGGCCCACCTGTAAGAAAAGAAAGAAAGATGTACATTTTAAGAGAAAGGTAAAATACATTATGATGGCTTTAAAACGTAAAGTAAATCATACAAACATGTAGGTATGTTAATTTAACGAGAAGAGAACTTACTAGGGTTTTTCATCTGGAAATGGTTCATCAGGGCTAGGGCTTCCATGGCATCATTGATGGATTCCCACTCCAGAAGGCCAGATGAACTCCGCTCACCTTTTGTGCCACACAAGAAAACTCATTAGATTAACATAATAGACAATACTCAACTGTGTGTTACATTGAACTAAACAAAGATCTGTATAGGTTTTAAGATCAGTCTCTAATATGCCTGAAGAAGCCACCTAACAGCTGCAGCACAGCCAAAATAGCAATGTCCAAACCCAACTGGAATGTGTGAAATGCCATTTTAACTCGTGAATTCAACTAAATTGAGAATTCTAACCTTTTTTCTAACACTGATTTGGTCTAAAACAGTAAAAAATATTTATGCTGCTAAAACTAATGAAACATTTTTCCCTGCCTACCAAATTCAACAGTTAAGGAATGAATTTGGATCCCATTTTTAAATGATCTAGTTAGCAAACAACACCTTGCATTTAGAAGAAGAGCTGGGGTTTGCTTAGATTACCTGTCATGTGGATCAGTTTGAAGACCAAAAGCAATGCTTTGTTGGCAGCAGTGTGTTGTTAGGTGGACATGCAGACTGTGCCTTCTGCATATACTTAGCCAAACAATTTCCCCCACCCCTGTACTGTAAATGTGTAGAAATGTTTTGTCTTTTGGGCTTTTTGTATTCTTACACACATCTACCTTGTCGCTCCTTACATCACTTTTTTTAAAGCACGCTTCAACAAAACCAGTTTACAGTATTGGCCAGGCTGTAACTCACTCTTTCCGGTGAAAAGTTTCACACTTGTGGGAGTCTTAATTCCCAGTTCATCGCAGACCTGGAAGGAAAAGATCAGTGAAAATTCAAGGCGGTGATGATTTGTGGAAAATCTACACTTCACAGATAAAACCCTGCTGGCTTTTCTTACCTGGTTGAAGATCTCTACAGAGATGTCGGGCTGCGCGTTAAAGAAGTGGAGGACGTTGCTGGGGTGCTGGATTCGGTTCTTGGCCGCCTGCTCTGGGGAGGTGAAGCGGTTATTGCGGGATCCGTGGAAATCTTTGAAGCTGCTGGTGTTGTCCTCTAACTGGTAGCACTGTCCTGGCACAATAGCCTGCTGCTTGGACACACTGCCAAGGAAAGAGAGGTCTTACCTGCGTATCTTTTTTTTCTATGCATATGTCTTGTAATGATTTGGACAGCTGCTCTTACCAAACGTTGAGTTTCTGTCCGAAAAGGAAATTATTGTTGAGGTGAGTGATGGCCCTGTCCACAGAGTAACAGTCTCCCATCTCCACCATTGCTGCCCCAGGCTTACTCTTCATGAACTTAATCTGAAGGAAGAAAAACACCCAGTTGACTCACACAAACTGTGCTGAGACTAATGATTATTTTCATTACACATTAATCTGTCAATTAGTCTCTCAATACATTGATTTATCTTGTTTCACTCCTGTGAAGCGCACTGTTATATTGTGCCGGAGCTTGTGTCAAATGAACAATATCACGTGACTGATGACGCCCGAAGCTTCAAACGTCACTGCTGCTTCGGTAAGCGCTTCATTCAGTTTGACAGTTTTACAGCTAAACTATGTGATCGGCTCATTAGTGGGAGAAGAAGAGAGGAGAATAATAGAGTAATATGGTGATGTACATTAGAAAGACATAATCATAGGTAGAACATTTCCTCCTGATACCAAGTAATAATATAATAAAAGTAACATGCTAATTTAATGAATATCACTCTCCTATCACATCACATTGCGACTCTTATGAAATGTCACATAAATATCAACCATTAAGTTTAACAACATGAGCCCACAGTGGCACTCTGACTTTTTGGACAACACATAATTATTTTACTTTAACACATTGCACAATAACATCTGTATTAAACGCAGCACTTCTGAACAAAAGAATATAGATATATAAATAAATAAATATAGAATATAAAACACTCAGGCTTCTTGGACTTTTATTGCACATGAGACTAAAACTATTAATACCAGCGAGGTGTGGTGGAGCTTTGGCCCCAGTCATGAAGGGCTGCTGCAAGTTTTAGAAGCCACCAGATGTCACTGTGTTTGCTGAGTTTGAAGCCTCAAAGCTTCATAAGGCTTCATCCACCCATCACTAGCATTCAGCCTATGAAATGTTCAAAAATAGTGAAAAAATAGTATTCATAATTTATCAGTGATGTCTTCAATTTGCCTGTTTTGTCTAACAGTCAAAAACATGAAGATATTCAATTGACTGTCATGTATGCATTTTTTGAAGAATGACTTCAATCAGTCAATCAATCATCCAAATAGGGGCCAATTCATTTTCTGTCGATCAACTAGTCGAATCACTATCAATCAAACAAATTCATTCCACTTGACTTCTTTGAAAGGTAAAGAAGGATCTCGTTTTGGTGTCTAATGAGTAATGCTGTGGTTAGCATCATTTCACTCACCCTCTCTACGTTGCCGTAGAGGCAGAAGATGTTGAAGACTTTGTCAGCATTGATCTTAGAGGGCTCGAGGCCATATACCATAAGAACCGGGGAGTCAGCGTGAGGACCGTACTCAGGGGGTGGTGGTCCGTATCCAGGGCCATATCGCTGGCTACCACGACCACGACCACCCATACCTGGCCCCATGCGGTGGGGAGGAGGGGGGCCATAGCTGTCGTCATTGTAGCTATGATAACCTCCTTGAGGGCCACCTTAATTAGAAAAAAAAAAAAACATCAGAGGTACAGATACAGTCATGGAAGGTGATCCATTCTTCTGAATGTTAGACCACTTTCTTTACTGGATATTTACCATAATCAGGTGGGTGATCTCCAAGAAGAGCAGGCTGCCTCTGGCGTTTGTTAGGATTGGCATTGGGATCTAAAATGGTAAAATAAAAGTTGCCTATCAGAGCTTCCTTGCTAAAGGTATCAAACAGGTGCCGTACATGGACTACTATGTGCTACGGGACAAGGTTGTGATTGACATGCAAAAGAGGGGCAGATCTTAAGTGTTAAAAAACGTCTGCAGGCTCTATTTTGTTTATCTAATATGTGACATAATGGAGATTTTTTTTTATATTTAAATAGCTTTCAAACATTTCTTAAAAGACCTCCTATATCAGCCATCCTAGTACAAACACACACACCTTGTGAATTGTTCCAATTGCCTTCACCATCAGCATCTGTGCAGGTACACATATACACACGTCAAATCCAAATTAACATTAAAGAAGTATAAATTTGGCAACAATGAATAAACACATTTCTTCATCCTAAGCAATTATATAAAATAGAAACATTCAGAGAGTAAAATATGCATCAGTGCAATGAGCAGCACTTGCAGTCTAAGCATGTTTTATTGAAAACTAGGGGAACTATACAGTTATTACAAATTAGGATAAGACACAGGTATAACATCAGAAGTGAATAGACATCAAGGACTTTGAAAAAAAGTACACCCGAATTGTAGGCTGGCTTAAATTCATCAGCAAAAAAAGTATACTGACAGTCTCCATAATGGTCTATTTCTGTTGTAAAAAAGAAAAAAAGAAAAAAAGCTCTCCCACAAGCTCCATTCATCCAAATCCAGGATTTCAGGGTTTCTCTGCATCAACAGCCACCCTTTTTATAGGAGCCACATCCTGAAGTTTAGCAAATCAACAATCTAGTCATAGCAATTCATTATGAATACAGCATTTAATGTTCTCATTTAAAAACTGTTATTTTTCAATAAATATTTTGTTCTGGTTATGAACACTGTGCATACTTTATTAGACTATAGTAGTAGACTATAATCAGCAGGATATTTAGTAGATATCAAAATAAAGCTAGTTTTCAATCAGACCTGTAGGCAGTGAAGATTTTCCTCCTTGTGACTATCACATGATGTTTGTGAAAAGTCAGAACTGTCCACCTACACCAAGTTTTGAAGAGCATCAATAAGTATGAGCCCACTGGAAAAAAAAAACCTTCATTGTTTCTTATGAAACATCCAAACATCTCAGCTTGCAGTACTTTTGGAAAATGCAGCCTACCATAATCAAAATAACCACATTATTAAGTAGTGCAGTGTCAAGGGCAGATCCACACTACACTCCAGCAGGTAAGTGGCCTGTCTTGGTATCACCCAAACTTAATTCACATCTGTTAGGTGAAACAGAATTGCTATTTTGGTTACAGTTAGCTTATGACATCAAATCTAGTTCACACACCTGTGATATAAAATAGGTGTACTATCCCAAATACAACCTTAATTGTAACCAAAAGATTTCTCTGCAGAATATGTAGGATATGCAGACACTGCAGGTACACACAGTGATGTGGACACTGGGAGATTGTGCATTAAACACCATGAACAGTGCACTGAAACAGATGTGAAGTTAATCATACTAAATCAGTGGCTGCTTACAATGTGCCCTGGATTGCAGATTGCTAGTTGAATGTGCCACTAGAGACACACACCAATAGGCAATACAACGGGACAAGTCACCAAATGGGGACTTTAATCACAAGCACCACTTAAACAAACCACTCTGCATGGAATTTTACATTACGCATAAAATCTAACATATTCTTATATTGAACACAAATAAAACCCTTAATCTTAGTTTCATTATATCCTTACTTGAGCAAACAAACCCTCCTGTCATTATAATGTGTCACCACCAGGTGGGACAACAACCTCAGAACAGTACTAAAGCCAAATAACAACAACCAGCACTACAACCAAAATCCCCATCTGTAAAATAAAACCTGCCTACCTTGACAGTTTGGAAAATCCATATTAACTGCCACTACTGCTGCAAGACAGTTTTACCTAGATATCAAAGTTAGGATTTTCAACTTCTGACTGGCTCCACTCATTCCCTCAGATACTAACATGCTTGGTAACCCAACAAGTATATAATCAGACAGCCATAAATGTAGCAAATTCTTAGAATATTTTAACAATACTTTATGAATAGAAAGTTGCCAAGAAAATTCAGAGCCAGTTTGTCGATTACATTACTGTTATTTGCTGTTGTTACTATGGACCTATATCATATTGTAATATTAACATGATGGCTCAACAATTTGCAGTCATGGTGTTTTAGTTTCACAATAACTTTCACCTCTTAACCATCATGTCAGATTATTCATTCATTTCTTTCAAGTACTTACAGCACCACACATGGAGCATGGGACACAGTGGGCAGGTAGGGGGCAGTCTTCAGCAAGGATGCTACCCGCCAACCTCTTGACTCCAGCCTCAACTCATTCTCCCTCTTCAGTCTTTTCTTCCTTCTTTCCTTCATTGCATCCCCACCACCAGAGAGAAAAGTGCATCCCTCCATACGTCCATGCTTGGTTTTAACTTGCCGCCGGTTTGTTTTGAAAGTTGCTATTAGAGGCTCATTTCCAGCTTACCGTGCTCTGACCACAAAGCAGGACATTTGCACCGTTTGAGAGTGGGCTGCCTGTCCACAGACACACTGAGCCAAACCTGCATCACACGGGAGGCGTTAAAGGCATCACTATGGGCCAGTGCAAAAAAGGCAAAATGAAACAACGCAGAAACAATACAAGAACAGCAAAGAGAGGAGGAGGGAAATGGGGAGGAAGGTACAGGGAAAAAACAGAAAGTCCATAAATGTAGAAAGCTTTAGGAAAGGAGTTTTTATCTGTTTGCCTCTGTGCTTGTATGCTTGATAGGTGTTTGATGCTTGTGTCTTCATAGGCCCCCCCGTGGATATTTCTTCTCATGTAAAAATGGACGCTCACATGATGCTTGCTTATGGTTTATTAGCTGTCAGCCACTTGCAAAGTGAAAAGGCATCTAGTGCTTGACAATAAGTCATCTGGAATATCTGCGTGACGATGTGCTGTCATGGCGGGTCAGCTGTGTGTTGCCGTGGATGTTCAGCTCGTTGTGTTGTCATGTGTTCGGCACAGGAAGGTAGAGACGAGCGGTATTAGCATCTGAGAGAAAGAATGGCCTTTTTGTTTACTGCCCCAGTATGTGGTGTCATCTGTTCCCTGGTCGGGCTGAGTGTGTCTGCAAACTCCTCTGTTGCTCCCTGTGGTTGTGTTATGGCAGGCACATCCCAAGGGCTAGGAGGCGTGGCCGCCAACGACCACACACCTGACTCCCGCCCTCATCATCAATGTGTTGTGTCAAAAGTGGTGACTCCTCGGGGCTCTGCAGATGAGATGTGCTGTACTGGTAAAGAGGTGGTGGCAGATGCTTATCAATCTATCAACATCAGTCTGTGGTGGATATGCGAGGTGTCTGTTCGCGTGGCCTTGGAGTATTTCTGTCCCTCAAACTGAAATGGTGGCTACTGTCCACCACCAAAAATAAAATGGACTCCCATGTCAGGTGGTGGAGATAGGGGTGATGATGGACTTGGAATAAGGAAGTACTGAGTTGAGGTTGTGTTCCGGTATTTGTTGCCCCACTGTGTCCGATGTATGCCACAGAGCAGATTTACGTTAGTTGTGGCTGTGGGTGCTGTTATACTGTTGCTGTAGAAGCCGCTGTGTCTGCTTAGAGGTTGAGGTAAGCCTGTATGAGTTAGCACAGTGAGGACACAAGGAGTACCTCTGGTTCATAAGGCAGCACAAACTATAGAATATCAAGAAAGATGTCAGACACCTGTATGAACCTTGAAATGTACATGTCGTGGTCCTGGTTGTGTACAAGAGAAACAACTACATCATTTTACAGTGTTTGACGAAAAAAGAAAATCAAAAATGTCCTCCATACAGATACACTAAATTAGAAGTATGTCTGTAATCAGGTTTAAAATCACAGCAAAATTCTATTGCTGTCCACGCACAATCTAGGGCAAATATGTCATATTACGAACCGCTGTATTGTCTTCTCCATCACGCTCATTAACACATTACATTGTAGTGAATGTTTTTTTTTCCCAGCTACCCTGAAATCTGATTAGCTAACAGTTTGCACTTAGCATTTAGCAGTAAATGGGTCATTAACTTCCTTTGCCGGAGGTTTCAGGCATTCAATGATCTTGATTTTTAGTTTTTGAGTTTTAAACATATTGTTTTTAGCATTACATCAACAAAACACATATCCAATAACAGATGATGTAATCCCTACCTTTAAAAACCTATATTCACATTATCTGCTCTTTGCCAGTTCATCAGAGTCTCTAAACAATACAAATTTGTTGACACTACACATATTGATTTGAAAGCTTAACAATGTAGATGACAATATCGAGTGTGTTTTGTAATATATGTTTTACATTAAAGGTCCCATGAAATGCAGAATGTTGTTGTGTCCCGGATCTGTCGTTCCACCATCAACTGTTTCATGTAAAACATACCAAAAAATGTAAAATGCAGTTGCGACTGTTGTCATTTTTAAATAACTCATCATGTACTTGGGCATATGCAAAACCATCCATCCAATAAAAATGTCATCAGACTGAGATGCCATCCAACATCAGCAGCTACCGTCTCTGCTTATCGTAATGCTGACACCCCACAACACGGTGGGGTGTTTAATCTCCTACAACACAGTGACAACTACTGACAGTGTTTATTCTGCTGTTTATGCTCCACCTGCCCTCAAACCCAGCCCCTCTCATCGTGAAGTCCAACCCTCATGCAGAAATACTAGTACAGTACATCAGAGCCTGGGAAAGGTTCAAAATCTCAGGAGTTGTTTCATGGGACCTTTAACCAGAGGTGTGCCTAGTGGTCTCACAAGTCAACTCGGCTGCCTAGTGCATTGTCTAATTTAAGCTATGATAAAATCTCCACTATGTTTGAAAGAATGCTAACAGGTGTGATAGTCTCTGTACGGTTTTCTGGATTAGAGTAGGCAGGGATGTGAGGCTGTGCACCTGTGACATGCTCTATAGGGAATGTGAACCTATGTGAATAATGGTGCACCTGCATATGCTCCTGTGACGGGTGCGTTTGGGCCTCTCACATGCATGAGCCTGTAATTGAGCTTGGCTGCCCTTGAGGTTGCTCCTCATGCCCTTACTTTGAGCCTGCTGCTGTGTGGCGAGAAAATGCATGAAGACTGTGAAGGCATCACAGGAATACTGCCTCTGAACACGGAGCTGAGCAGCACGGTGAGCGGTGGAAGAAACCGTTCATCTGTGATCAAAGGCAATACCCCCGGAGGCAGAGAACCCTAACCATCCCATACAGTGGCATGAGAGGAAAAGAGGCAGAAAAAAGGGGGGAGGAAGGGTTGGGGGACTGCATGTTACCTTGGCCACTGAGGTTGGGGTTTGTATAGTCCCACGTGTCCTGGTCGTTCTTGAAGACATTAAGGCGTGCTGGCTGTGAATAGGATTGCATTACAATCAAAACTAGTTTCCTCTCACTGATGTTTAGAGTGCTGCAGGGATGACGTATTTTTGTAGGCCAACCCTGAAGTTCGCCCTGGTTCCCTCGACAAAAAGCCAATGGGATTTTTCCATTGGATTTTGGATTACTACAGAAAATAAGCTCTGTGGCAAACAGAAGTTTATGATTCTTACATGTTTTGTTCAGCAAGATAATCTTCACAAATGAACACAACTTTTAGGATTTTTGAAGCGTAAATGCAGTCACCAGAAGTAAAAAGCTAACGTTAGGCTATAAACAAACTACACCACGCTCACATGACTTCAACATCACCACCACTAAGCTTCCAACTTGTAATTTAATTTTGTGCACTTACCTCTTCTACAAAAGCCTTTGGGAAAGTTTGAATTAGAATAGTTTGCAGTATAAACACGAGGCTGTAAAGGTGGACGAGTGAGTAGATGAGTTTCTGTGTTCGGCGTGATGACGTTTAATGTCCCCGACAACCTCTGTAGTCTCATTTAGCCACTTGTTAGCAACCACCTGTTTTAAGACACATAAAAGCTTCAAAATTCACCAGTGAGGTATTTACTGATGGATTTTATATCGTAGAACAAAACGTGAAAACCTCTTAAGCTTGTGTTAACCACAGACCTTATTTCAGGCATCTAACCAAAAACCCTTTCAAGAAACCCACTGACTTCATGACGAGGGAACTGGAAGTGCAAAAATGCTAACTCATTTGCGGGTTTTAGGACTCTATTCAACAGGCACCAAGGTTGATTGGACGTTGCCATGCACTTACCTTGGCATATTCGATCTTTAGAGTGCAGCAGCCAGAATAGATGTCAGCCCCATTCAGAGAGGCTTTGGCCCTCTGGGCACTTTGGACCGAATCAAATGTGGCAGCAATGAGTTAAGGTGAGGTCTGATTATATTTAGATTCCGGAGGGCCCAAGTATAATTAAACATCAACATATTGTACAATAATAGTGCGTCCATAATATGTAAAGGAACATGGCCAATAAAAAAGGCAATCATTGACAAAGGATATTCGACCATGGCCTGAACACCATTCTTTCTGAAGATGACGATCCTCTGTACAGGGCCACAGTTGTTACAAATGGTGTAGAGCACATCCTGTAGAGGAACACAGAAAAGTTCATATAGTACTCCTGGTATAGTAAGCACCCTTTATGCGACAGCACACATATCGACTTTAAACATATCACACATAAACATACTGCTTTGCTGACTGTTACCCAATTTTAAATTGCTAGATGTTTGCCATTTCTATAAAAAAGAATCCAGTGACATCAAAGTGGAAAGGGAAATTCACAGTAGTTGTGAAAAGGACATATTACAAAGAAAAAAGAAAAGATTATTATTTGCATTCTAAAACCATGCCAATGCAGAAGAATAGGTCTGTATGCTTCAATATTAGTTGAGAATCACAACTCCTAACAAATGAAGTGCAGTGGGGAAAGAATGGATACTGTTTGATGGATGTATTGGCTGATGTACCTCTAATCAAACAGTGATTTTTCAGCACTTTGTGAAAATAAAATAATCTAATGCCGATTATGAAGCCAGTTTCAACCTTGGCTCATATCTGATTTTGAAAAACAGGCTTTAATGTACAGAGATCTGAATTTGTAATTATACAGTAATGTATCCAGTTCAACACACTACTAAATAAGTTATGACGCAAGACTCTCACTGCACGCAAGGTTAGTTTTTATAATCAAGTTACCGTGGTAATAGGATAGATGGGGTTTATGATCGTGAGCAGCAGCACGTTGTTGACGCTCCGAGTGTCGTCTGAGTCTCCTGGCCGGGAGATCTTTTGACTTGTGGAGTAATTGATGAAGGCCGGATGGCCTGCGATGTAAACCTGGTTCTCTGCTGCATATGTAACAGCATTGCAGGAGCCATTCATGTCCTCATACTCCACCAGGGCCTGGCGCTTCTTGGGCATCATCACCACATAACTGTAGACAAATGTTTCAAGAAGAAAATAATAGGACCCATAGGCTGGATTACTGAACCATGTTTCATTAAGGAGGTACTAAACACTTAAACATGTTTTCTGAGCTGTAAACTAAATGATATGGCTGTACTATGATGAAACACGTCAATGCTGGTGTTAATATTGACATTTCTTACCAAATTTATAAAAATCGGCATTTCATGGGTGGAAAATGGCTCAACACGCCATCTACTGTTTTAAATCAGCCCTGAACCTGCGAGGCCAATGCTGACATAGAGTCAGTCTATGTCATGAAATTTATATAAAAAAAGACTCTAATGAGTGTCAGTCAGTCCCCTGACCCACACACTATATAGGCACGAGGCCACACCTCCTACAGTTGTTGTTCCCTCACTCCTCTGTTGCAGTTTTTAAATATGGTGGAAGAGAGGGTTCTAGTAGAATTTAGTAGAACATTCAAATCTACAGCTCTACACAGCTTTTAGCCCATTGTTTAGGTTTTCTGGCCTGCACACAGTATGTATGGTTGAGTTTCATTCAAACAATAGGCAGCCATTTACCCCAGACAGGCTCAGATAGCTGTGTGTGTGCTACGTGCCCTGTATGGCACAGCACAGATAAGAAGTCAACTAGTGGCTAGTGAAAAATCCAGCATCTAACAGGCTAAAGACCACGATAGTTTCAAAGGATTTGGATAACTAACCCAGACGTGAATATTGGACTCCAGCAGTGCTCTTTCTCTCATATGTTAAGTCGACAACTATTTTCTAACATAACAGCCATAGCAGCTTGATAGGATGACAGTGGGTAAGGACTGTGTCTGTGAGTACCTTCATGAGGTTATTATGAATGTTCACACATCAGGACCTCTGAAACCTTCAGCATGAGAATCACACCACTGCAGAATACAGTAAATACTATGAGCACAGACACACAGGGGTGCTCTGTTAGTACCTGATGGCCCCAAACTCCTGCAGGGCCTCCACCAGGTCAGCCTCCATGATACCGTCCACCAAGCCCCTGATGTGCACCACCGGGGAGGGTAGCGGTTTGTGAGGGTCATCGTAGCTCTCCTGAAAAGCACACAACATGATGCTTGTAGAGTCAGAAAAGACTTCCAGCGCTGGTGGTAAGGGGTTGGACCAGCAGACCGGCAGAGATGAGTAAAATAGCAGCCACAGTCAGTGAGTCTTTAAATGTTAAAATAACCGTTATTGCGTTGGAGATTAGAGACATGAACGTTAAACACTGGCCTGACTCAGCGACCAATTATTTGTATTCATTTGCACCGCTTATGATTAACTAAACATGTTTTCTATCAGTACACAAAAGGGCAGTTATATGTCGTTGAGTAGCTAACGTTATTTAATTTTAGAGAAACTCTGTGACCGTTATACCGTTGTTCTAGCTAAACCTGACCAAACTCGCGTTAACGTGAAATGGTTTGCTTCGGTTAGCTACTTAGCCTTTCCTCTCTTAAAAAAGCAAAACCGAGCACCTTTTTAGCATAATAACACGTCAACTACCAAGCCAAAGAGGAAACCATCACCGTTGTCATTCCTCCGTCCTCAGTTTTCTGTCTTTTCGTTGCTCTGCCGCCTTCTCCGTAGTATCGGCCCGCAGCAGCAGCCATGTTGTCCTGTCCCCTGTGCCGGGCTACTGCTGCGTTCATGATGTGTAGGAAGAACGGAATACTGCTTGTGCAGCAGAAAGCAACGACTCGGTTTTCCATAATTAGGTGTTTGAAGCTGTAAAGACATTTTTATTGAACCTTTCAGGAGTTGTTCCTAAAATATGTTTTATTCTGCAGATGGGACAGATATTCAAATAATTATACATTCTCTACACATGAATACGTCTCCTCCACTGGTTAACGTTTGATAACTGCGATGATCACAGCATGACTTTTTTAACAAGTTTATTTTGGTTATTCTTCTGAAATTGCGACCTGACAACCAGTTTGACTTATTTAGACCAGTGTGCTTAAATGTTTTATTTCTCGTGAAAGGTGATGAATAGATAGATAGATTTACTGTCCCCAAAGGGGAAATTTGTTTCCAGAGTGCATTGTGCCTCCGTAACATAGATACATAGAATGCAGCAGCAGAGCGTCACACGCTACACACGTTACTATTGGCCACTTTACCATATCAATCATCAATATTATCGTGTCCTCCAGGAGAGGAGGTGGGGTTAAACCATGGGTTAAACATTTTGAATAGTCAAAGAATAGAGGAACACTAACCTGTTACAAATCTGACACTCATAGAAACTATGAAACACTAACCTAAACAGCACTACTTTCACTTGACTCAATACTTTTCAACTAAAACTCCATCATGTAATTTACACAACCTTGTAGGATGTTTTCCCAATATGCTGAAATGTTGGTCCTTTAAAATGGTCAGGAGAAAAAGAAATGTTTGACCCACTTTTTACCTCTAGTGTAGCTGACCCATGTATTACACAAAAACATGAAAACTGTATAAAATTATGCATGAAGTGTTAATCTCTAATGACTCTTTTTAGCCACTGGCACAGGGAAATTCTAAGTTTTAGTTCTTTTAGCACTGGATACAGTCATCATTTCATCCCAGGTAGTGATTTTATCACTACATTATGTCTTACCTGCATGACAGGTGTTATTGTGTTGCTATGGTCTTCCTCCACAAAAATGACTTGGATTGTATCTTGGAGGTCTGTTTTGGGGATATGTTCTTCAGTCTTGTTTTTCCATGGTAACACACATTTTTATCCTTTTAGAATCCTGAAGCTGCTATTCACGTGTTTTTTTGGATGCACAATCCTAAAATATCTTCTATAACATGAAACACAGAATTTAAGACCATAATATGTATTTAAGTCAGTGAGCCAAAAACCAGAATGTCATATTCCCTGACAAACATCTTGGTATTACTACTGCACTAATGAGGAAGTCATACAGTACTTAAACAACCAGTGTGGGTGATGGATCCAATGGAGACACACTCAGTTAAAGATTCCAATGTAATAATGACATCTTACAATAAATTACAATATATTTTTGTTCATATCAGCTCAAATACATTAAATTACAAAGACATTCAATTACACCATTGATAAATAAACAGATAAGATTTCAGGGGTGAATGAATCATAACTTTCAAACAGTCAAGCTCAATGGCAGATACTAGGTACATTTTGTTCATTCCACAGCTTATCAGAAATCCATTGCCTGTGTAATTCTTCGCGATTATACATTTTTACATTGGATCCATGTAGTGCATTTCTGATAAGTATTATTATCAATACTTACAGTGAGATCAAATTCAGTAGGTGCATTACATTACTCTAAACAATGCCTCGTGTCACATAACTCAACAGAGAAACATAATTTGTCAGTGAGAGATATTACACAACAGCAGCTTATCTCCCAAACTGTAGATTGTAACCAAACCACGGCCGCAGAAAACTCTTCTGATTGGCTGGCAGTTCCATCAACAACTAAAACACTTTTATATTCAACAGTTTAACTATTGTTCTAAATCTGTGCGCAAACATTTGAGGTAACCATAGCATCAGTACATTTGCTTGGAGCTACGTTACCAATTAACTCTAACTTGTCAAACAGACCTAATCATGGGTTAATGCTTACTGACAACAAACACAAAAAATGGATGACAGTTTGAGCACAGCTTCTACTTTTGCCTGTGGTAATACACTCAGACTTGACTGCTACAACACAAAGCAGAGTGGTGTCAACCATTATTTCCATGCATCAGGGCAGCTTGTCATGTATTATCACTTACATTGCTCATCTGTGTGAAAGCAGCTGTCATTGATTTTCTTATTTATTTACTAGGTTAGGCAGTCTAATATGACCCAGCCTCTATAAGCATGAGGAGAATAAGACCAAACTTGAAATTCAGGTTATGAGCCATCAGGTGTCAAGCAAAATCCAGTGACTTCACAGAGTACATGTTGACCATTTGCTCTCCTTTATCAAACAGTCACTACATGTTATTTAGTCCACAAGTGAAAATTAATCAGTACTGTCACAATCAGTTCTGCTGACTGGAACTGTCCGGCAGTGGATGTGACGTACAGATTTGCATGTGCGAGTCTGTAGTGTGTGTATACATTTTTTTATGAACCATGGCAGCAGTTGTCAAGTGATATTAGGTCTTCTCAGTGGTAGTTACTGTAACAAAAGAATGTCCTGGTGATGTGTGTTTGTTATTGTGCAGTCATTACTCTCCCCAGCTGTGCTCTCTCAGAAGCCTTGTATATGGCAATAGGCCTCCAAGCTGGAGAAGAGGATGTAGAGGAACCAGAGTCCAAAGAAAAGCAGGGAAGTGAGGACTCTGGAGATCCGCGGGCCTCCCAGCTCACCGCCTATGGACGGCCTCCGGCGTAGCATCAACACTCCCATAGTGAAGAAGGCAAAAATGGTGAAGAGTGTGACGGAGAAGGCCAGCGAGCCGGGGTCCACACGGAAGACCTTACCTTTGATTTTCCAATATACAGCAGCCACGGACCAGGCCACCCCAATGCCCAAAAACACATTAACCGCGTTGCTTCCTGTCACATTTCCCACGCATGCATCCGCATACTGGTCCTGAGTCGCAGCCACTTTACTGGCAAAGGTATCTGGAAAAAATAGTGAAGTTAGAAAATAAATAGTCAATAGTTCAATTGTTTAAACCAACACAACCCCTTTTACTGTCTTTTACCCTGGCTAGGACTTCTGGAATAAATTGAACTGACTTAAACATTGCCATTACTGTGTGTGCCTACTGTGTTGCTCAGTAGAGACTCACTAGTAGAACCACTTACCAGGAAGTGAAGTCCCCAGTGCTACAAAGACCACCGCAGTGACAGTGTCTCTCAGGCCGACAGTGCAGCCAAAATGGGAAGCAAGGTCTCCAATAATGGCTGTTAAGAAACCAATGACAGAGATTGACACTATGAAGCACGCCCAGCCATTCCAGTACTCGGTGGGTGGGATGCAAGCAAACAGAAGCTTCCAGAAGATGCACAATATGTGCATGAAATAGTCGAAGCAGTTCGGCATTCGCTGCTCCTGTCCCTCCTCCTCATCTCCATCACCTGTTTAAAGAAGACACAGTGAAGATAAATCAAACAAAGCAACAAAAGGCATGTCATCATCCACAAATGATGCAGTCAGACTTTGGGCCAATCACGAATGAGCTCATAGTGTCGAATTAAGCTGTAAACAAAAAAGTTGTAACCAGGTGCAGTCAGATAATCAATTGTACTGGCTTTATTGTGTAGACCAACTGGTTTTGAGTCTCATATCCTTTGATGCTTTTATATGTCTCTTTAACTTTTCCCAGTACTTTCGCTCTATGTCTTGAACCTGTTTTGACATGGGGGGTGGTCTTAGTGCCTATAGGCTAGTGACTGACAGGTCAAGGTACATGTGAAGATGGTGGAGAATAATATATCTGGGGTAGGTTGTGCCATTTTATTAATGTAAATTATGTTTTATGGTTAATCTATTTTTCTAATGTGAAAAAACATTGTTATGATGGCTCATGTAGTAGTATCCTTATATTTATTGAGCAGACACGAGAGTATATTGAGACTATATAGAGTGTATTGGTCTTCTCATCATGTTAAACCCCAGTTTTTACACTTTGTTTTTGTATGGTTTAAACAAATAAGATAGAACATGTTAATTAGTGAGCTTTAGAAGTGCTGGTAGGCAGATTTTGTGGTTGGTCTGAGGTATGTTGACGTGAATGAACGGCATGTCGTCCCTGGCCAGCTAACTGAACAGAAGAAGCAAACCTAACCTAAACATTTATTCAGACCCTTTAATTTCACATGTTAATTTGAGTAAATGTTAAACATAATCCACATGAATAAAAAACAACTTTAAGATAGAGAACAAAAAACATTGGAACTGATAATAAAAGCTGAGAAGTGAATGAAGGTTGAAAAGTTATGCACGCCCTTGGTCCAATTTTAGAAGGTCAAAATGCAGTGGTCAGATACACAGTTCTGACAAAAGAAATGTACTTTTATACAACTATGTCCCTGATCAATACATTTTCTTAATTTTAACAATGTTTCAAACAATCAATATAAGAAGTCCATAAAAAACAAACATAATAACCACTCACCTGCACTGACTGTGACTGCTCCAATGAACTGCTCCCTCCACGAGTGAGTGCCAATCACTAAAGCCAGATTTGTGTCCTTCAGGAGTTTGTCCACTGTGTTCTGTTACAACACATTACATAAAGATGATGTCAGTAATAAGGCAGATGTAGTCATAGTTCATATTAATATACACACAACAGATGGGTTCACATTTCTGCCTGGCGTTTGGCTTGGTGACTGTGGCAAATTATTTTTATCTCTCTTTTTAAAAACGTATTCATTCTTTCTTTTTCTGGGGGGTATAGGTATGGGGTATAAGGGGTAGGTGGGTAGAGGCTTTTCTTGGATATTGTAAAGACCTAAGACAGAGATGGTGATACATCTCATCTGCATTTTTTTCTTCTTCTTCTTTTATGAGACTGTTTGCAGATATTCATTTATGGAGTCTATGTTACTTGTATGAGGGCATTCAGTCTCTTTTGTGTTATTTTCCTGTACCCTTGCCAGATTAAATTGGGAAAATGAAATAGAAAAGTTGGCCACAAAACAAAAAGGCAAGGCCACAAAGCCACTGGCTTCACTGTTCTGCTGCAGAATTTCAATTAAATTTAGAATTAATGGAACCAAACATTTCACACACAGCACACACGGATACACACAAATTGCCTCAGTGCATCTCAAATCAAGATGCATGTAGTGCATGAGAAAAGTTGAGGATTATTTTTGTAATCAGAAGAGTGTAATGAAGAGTTTAATGAGAAAATGAGATGAGAAAAGTCTAATCAGTACCATCACACATTGCTGGCAGAAACTGTACCTGGTCTAGTACTCCATTGAGAGTCTGATGTGTAAGAGAGTGCGAGGTGGTTAATGAAGTAAGACATATATTTAAACTTTTGCACGCTTAAATAACACAGATTTGTTTGTCTGCAACAACCCCAACCCCAGAGGTGCTTACATTTAAAGTTTGTAAAGGAAATACCACTCAACTGAAAAATTTGATATATTGTAAGTCAACAAATGTCAATTTAACAACTATTGTAGACAACTGAGTAACAATAGGAGTAACTATTGTTACTCCTGCCTAATGCAGATAGTAGCGTATTTCACAAAGGTAATTTCCTTTAAGTTGCATATGATAATAAAAAAACTCTGGTTCATATTTCCTAATGAACTTAACCTAAAATATACTTGTCTGTTGCTTGTATTCAGTGATCTCTTTGTCAGAGTGCAGAGACACTTGGTTTACTGCTAGGGTAATGCCTTCTATCAGCCACTCACACACCTTGAACTCACAGGACTCCTCTATGATGACCTCCAGCCTGCTGTGCTCTCCTAGAATGGGTTTGCCCATCTCAGAGATCCTCCGGGCTTCTTCCTCCTCAGGGGTGGGGTTGCCTGTCAGGGAGCACAGACATTAAATTATCATGTCTATAATTTATGGGGCATTTACAAAACACACACACACACACACACACACACACACACAACCTAAACCTCATCCAAGGGTACAGGCCAAACCTAAAGCATAAAGATGAAAAAACAGTCCACACTCTGCACACACTTTCAAAGTAAAAATGTTTTAAAGGTGCTGTGTGTAGCATTTAGAGAGAATCTTGTCTCCATAATTTGATGAATTTCCTGAAACAGGATGTTGGGTTTTTTTTTGCCCTGAGTTGAGTATCTCAGGCAACCTTTTTACACAGATTCAAACCCCAATCATGGTCTTAACCTTGACCTTGCCCATCTTTAACTCAAAGCATGTGATTGGCAAATTGGGGGTGGTACACAGCTAGGTAAAAAAAAGGCCATAATCCCAATAGGCCCAGACATAAGGGGAGGAATCATTCAAAAATGTAAATCAGTAGGATAAAAGAGAGAAAGAAAAAAAGAGATAAAAAGAAAGAAAGTTTTACTTGACAGGAGAGGCAGAGTTGTTAAGAGACATATATTCATATTATTGGTTGTAATTCTTATGTATGATAACCTGATAACCAGCAGGAGCCAACAGCAGTAGAAAAACCTACTCTAATCGCCTGTGGTCTTGGCCCCACCCCAAAGGCACAGTGTATGTGCCAGTCCTGAAGGGTGACAGCAGCCCCCAGCTGTGTTCCTAGCACTGCCCCCAGGTCAGCAACCCACCCCCAGTGGATCTGGTACTGCCATCATTGCTGACAGAAACTAAGCCCCATCCTCAGCATTTTTCCTGGCCCCACCCCCAGTGGCGGCACACCCTTCCCCCAGTAGTGGTACTGGCTCTGCCCCAAGAGGCAGCCATACACCCCCACCATCACGTACAGCAGGCCCCACCCTCAGCAGTTGTACTGGCCCTGTCCCCAGTATCCCTGACCATAGACCCTTCATGATTTTTTTCCCTAGGCCCGTCCAACCAGTGCAAGCAGCTGGCTGCTCAGTGACATGCCCCGCCCTCTGCAAGCACAATTAACCAATAAAGATTTGCTGTCTTCCAGGAAGTAAAAGTAATGACATGCTGATGTATATTACAGCACAAAACAAGAAGTAGCATAAATGGAGCTAAACCTTTCAGAGTTTCTGACAATGACAAGTAGTGGAAGTGATGAAAGACTGAAACCATGTTTAGGCTCTTCTTTTAAACAAATACATGCACAATGCCAGGAAAGCAACAAAATCCCTTTTGCTACAGGAAGCAATGGTCAGGAGATCCACTGATCTCAAGGGAGTAATGGGATTTTTATCTAATTAATTTTGAGAAACACACTAAGTTTACTGCTGGTGGTGTGAGACTAAGGCCTCCAGTTGTCTCACTGATGGCCAAGGCAGATTTGCAATTTCACAATAAAATGTTAGTATTTAAAAATGCTGCACATTGCACCTTTAAACACCCACACCTACACCCAAACTATCTTACCCTGGTTTAGCAGCAGTGCTGTGAAGAAAGACAGACAATGATTCAATACAATATAACAACACTATTTTCAGAGCCTAATACATAGAGTATAGAGTGGCGTGTGGGAACCTAAAATGCAATCTAAAAAAACTCTGTACACTTTGTTTAGTTCAACATGCAAAGTGCTCCTTCACTGTTGCCTTCATTTCCACTCTAATGTCTAATGAAATAATCTACTGTACATTACAAACTAATGTAATTGATTTTCTGGACCTCCAATAACAAGCACATATCCAATTCCTGCAGCATGCCTTTGACACATTGGGCACATACAGGGACCAGGCAACTGAAGGATACTAGGATGTATTCATAATTGGCTGCAGCGCCTGTGTGCCAGTGAAACAGAGACTGCAGTGAATGGCAGCGTGTAATCTTCAGTTACTGGCTCTGACGCAGGTGCCCAGCATTCATCCGCCTGTATTGCTGTTGTGATTGTTTTGATACTTGATCTTGGATATTGCTGCCCTCTACTTGGAGTGTACTATTTTATGATAGTGTAAACTAACGATTTTCTAGACTATCATCTCATACTGCATTGCTTCATTACCATAATCATGAAAACACAAGTAATGTACACATTAAGGATGACATTTAAAATGCTTTACCAGAGATTCCTCGCTTCAGCCATTTGGGGTCCTCAAGCACAATGAAGAAGTTTTCCTGCTTCTCGTACTCCTCCACATTTATAATGTGCACATGTAAGATCTGACTGGAGATATGCAAGCATGCACACACACACACACACACACACACACACACATTTTTATTTCAATAACAAAGAATTAAGTACTATTCAATACGATGAATGATAAGGTACATACGTACGTCCACATCATTTGCTCTACCATCTAAATCACATCGCAAATTAAAGTGACCTAAATAATTAATCACAATGGACCTTTAAATAATTTAGGCTTAAACATAGTGTGCTCTTGCTCCTCAGTGTGCAAAAGAAATACAGCTAAACTAAATGACGTGGAGCATGAGAGTACCCTGGTTAATCAATGTCTGTATAGTTAATTTGTGGAATACTTTGATGGGGGTTCGAGCAGATTGCGAGCCTTTGGATGCTTGTTTCTTATTTAATTGACAAGAAGCAAAACTCTTGATTTTCTTTAAAATAATTCATCGTGGTTACCGCTATATGCTGATGCTCTGTTGAGGTATATAAATCTACTTTAAGAAACATTTGATGCATCTTATGACCTTCAGTGAAGACGTTACATTTGTGGCTATTTTTATAAAAAAATTGATTGGCTTGTATAAGTGAACCGGATTGACATATCGACATTTCTTTAACAACTTTAGATCAGTGAAGTCTGTAGATGATCCTGACTAAGTTTTGAGACGAGTGGCCCTGCGGTTTCTGATGAGCAGGAGACCAGATGCAGATGACTTGAGAGATTAAAATGATGAAAGAATTTTGACTCCAGGCCAAGCCGTTGATTATTGCAGCGTCACCTTGAGGTCACTGAGTGTCATTATATGTGGCTGAGTAGTGGGTGGAATTTACAACCCTCCTGTTAATTTAGGTGTTTCTAGGTCTTATGGTTTTTTTACACTTTTACACTTTTAGCAGAGAAAAATAATAAGAAGAAGAAATGTTCACAGGGTCACAATAGGTAATCTTCAACTTGGTATGACTTCAATGAGCACTTGAAAACATAGCACATGCATGAATTGCCACATTGCTGGCAAGTGGCCAGATTTGGCCACCTGGGGACCTTTGTATCCCCAAAGAAAGACTTTATGACTGCGCCACTAGGGAGAAATGGTTGTCCACACACCTTCTCACAAGTTGAGACAATGACTTCTTATAAACCACTACCCTTTTCGCCTATCATTACCAAACTTTATACAATGAATTGAACATGACCGTAGAACATGTGGAACCATTTTCACTCAAATCAATGTTATGTTGTTTTTGTATGTATTGTTTATGTTTGTGAGTTAAAATTGTAAATGAAACATGAAGGCTTGAGGTGAGATAGATTGAGATAGATTTGTCTGGACCCCCAGAATCCAGGAAAAAAGGAAGTTTGTTTCTGAGACTTACGGTTCAAAAGTTATAGGCATAAAGGCCTACATAAAGTTCGTTGTTATAGTGCCACCATCTGGCCAGTTTTTTTGTCTGAGTAGTGGGTGAGATTTCCAAAGTTTGGGAACTGTGGCTGTTACGGTTTCTGAGACCCAGATACTTTTAGGGCACAAGAAGAAGAAGAATACTCCTAACAGATACAACAGGGCAGCTTCACTGGTTGGATCCCTAATAATAAGGCTACACACCCCTACACGTCTTCATTAACTATGATCTACAAATTGTCATTTGCTGTGCAGTTTCTATTGATGGGCCATGTTACATAACAGAGTCTTTCACTAAGTGTACAATTAGTCCATGTGCAAACACAGCTTATATAACCTGAAAATTTAATGGGAAGAGGATCTGTCAGCTTACATGGGGTGACTGGAGGTTCCCACACCTGATCGGGTATTTGATGATCCTTGGGTGTCAAGTCGTCAGGTAATTCTGTCTAATAGGACCTCCTCCACCTGGAGTGGGTGACTGATAACCCATAGTAATCTCTCAGTGAGGTTCAGGTGCCCTTTTCCTTAAAGCACTAATGGGCCAAAGTTTGCCACCCTCTATCTCCCTACATTGCAGTTACAGTTTCATTCAAAACTTCATCTAAGTTGAAAATGTTCTCTTTGTTAAAGGACATGTCTCGCAATATTCTATATTTTTGTTATTATCAACAAAGCCCATTAAAAGACCAAAACCAACAATACTTGTTAGTAGGATCAACTGTTGTCCAACTATTGAAAAAACATCAATGAGAACACACACACACAGTAGTAGTAGTACACCGTCCTGCTGCCCCAAATACAAGAGCACCAAATCAGGGCCTTTAAAAAAAGTCCCCAACAAATTTACTTCTGTTTGAGTAACGTTTGCTAAAAACCATGTATTTGTTGGCGATTTTTAAAGATTTATGTCTTTGTAGGAACCAATGGGCTTGGGGTTGAGTGCCAAATACAGGATAGGGAAGTCAGAAAGAATTGAGAGAAGGACTAACATATTGTTGGTTTTGATCTTTTCATGCACTTGACAATGCCAAAAATATAGAATATTGCCAGCCTTATCCTTTAAAAAAATATTTGTTTGAGGGTTCTAGATAATGTAAAATCCTTCTATAGTATGTTGAAGAATAGGAAGATGCAGCCTCATGGGGTTTCCTTCCTGGAAAAGAATAGATTGATGTCCTAAGAATATACATCCATCAGACTCTGTGGCTCCTAAAGTCTTATTTCCCATTCATTGCCTCTGGTTGCTACTGACTGCGCCTCACCTGGTCTGTTCATTGGTGAATTCCAGCTCCCCTCTGGTCTCCTCGTAGTCCACCCCAGCCTTGCCACTGCCATCCTCTGTGTGGTACGGCACAGCAACGGTGCCCCTGGAGCCCGAGTTCCTCACCACTGTCACCGTCAGCGTGCCTGTGCTCTCACTCACCCGCAGCACTCGCTGGCCAAAGGTGAAGATGCCAGCATGGTCATCATCCAAGATAGTGATGGTGGCAACCAGCGGCTCCACTAGTCTGCCCTTGGTTGGAGTTCCTGTCCCTTCATTTTCACCTTCTTCTAACCTCAGGTTCTGAAGACGCACAAAGAAATGCTCGTCCTCCTCAAAGACATCATCATCCAAGATGCCCACCTGGAGGGCACAGAGTATTGTCACTCCTCATGGATGCACAAGGCCGTAACAGTTTTAATGCTGACACTTGAAACTCACTACAACGCAACTTTCAAAATTACTATTTCAGGGTCCCATTGATATCAAACCCTGAAATATTAGTGTCCTATTTCAGAGTTTGAAATCATTTAAAAATTGTGGGCAGCTCACCACACTACAGGAACATGTATATATTTTAGGTATTTTTAGGTTTATTTTGACAGTAGACAGTGAAGATTAACAGGAAACACAGGGAGTGAACAGCAGTCACACTGACAACATTTCAAATTGACAATGATTTATGTTAACTAAGATGACTACCTCTCACAGTCCCCTTTTCCCCTTGCTCACCTTGATCTCTTTGCGGGTCTCTCCTGGCTTAAACACGAGGGTTCCCTCACAGAATTCATAGTCTGCCCCAGCATTGGCGGAACCATTTTCTGTACAGTAGTCCACACAGAAAGTGTTCTGGCCTGTGCCCCCATCAAGGATCACCCCAAGGCTCAGAGAGCCACAGTTCTCTGTGCACTGATACTGGGCATTTTCAAAACAAATGTGCGAGCACGTGGCCTTGTCAGCCTCCTGGCCTCCTGAGCGACGTGTGTGCTCAGCAGCATGTTTCTTTAATATGTTGCCAGCACCAATCATCATGCGTGTTGCCTGGACACGGTAGAAGGCGCGGCTCTTCTTCTGGTGAACCAGGGCAGAGTAGTTGGCCATCTCAATCAGCTGGTCCAGGTCTTTGTCTGGGTGTTTCTCCTTTAGGTCTTTCAGGATGCGGACCACCTATCCAAGAGAGGAAATCGGTTGTAAAGTAACACAACGTATTTATAGAGATGTACGTTTAGCCAAAAGTTCTGTAAAAAATGCTCGTCACAACAGAAGTTTTAAGATATGACTACACAGGCTGGGTGTGCAGTAGTGTCCTGCAGGGGGTTTGGTGGGATTCAACAGCAGAATGCGAAGACATAGCTTAGTTTATAATGACAAGTATTATAGTAAATACAGTATAGTATAGTAGTAATAGTATAGTTATAGTATATAGTATAAGTATTGGTGTTTCTTGGGACAAAACTTTGCAGACTAATGCAGGGATCTTTATCAAGGAAAACTTGGAAACTCCAACTGCTCAGCCCCCTCACTTCCTGCTGTTAAGACTACTGCTGTCTGCATTACTGCCATTCTCAATCCCTGCTGGGACTGAATCCTACTAGTCTCAAGAAACCTGCTATTCCCCTTAAATTCCCATTAAGTAGCTTTAAAGTTTAGATAGTGGACCTGACAGGATAGAAGATGTTCCCCTGCTAGTAGCTTTCTTCCTTTCCTCCTGCCTTTTGAAAAATACTACAAAAGTATTCTTTCCTCTTTAAGAAAAAACATATCTAAATTTGAGTGAAACTTTAATTTAAGGAGCTCTAATTACTTTCTATTACAAAATAGACCCCAAACGTGACATTAAAGGGAAAAAAGCAATGTGTGTCTAGAACAACATTTCTCCCTGAGCCACTTATCTTACCTCATCTTTGTTCTGGTCCAGTTCACTGCCTGTCTGCACAGAGACTGTCACACTGGAGGAGTTTCCAGGGCATGAACTGCCGTCCGACAACTTTCCATCCATGATCACGTCAATGCCTTTGGGCTCAAGGTCACCTTCCATTTCCACCACAATGCCATGCCTCTTGTCAGCACGGTAACGCTTGTGCATGTATTTGTAGAAGAGTAGGCGACGGTCAGCGATCCAAGCCAAGATCACACACACGGGAAAATAAAGCAGCGTCACTGCGGCCTCCCACACCTGGTAATACAGGCAATATGAGCATTACATGATTTACACAGCTGATTTATTAGAAATACATTTATATACAGTCATCGGAAACACACCTCTACAATCCCAGGTGAGATGACAGCCAGTATGAGGTAGAGCCAAATGTAGGCAAAAATACTCCAGAAAGCCGTAATAAAAAACACTCGCAGGTGTTTGATCTTGCGAGACTCTCCGTCAGGGATGACCCACACACACAGACCAATTATCACAAACATATTGAAGGCAGCGCTGCCCACTATGGTGCCCGGGCCAAGCTCCCCTGCATCAAAGTTGTGCCCACACACCTGTCAACATTTAAAGGACAAAAAAGACAAACGTCACATAGAACAAAACCAAAGGCCTTTTTTAATGCTAACTGGATCTGAATTGAAGACCCATGTAACAACCCAGATAACAAACATCTATGAGAATAGGCCTATTGAGTGGGGATACACAAATATTAAATATCCTGAGTATACAACTGGAAAAAGAAAACCAGAAAATGAACTATATGAGAGTCAGAATAGAGAAGATCCTATTTATAGGCTGAAATAAATCTATGTATAAATATAAAGTAAGTTCACATTGATGGTTGTGATGCCTTACAATTACAATTACAACATCAAGTGATGCCCAGAGTTTACCCTAATTTTTGTTTCATTTATGGTGTTAATTGATTTATTTATTAGTTCATTCATTAATTTAACATATTCATCTGCAAGTCATAAATATGTGTTTTTAAGAATGTAAAATTTCAGAAAATCAGACTTTTTTTTAAAGGTGTGTGAACTGCACAGTCACAGTGAAAGACAACTGTTTTTTGTATGAGGGTATATGTTGAAAGGATGTGAAATGCCTTGTGTACCTCAATAACAGAAAGCAGGATCTCAGGTGCAGAGGAGCCCAGGGCCATGAGTGTGAGGTTGGACACAGTCTCATTCCAGATTCTCACTGTCGTTACTGTCGTCTCACCGTTGGGTTTGGTGATGGTCACCTCTTTCTCCTACAAGGACAGACGTTAGTGAAAAAAGCCACTGAACTCCAGTTACTGCAATCAGTGCCAATGTCACAGTATGGTAACATTCAAGTTTTAATAAAAGCATCTCATATTACGCAGTTTAGAGGATTGTTCATTATATAATTACAGTTTTATTAGTTTTAACTTAGAGCAACCTATTGGCTGTATTCAAAAGAACATGCTACATGTGGAGAATCCAGGAGTATATGATTTTTCTGAAAGGACACCAAGGGTAAGGGATAAAGTCTGGACAGTTTCGTCAGCATCTAAGGAAGTGACATGTTCAGTGGACTTTGAACGTGTAATAATCCATGCTGCAGAGTTCTGGATGAATTGAAGTCAGTGAATACTTTTGTTGGGAATGCCAGGATCACATTGCAGTAGTCAATGTGTGATGTGACTAACACTGAGTAAGGACAGGAGCTGTTTCAAATACAGTGAGCAGGAGGTTCATATTTGGATTACTTTTACTATGGTACTGAAATAATGTGATGCCATGACTTGTAAACCAGCCTTTATAAAAAAAAAAAAAAACACTGTTTCATTCAACATTCTTGCTATGTTCTAGAGGGGCTTACGGTGCCTGTTATACTTAGTTGGTTTGCATTTTTATTTTATAAAGATCTTTTTTAAATTGATGGTGTTACCACTTACACTTTTCCACTACAGTATTCAATTACCAGTATTCTCCAATAAGATTATAGAAGATATAGAGTACAAAGCTTACTTTGAAATTTGTTTAAAAATGTCAGTTTTAAACCAAGCAACTCTTGCTGACCAGCGGCCACTGTGGGATAACGGCACATTGAATTTCCCAAGACTCTCTTGCGTCAGTCACAATCTGAGAGAGTAGAATGGGACCAAAGCACTCGCCATTATCGACGAAGTAAGAATGTAGCAGTAAAGTTGTGTACTAAATTAAGGATGGCTGCATTTTATTTCTTATAAATATGAAGCTCGATAATACCTGAGAGGTGATGACTTCTATGGATGCCATGAAGCGATCCGCGATGATGGACACACCCAGGAAGGTGTAAATAAGACAGAGGAAGTAGATGACAGCCCTCCCTGCCTGCTCCCCCAGTGGAGGGTTGAGTGGCAACCACACCGGCAGCAGGATACCCGGTTTACACACCACAATGCCCGCACATGTCCGCTTGCCAGACCCCGTGGTGTTACCAGAGGACTGAGGCTGCTCGGGGCCAGACGCTCGCTCCACAACCTGAGGCCTGAAGGAGGTGCAGGGGTGGGCCAGGAGGAGGAGTGAAAGGAGGAGGAAGAGGAGTGTGGAAAGGTGAACGTGGAGGGGTCCCATCATATCCCTGAGTCAGGAGGGGCTTGGGGGTCACTGGTTCAGAGGACTCTCCTCTCCTGGAGGAACAGAGGAAGGCACATTGTTCTAAGAAAGAGATACAATGGGGATTAACAGATTTACAGTATATGTTAGTTGACCTTGTTGCTGTAAAGAATCTTTTCAGTTTATTAGATTTTTAGGCCATGCGAGCGGCATGGCTGTATGGATGGCAATGTCTGTTGGTCGGTTGGTCCACCACTTTGGTCCAGACTGAAATATCTCTATTTAATTATTGGATGGATTGCCATGAAATTTTGTACAGATATTCATGGTCTCCAGAAGATGAATCCTACTGACTTTGATGATCCCCTGACTTTTCCTCAGGCTCTACCAGGAAGTTGACATTTGTGGTTTTGAGTGAAATGTTTCAACAACTAGTTGATGGATTGCCATGAAATTTGGTTCAGACATTCATGTTCCCCTCGGGATGAACTGTAATAACTTTGGTGATTCTCTGACTTTTCATCCAGCGCCATCAGTATGTTGTTCTTTTGATATGTTAGAATGCGACCTTAGCATTTAGCTCAATGTACTACTGTAGTACAGCCTCACAGAGCCGCTTGCATGGCTGTAGACTCTTAATCTTGTTAAACTACACTGAATATTATATGTGAGAATAATTACGTGTGATCAAAAACACCTGTTTGATTGAAAATATAAAAAGAACACTGACATGTAGTACATGCAAAAAGGCATGTACTGCTACATGCTACAGTTCCATTTACCTACAAGACCCGTTTAAGTGAAGCTTTTCCAAAAACCAAAGTGAGATCTGTAAAGGCAAAATTTCTCTCTTTCTGTCTACTAGATATGTTTAGTGTGATAACTTGTTTTCTAGTTAATCAGTCTTAATTCTGTATACTCATAATTTCTGTCTCGGGTCATCTCTGTTTAAGGTACATTGGTATCTTGGTTGGTTATAGCGGGAGGACAAATTGTTTGCAATCAGGAGAAAAGACAGCTGCAGTCTGGGGAACCCTGACCTTGGCCCTGGGTTTCCAACCTTGGGCAGGAAAACTTAGCTGGAGACAGACTATCTTTGTTAGAGGTGATTCCGGACTCTGATATGTCTGTCTGTGTATTGTAAGGTTATAAGTATGTGACAGCATCTTCACTTCTTTGTCAGACGCTTCATATGCATTTTGGTGTATGATCTCTGTCCTTCAGCTGAATTGGATTGACTCTGTGTGCTCGCCTGCACCCCCTTTTCATTTACCTCTTTTATTCTCTTTTACCATTTCATCTGATTGTTTCATTCTTTTCTTAATTAAATATACAAAAGACAACAGCTTGTTGGATCTTCATTTTATTTGCTCACTTCTTCAAAGGAAATACACAATTTCCACCACAAGATCTAACAGTACCCTAAAACTGACCTATTTTTAAACTTTCACCTGCTCATCTTTTTGTGTAAAAATACACCAAAAATGTGGCTGTAAAACAACTCTGTACACAGCACTGAAAAAGTAAAAAACCTACTCAAAGCACCATCACTTCATCCTAAAATTACAACACTTGCCAAAACTCTCTTTCCCTTCCCACATGGTAATCCTATGTAACACCCAGCAGGTGATGATCAGCCACATGCTGACTAATGCACACAGCAATGCATTCTGTTTCAGGGAGGTCTTTTGTGCTGCACGGTTAGCCAGGATGCAGGTTGTTTTGTTTTTTACCACAGCCACCAAGTAAACTGACCTGACAGAGTTATCTTAACAGCATATCAGAATGACCTCCGAGAAACTAAAGTCAGGTTGTTAAGCCATGCAGCTCCTATGGTTATCATTTTCTGCCACTGGTGGTAAGAATGACTAAGCGCTAATTTACGTCACAGGCGGTGTTTTTTCTACATTTGGTAAATATTCTAATGCACCACGTAATGCCCAAATAATGACTGCAATTTGAAGCAATTTCATTCATTAATTATTGCTATTAATTACCTACTTTCTTTATTATCTAAATCATTATCACTTAGGCTAACCTTAATCTGATACTGGCCTCACATCCATCACTGGTAAGCTGCATGAGTAACCCTTGTGTGTGCTACCATAAGTTACTGTATTTATTGTCCTTTACAGCTCTTATGACTGATCATTGATTTGTGACGTTACCAAGCATTCTACTGCTTTCAAATGCACGTCTTACTAAGATTGTTCCCAGTCAAATATGGCATTTTTTAATTGCATACTGTCCTACAGTATTTTGACTTTGAAAAAACACTTAATTACTAACCACGGCCAAGACACTATCTGTGTTTATATTACCTGAATACAGCATGTGTTGAAGCTTAAAAATAAAGTATCATCATCTTACTTGAAAAATGAGTTATTTTAGAGTGTGTGTTTTTGGATTAAAGGATTGTTAATAATGTCAAAGCACAGGCATCAGAGGAGCAGACATAAAGTGTAGCAGGCAGTTTACAGTGGAAGCTCATCTGAGGATGTATAGGATGGGTGTGAGTACAGCAGGGTGGTAGAAAGCTTTCAGTCACTCTGTGTTCCTCCTGGGCTCACTGCCTCCACTTTCCCTGCACAGGTGACACTGCACTATTGTGCATCGTGAGTTGAAACAGATACTGGGGTGCTGCATCTTTGATGCAGCCGGAGCTCTGCCAGCTCATTATGGAGTTGTGATTCAGAAACACAGCCCAGAGGGCCCGCCGCATCGCATTTCACTTTCCAAGGCCTGCTATGGTTACCACGACCTCAGACAGAGGGCCACCTTACACCAGTGGGTGCTGAGGGGGGGTAGGCTCACCAAAAATAACTTCCTCAACGTTCATATACAAACTTCCTGTCAAATCAATTCTTGTATGATGGCCCCATTAAAATATTATAATATTGCTGGGCTGTAATAAGAGCAGCAGCCTTGTTTTTACCATATCAGACAACACTTTCACATAAAACCACTTAATACACACAGATACAAACACTCACAACACACCACCTAAATAAACAGCATAAATGACTAAACCAAATGCTTCAACATTTTAAGTATAACTGGACAGGAAATAGACTTTCCTAACATCCTGTGTTATATGTCTGCAAGAGTCTTTAGTGTCTTCTGCATGTGCGACATGCTTAATGTCCAAATACAGATTTGTTGTGTATGGTAAGTGGTGCATTTTCCTTGTGGATGATCTATAGAATGCAATAGAGCCACAGAGGGCAATATATGAGTGCTAGCTAATCAAGAAGCCAGTGCTGGAAGAGCAGGATGCATTATTGATTAATGCATTCACCTAAATATAGCAGGATATCTCTTCCTTTCATGTCTCATACAAGCAGCTCTGTAAACATCATTCAGAAGGGGAGCCTGATGGATTTATCAGCCAGACATAAAGGGAGTACTTCCCACTTGAGAGAGTGAGTAAATGGATAGATAAATGGGCAGATTACTGCCAGTCCCTGCCCTCACCTAAATAGATAGCTATTCCCTGCAATGACTCTGGTACAAGTCAACTCTTTTTGATTTTTCTCCAGGAACAATGTTCACTGGACACTTGAATTTTTAACTCTTCCTTCAAAAAAAAGATGAAAAGCTTTAAAAGTCATACATGTTCATGTTAAAAGTTGAGGGTAGTGCGCAACATAAAGCGCAAAAAACTCCTCTTTTCTTAAAATAATTATATACATTTTAATTAATGGCGCCTATCATGGCACTCAAGGTCACCATACATCATATAGGATCAGTAAAAAGACAAATAATAAACAAAGCACCAGCAATAAAGCATCAGTACAACCAACAGTAAGACATGCAACAGAGCATATCTCAGCAATGAGTTAACATTTTGTATAAAATATTGTTGTATAAAATAAGATGCAGTTGGTGCAGTTAAAGTGGGTAAACTAGTTTAAAAAGATGGGGTTTAAGAGCAGTTTTGAATTCTGTAATAGAGTCCAGTATGTGGATGTGAGGGGGAAGGGAGTTCCAAAGTTTAGGTGTAGCATAGGAGAAGGCTCTGGCACCCATTGTGCTGAGGTTGATGGCTGGTAGTGCCAGTAGGCCTGCTGATGAAGACCACAGGGAGCGAGAGGGAGTGTAAGTCTGAAGGAGGTCTGTGAGATAAGCAGGGGATAGATTATGAAGAGCCTTAAATGATTATAATAAGTAGGCTAATTGTAATTGAATCAGCAGGGAAGTGACGTGTAGTGGATTTTGAACGTGTAATCCATGAGTTCAGGATAAATTAAGTCTGAATAAGTCAGTGAATAAGTTTGTTGGGGATGCCTGCCAGGATTGCATTGCAGTAGTCAATGCATGATGTGACCAAAATATCGACTAATACTTCTGTGGAGTGTTGTGAAAAAGCAGGGCGTAACCTGGAGATATTTTGCAGATGGAAAAAGGCAATCCAGGAGACAGTGTTTATATGACTGGAGAAAGAAGAACTGTCCAGGATAACACCAAGGCTCTTAACCTGGGTGGAGACAGGTATGGTGGCTTCAGCAATGGGGAGTGAACAAATATTAGTTTTTGAGAGTGTAGATTTAGAGCCAATGAGGAGTAGCTCAGTTTTACTACGGGTGAATTTAAGGTCGTTGTTTGTCAGCCATATCTGTAAATGATGGAGACAAGCAGTGAGGGTACTGGAGGGGAGAGTAGAAGTGGGCTTAGTGGACATATAAAGCTGTGTTCATCGTCACCATAACAGTGGAAATGACTACCATAGCGCCGGAAGATGTTGCCAAGAGGGAGGAGGTAAATAATACACAGGAGTGGCCCCAACACTGAACCCTGTGGAACTCCGTGGTGAACTATAGAGCTTTCTGACCGGTAATTCTGAATTTGTACAAAATGTGTCCTATCTGCAAGGTAGGAGGCAAACCACTGATACACAGTGCCCCCAACTCCAATGCTGGCCAGATGATCCATGAGGAGCTGACGGGATTTAGTATCAAAGTTGCGGTGAGGTCCAGGAGGATGAGGATAGAGAGTAGACCAGAATCAGCTGCACGGAGGAGGATGTTGGTGATCTTACCCAGGGCTGTTTGGGGCAAAAGCCAGATTGGAATTAAGAGATTATTGTTATCAAGTTAGATCTGGAGTTGAGATGCAACTACCCTCTCAAGAATTTTGGAGATCAATGGTAAATTAGAAATGGGCCAGTAGTTGTTTTGGTCATTAGAGTCTAAACCAGGTTTGGTCAGAGTTGGTCTGATTATGGCAACTTTCAGTGAAGGGTGAACTGTACCAGTGGACAGAGAGGAGTTGATAATGGAGGTTGATAATGGTAGAAGCCTTTCTTATCCCTGGGGGAAGGGGGTCGTGGGGTGTTGACAGGTCTGTGTGGTCTCCTTGTCCTCTTAGCGCACAGGAACAGTGAGCTGGGTGACAGCTCATCTCCTCTTACTGCCTCTGACACGGCCACTATCTGTCAGCACCACCGATAAGTGATTGCCTGGGGTTATCTTACACTGTTAGGAGTGCCGGCAAAAAAGGGAGTTAGCACCTTTAACTGTTTAAAATTCCTGCCAGTACCCTAACAGTGGGGTACTATCAGATGAGGGATGCTCCTTTTGACAAGCAGAGCACTCAGGTGTGAGGGTGAGGCAGAGATGAATAATTCAATTATCAATAATAGGAAATAAATGTACTCTTATTTAAACTGACACAAAACCACTGTGACTTACAGTAATCCCACTTTAGCGCCAATGAACCAGTGGATCTAATATGGTGCTGCCCTTATCTTTGTCTATTTATCTATGTTGGTTATAGAGTGCTGCAGGAATGAGTCCTAAAACCCGGAAATGAGTTAGCATTTTTGCACTTCCGGTTCCCTCGTCATGCAGTCAGTGGGTATCTTGAATGGGTTTTTGGTTAGATGCCTGAAATAAGGTCTGTGGTTAACACAAGCTTAAGAGATTTTCATGTTTTGTTCTACAACATAAAATCCGTCAGTAAATTCAGTGGTGAATTTTGAAGCTTTTACGTGTCTTAAAAAAGGTGGTAACAAGTGGCTAAATGAGACTTACAGAGGTTGTCGGGGACATTAAACGTCATCACGCCGAACACAGAAACTCATCTACTCACTCGTCCACCTTTACAGCCTCGTTGTGTTTATACTGCAAACTATTCTAACTCCAACTTTCCCAAAGGCTTTTGTAGAAGAGGTAAGCTCGCAAAACCAAATTACAAGTTGGAAGCTCAGTGGTGGTGATGATGATGGTGGTGTTGAAGTCATGCGACTGTGGTGTAGTTGGTTTATAGCCTAACATTAGCTTTTTACTTCTGGTGATTGCATTTACACTTCAAAAATCCTAAAGTGGTGTTCATTTGTGAAGATTATCTTGCTGAACAAAACATGTAAGTATAATAAACTTGTGTTTGCCACAGAGCTTATTTTCTGCAATAATCCAAAATCCTGTGAAAAAATCCCATTGGCTTTTTGTCGAGGGAACCAGGGCGATGCTTAATTCCGGGTTGGCCTACAAAAATACGTCATCCCTGCAGCACTCTATTGTTGTTCATGTTAACTAGCTCTTCTGTGTCTATCACTATTTGTTCTCCCTTTGTTTCTATGTATAAGTGTGTAATGTTACTGGATATCTAAGATGCTACTTGTTGTTTTGGAAGTATTTGGATGGTCAGACCGAAGGACTTCAGGCTGGCTCTTACACTATTTGAAATGCATAAGAGACCAACAAAGGGAATTAATCCAACAGTTTTTTCCCTTGCAGTCTCATGGATTGCAGCTCCAAGCTATTTTCCCTACAGATGATTCAGTCTTGGATTTGATAAATACAGTATAAGCACATCCATTACAGCACAATAATGTCTGTTCAAGTTACACAGAAATCAAAGCAGTTAGACAGTCTCTCTGTTAGACTGTCTCTGTTTGCAGTTAAAGTAAAGAAAGGAAAGAGATCCATGCCTTTAATAAGTAACACAGGGCTTTGGCTTGCTGCTATGAACCCGATAAATCAAGAGTGTAAGATAATCCACACGGGCCACACAGACACACAGACAGACTAGGCCAAACCATTAATGTGGCATTAAAGGTATCTTGTGGAGGTTTCATTGTAAACAAACATGGCTTTGTTTACATTCAGCATTTCCCACTTTTTACCATGTACACGCTGGATTGTGCTAACATTACCTTTTGTAATACAGATGAACTCAAAATGGGTCCTGAGTGCCCTAGAATAATTGTCATATAGGCTGCTTGATTAGGTGGAGGAGTACAACTTGAAACAGGGGATGTACCACTCTTATATTTCAAGCCTTTAATGGCGTTTCCAGCTTATAAAAATAGCAGGAAACTATTATTCTACTGTATAAAATGTGAATAACTGTGGAGTACACTTTGTTAGAATGGTTGACAAGCAACGCTGTAAACTTTTAAGCATTCCATGCATCACTGTTTTTTATTTATTTTATGTGTATGTATGTATATATATATGTGTGTGTTAGTATTTTTTGTTTATTATATACATAGACTTTATTTTTGCTTGTGGTTGTGTATTATCATTTCCATTTTATTTTACTTTAATTTTCCATGTCAACTTGATATTGTCACTTGTGACTGAAATATCTGCATGTTTTGTCTATCGTGAAAACAATAAACTATTAATCATAAAACATTTTTTAAAAAGGCACTGTGCCAAATCTTGACTTAACATTTTTTTCCCATTTAAGTCAGTCAATCTATTTTTCTAACTGTTTCTAATCTATTATTTCACAGTAAATTAACAGTTAGGCCTATCTGTCAGCAAGAAAAATCAACTGTCTTTCACAAATTCTTTAGCTAGTATTTTGTTTCTGGAATTCTGTTAGGACTTAACTACATCCCTGTTTTGTTTAATGAAATAGGAATATCTGTCACTTAATGAATTTGTGTAATTGCCATTGCAATAAAAAAGTGATTCTCAAAACTAAAAAACAAAAACAATTGATATTATTTTTATGTGTGTGCAAACCAGAAGGTGTAGGTGGTTAATATCAGTCTTTTCAAATGAAGTAATACAACATGTTGAAGAGTTTTAAGTATATGGGCATTCAATCTTGGTCCTTGAGCATATCCAAAGCAGGCCCAGGTTTGTTAAAAAGTTATCTAGTTAAGTTGTTTTCATTACGTGAAATTTTCCACAGAGCACAATCTCTGCAAATGTTTAAACAAGTTTAAAACATGTCACACACACACACACACACACACGGTCACTGGATACAGGACTGAATGCCCTTAAATGCTGACAGACTGAAGAGTCTGTCAGGAAGGTGTGCACATCAGATTACACCTTAAACTACTGGATCCACGCAGAAACCTCTGAGTCATGGCTTCACTTTTAACAACTGTGTTATTAAAAACATCAAAACACACAAAAAGGAGTTGGATTAACTATTGCCATTGATCAGAGTAATTATCTCATATTGTTTGACTTAAGCTACAGTAACCCCATGTCTGGTGAGCATAAATGAGTAAGATGGTGTGTCTAAATCTATGCAATACTGCTAGTTCTTGGGCTTTCGTAAAACGATTCCTTGATCTACCCATCTATGGATTTTTGTCATTCAGACATAGGTTACTTTTTTTAAAGGGTAATTCTGGTATTTTTAAACCAGGGCCCCTATTTTTACATATTTTGGGGTCTAAATGACAAATAGGTACAAAAAGTTTTGGAATTGGTCCAGTAGATCGCCTCAACCGGCACCTGCGTAACGGGTCACAACATAATCCTTTGGGGCAAGTGCACCTGTGAAAAGTGCGTCCACTAAAAGTTCTGACAACATTATGGACAGGATCCCTACAGAGACAGACCTTTTTGTTTTGATACATTTTCATATCAATTTCATCATTTAATGTTATTAGAGAGTGAATTCTGCTGCCTGTTATAATATCCAGCAGTGCACAAGCATTGGATGACAGGTTATTAAGTTGGGACTCTCGTTTAATTCCTGTTTGCTCACATGCTGTACAGTATGTAAAAGCTAGATATTCATTTATTCATCCATGCAGTCGGCAAGAATAGACATTACAGTTTATTAAACTGATTTTGTACATAAGAGATGATGATTGAGATAATGAATTCATTACAGTCATCTTAGAAGCTGGGACAAGAGGTGCATTTACTCTCTCTGCATGTTTCACCATGTGCTGCTGCAGCCTTTACAGTAATCTGATGGTGTTCAATTCAGACTTGTGCCGTGGTAAAAGTGTTACAGAAACGTTAGTAGGGCTGCCCAAGTAAGATTGCCATCGTGATTTTTACGTAAAAGTGACTAGGGGGCTTAGACCAACATGTTAAATTGCCATCAGATTAACGTCCAAGGGGTGCATGTCGGAAAAGGGCTTTAGTTATGTGGATGATGACAGCCCCATCTTTACAGCTGACAGTAGGTCTATAAAAGGAGATGTGATTTGTTGCAGTTTATGGTGCAGTTTGTGATACAGACCCCCTGACTTTGTTCACTTTTTAAAACATATCCACGACTTCTAGTTTTAGCTTTAGCAATGCTTCAAAGACAATTGCAAACTACTTAGCATTTCATAGATAACCAGATCTTTTCAAAGAAATTCAAAAAGTGACCTATAGACAAAGTTAAACTTCAACATTAGGAGCTGTCTCTCAAAGTGCTTTACCCTCTGCGCTGTGTGAAGTCACTCAGTCTACAAATTAACTATACTGGCTCAATCAGTACCCCAGAGGAATTAATTGGTTTTTGAGAAGTCCGAGTAGACGCAGTGGGGGAAAGATAACCCAAGTGGTACACAGTCTCTGTTCCCTGTGTCCACTGGGTCAAAATTACCATCAATCTGGACAGCAGCAGTGCAAGCTTGGCTGAGCACAAGGTTTAGTTTACAGCACGGCGGGCATGCTGCCACACTGTTCAGTTCCTCAAGTATGGCGATCTACTTTCAGTCAGCACAGTCTAGCTCCCATTCTCTGCAGAATTTTTGGTTCATTTACTACAATGATCTCAAAAGAATTTCTAAGCAAATTTTACTTTACTTTTGGATCTTGTGGAAAACTTTGGCTTTGGCTTTGACTAATAGCTTGTAGATGGAAACTCCTCATTCTGTCAATATACAAAGATGGCTTCTAGATTTCATAGACATAGCAAGCATGGAACACTGGGCTGCCGACATCTACTCTACCTTTATGAAGCTTATAATGGCCAGTTTTTGTTAAAACTTTCCCAGAGGTGTTCATTCAACTGTATGTTTATTACTGAGGTCATAGTGGTGTTGTTGTACTGGACCCCCATGTATTTAAATGAGGTGGGCAAAACATTGCCTACCTCCTATATTATCATCTTTGTAAAGGTACAATTTGGATTTTGCAGGTGTACCTGATATAGTGGCCTCTGTGTGTCTGTGTGTGTGTGGTGTGTGTGTGTGTTTAATACCTTTGTAATATTTTTTTAATTGCTTTAGTTTATTGCACATACAAGTACATATTAATAATTTCAATTGCACAATATGTAGGCTAGCATTTCACTACACATTGTACAATGATGTATGTGACAAATTAAGATTTTATTTAAACAATATGGAATCATCTTAAATCATCTCATGGTATTTATTTTCATATCACCAAATGCTACTACATCCGAGGCTGATTTCAGGTTAAGCATTAATTACGCACTGTGAGATTTCAGAGGAGGCCCCTCGAGACCTGGGGTAGTTAGGGAGTTCAACTTCTCTCTTCTTCTCTAATCAGTTTGATTCTGAGGTAAATAATCCATTTGACATCTCTAAGCCATGCTCATCTCTCGTTTCTCCCCCTCGAGTCATTCTGCCTCTGCTAACAATGTGACACACACTTCCTTTTCCAAAGATTTCTCCACATGCCTCAGGCAGGCTCACTGTAAAGGATAAGGCAGGTGGGCAGAGAGAGGCCGCATGGGGCCGGAGGTGAGGTGGACAGAAAGGGCTTGGTAGACGACTGACAGCCAGCAGACAGCAGCTCCTGAGGTTTCCATTACCTGAGACACTGTGCTCAGCTACTGTCACCTTAGAAGGAACAGCATTCTCAACTTCAGTATGAACCCAAACAGGGACAGCAGTTATGCAATATTCAGGATACTGTCATAACAGACAGAATATACAAACACATACTGCTGGCTGTCAGGAGTGATATGACACTGTGGTGTCAGTGACTACGTTTACATGCACAAAATATTATAGGTTTTTGCCCTTATTCCAACAAATATTCCTACTTAGTTGTTTACATGGTGAATGAAAATGAATATTCCACTAATATTGCCGTATACATGCAGCCGTGCATACTCTGACTGTTTGACGGGTCGATGCTCTAACGTTGTTCATCATGTCAAAATATAGAAAAGTGGAAGAGATTTTTTCAAAGTTTGCCACTGGTGGCAGACTTGTTCGACCGTGCGAACCACAGTGGGAAATTAACTTTTTAAAATGTGAACATCTACCAGCCACTGACAGATAAATGTTCAAATTCACCAGCCACTCAATAGTAAATCATTATTTTGTGTCTGAAATCTACCAGCCACTTTCATATTTTACCAGCATTTGGCTGATGGCTGTTGCTAATTTCCATCCGAACTCAGCCTCCCTCTTTCATTCGTTCAACCACCTTCTTGAAAAGGTTGCATTACGATATTTGTGCATATCCAAAAGTCTGTGGTCTTTCATAATGTTTAAAAGTAGCTATGTTTCTCCTTACGACCAGAAATGTGGGCTTTTCTTTTGTGCATTCATCTCTACCCCAGCCTTGCAAACTGTTGGCTAGTTGGTTTGCTTACACTGACCGTAAACAGGCAAGCTGTGCTAAAAACCCCAAATGAGACGCATATTCTGAAAGCGCTGTATATACGTCCAGAGAATGCTCCTAAAACCCCAATAATATTGGCATTTCCCACATACGCTACATTCGGAATGAGGCCTAATTCGGAATATCCAAACAGAATATGCTGTTTACATGATTCGTATCAAATACGGAATAATAGTGGAAAGTTAGTGTGCATGTAAACATAGTCACTGTAATGGTGTTAATTGTACTGCTGCTTGCACTTTACAGCAACTGCACTATTGTCAGGCTGTCACGACACTAATCTTTGAAATTGAGATTTTTTTCCCGATGTGATTCAGTAAGGAGAAAATCTCTACTCATTACCCAGTCGGAGGTAACATATTGCTTATAATGTTCATTAACTGGATGGCATCACATAGTGGAGCAACCATAAGAATAACAGAGAATGACAGCAAGGAAAAGTCAACAAACCACTAACCAATATTTCCGTGTGAAACATTTTTGTGGTGCCTTTTATTCCTCACCGTGAGCGCTTGAATTCAGGGCAACAATCTAGTTTAGACCGACAAAATGTTAACAAAATGTGCAGAGGCAGCCAGCAGGCCTGAACACACAATAGACTAGGGAGTCAATGAAAACAAAACAGACCCCCACAGGCACTAACTCTCCTCTCCTAATCGCTCATATGCACACACACACACACACACTAACAGAGAGGCTGGTAAATGCTATCCATTACAGCACGTACACTGCTGTAACCTCAAGCTACACTTTATATAACAAAACTGTGACATAGAGCTACATTATTTCTCTGATCCTAATGTATGTGGCAGGGGCTTTTGGCCTTCATAAGTCATTATAGTAGCATTAGAAATTGATAACGAATGAGGTGCAGTAATCTAATTCACTCAGGTAAAAGAGACCCATCCATAGGTCTTAACTTCCCTAAATCTAGTGGATAAAAAGGTTTCAGTAGGAGAGTCTGATCAACTATACAGTTTTACTGACTGATCATAGGGGAAATGTGAGAGAAACGTGAGGTGTAGTATAGCCCTTTGTCCCGTGGCACCTGCAATGGCGCGCATATCGGTGCCTGTATACAATGCTGCAGCATTGGTTTACTTGAGCCGTCACATACGTGGGGGGGGGGGAGGTTGCATTTCAGGATAAGTGTCAGTGAGCTTTAGTGGTGGACTGCTTGGATTTAGCTTCTCAACCCCAACACATATTGTCTTCCTTGTGCTTACATAGTTGCCACCAAACACAAGAGTGAGAAGGGTGTTTCGTAAGCTGGACAAAAACAAGGCAGCGGGCCCAGACCATCTAACCCCAGCCTTACTAAGCCACTGCTCAGACTAACTGGCCCCGGTCTTTACAGACATCTAAAACTCCTCACTCAGCCAACAAAAGGTCCCAGCTCCTTTCAAAAACTGAATCATTATCCCCATTCCCAAAACAGCAAAAATGTCTGGCCTCAATTATTACAGGTCTGTAGCTCTGACATCAGTGGCTATGAAGGCATTCGAGCACATTAAATCAGTCACATCCCCCCGATGAACCCACTACAATTTGCATATTGCCCAAACTGGTCCACAGATGATGCACTCAACCTGACACTGCACTAGGGCTGCAACAACGAATCGATAAAATCGATAAAATTCGATTACAAAAAAAGTTGGCAACGAATTCCCTTATCGATTCGTTGGGTCTATGTTGTTACACACTGTGTCGCGGAGCTGGCTACGTCACTTCAAAAAAAAAAAAAACATTCAAAAAATGGCAGAGACAGAGAAAAGCATTGAGAAAACTGTTCAACTAAAATCGTCAACAGCGTGGGAGCACTTTACTTTAAATAATAGTAAAAACTGTGTTACCTGCAAACTGTGTAAAAACGAACTTTCATGGCACGTGAGCACCACAGTAATGTGAGAACATCTCAAACGTAAACATGTTGGAGCCGTAATGGACGAAGGGGGCTCAACAGCAGGGTAAGTTACTACAAAATCTAAATTAAACGACCCATGGCATGTATTGCGTTTTGCGTCTCACAGCAGGCTTCTCGTTTATCTAATAGCCGTTGTTTGCTCAATACTGCATGACAAGTGTATTTAACTAAAGTTAACTGGCTAACCCGTGTGTGTTTGACTGAGCAGAGCAGAGACGGTATGGCTAACGTTAGTCTAGCAAGCACTGCCACCTGTAGAGATAATCACTTATTACAATTATAGCAATTTAATGATTATATATATATATATATATATATATATACAGTATATATACTTTGCACATGTATGTTGTTTTTGTGTGTTGAAAGTGTCAATTTGGAAGAACACTGTTTTTTGAATAAAATGACAGGAAAACATTTTTTGCGCATTTTTATCCGATTCATCGATTAATCGTAGAAATAATTGACAGATTAATCGATTATCAGAATAGTTGTTAGTTGCAGCCCTACACTGCACTTCACCCTCCAACATCTGGAGCTCAAATATACCTATGCAAGAATTCTGTTCATCAATTTCAGTTCCGCTTTTAATAGTATCAACCCTCTCAAGCAGTTCAAGAATGTCCAGGATGTTAACATTAACGCCTCTGGACCCAAGATTCCTGGAAGTTGTCAGATTCAACAACATCACTTCTTACCCCTCATCACCAGCATGGGGGTGCCAAAGGGATGCGTTCTGTCCCCGTTGCTCTTCTCCCTCTTTACCAATGATTTCAACATCAAACTCCCATCAGGATTCTGAAATACACGGACAGCACCACAATTGTAGGACTGATCTCGAAAGACAATGAAGACGCCAACAGGATGGAGGTAGAGAAGTCAGTCAACTGGTGCAGGGAGAATGACCTAGTCCTGAACAGACAGCCAACCAATTACAATAACCGACTCCTTCAAGTTCCTTGGAACAGACATCAGCAGTAACCTGAGACAACTCAAAAAACACAGTCAGGCAGGGACTAGTCCAATTTTACACAGTCATAATAATCCAGAGCATCCTGTCACTATTTATTTCTGTCCGGTATGGAAACACACCTAAGCACACAACAAAGAAAATGGACAGAATTATCACCAGAGTATCAAAGATCATAGGCTGCAAACTCTTCACACTGGACTCCATATACATACAACGCACCATGGGTAAATCGATTATTTTCTTGATCAATCGTTTTGTCTATAAAATGTCAAAGAAAAGCCCAAGGACACACATATGACAATAGGTGTTTTCGGACCAGAGGAACTTTTTCATAGTTCTAAGAACAGTTGGAGGGGACGATCGTAGTTCTTAGAACACTGTTTTGAGGGACTTTTTTTTAGCTCCTACTTCAGAGGAGGTACCTATGATTGGTCCAGACATAAGTGTACGTTGATTGGTCGAACACATGAGCCAATGCAACACTGGCAACCGCCATCTTTAAAAACCTGTGTAACAGCTTGTAACGGTAGCCTTAAAAACTGGACTGACAGTGAAGTCCAGGCTTTATTAAGCATATTTGCAACGGGGGACATACAATCCAATTTTGACTCGTCACAGCGGAATCTAAAATTCTTGTGTGAGAGATGTTGCTATACCAACCGCCAGCCAGCTTACGTCACTTCAGTAATTCTATTGGCGGTGCAAATGCAAACAGGAAAAAAGCCCTTGAGGTTATGTAGTTCTCAGGGGAGCTCCCCAGTGGGCAGTTCCTCTCGGGGAGTCCCAAGAACTGTTTGGTCCAAAAACGCCTAATGTCAACAGTCCAAAACCCAAAGACATTAAATTTACAATGATATAAAAAAGAGAAAATACTCACATTTAAGAAGCTGGTACCAGCAAATGTCTGGCATTTGTGCTTGACTAAAAAAAATTACCAATTAGCAAAATAGTTGCTGATTGATTGCCGACTAATCAAACAAACCACTAAACATTTCAGCTCTATGTGTAAATCTACTACTAGCCAACAAAATAAGCTCTGTATTAGTATAACAAGACTTTCTTAATTTGTTGTCATATCTACAGTGTATTGCTTTTGCCATTATTATGTTTAAGTTTCTCGGATACAGTCTGTTCTATGGTGCTGAAATTTCCCAAAGTTCATTGTAATCCATTCTTAAACACTACAGATATTATGAATAAATATAATGTTTATGTCCATAACCATATGAGAAATATCAGAAAACAGTGTATGCCACAAAGGCATGCATTAGAAAAAACAAGAGTGATCATACTACTGTTTTGGATGCTTATCTGAGAAGATATATAAGCGATATCATGTGCGTAATCAAATATAATGGACTGGCACTGGGGGTGCATCTGCAGTCAACGCCTCCTGTCTCACACATCACCAACTCTTAACATGCCTGTGGGCAGCCAGGACTGTTGTGGACACAAGAGATGGGCGAGTGGGACACTGTGTATGTGGCGCGGCCAATCTGCTAAATGAATGATGCTTTTATATCAGTTAAATGTCAGCTCTGAAGTTCAACCCTTATCAGAAAATGTCAGGGAGTGCTCTTTAAGAATAAAATATAATAATAAAACCTTTTAAGTGTCCAGCAGGAACTCTCAGACATCAATAGCTACACACTCCTTAAGACATACTTGACTTAAAAGTGGCCATCCACTTTAAAATTCCTTCAACCAGAATAAACTGGCAGAAAATGCTGCTGTTGAATAAAGCAAGCAGGGCATTGTTAAGTAGGTTGAGGACTGTCATATACACATGCAGTACAGCTGAAGTGTTTTCCCAGCATCAACCAAATGTTACAGGATGTGCCTAGCACTTCCAGTGGTGATCCACATGAGAAATTGTCCAGTTGTATGTTGAAACACATACTTTACACATACACACATACATACTTGAAGATTTTGGCCCAAATTTATTTAACAATGTCAGATTTCAGCCAGCTGTGCCAGTGAACTGAGTAACTTACTACAACTTTTGGGTAGCCTAGTGTAGACAGGGTGCAAAATTAAATTTTTTGTACACCGACCAAATGCCTAGTGAATGTTCAGATTTTGCCAGCCACTTAATGGATTACCATTGGGGTTTTTTTGGCTGGTGAGGGAAGCAAATCTACCACTCACTGGTGCTAATTCTGTGCCCTGAGTGTAGAGTACTTTTTGTGGCTGAAAAGTGTTCTATTTAGGGGGTTCAACTGGTCCTAAGCAATATTAAATTGTTTACTTACTACGATTTAAATTCTTAAAGATTAGACACTCTTATTTTGTATTTATGTCGCTTATTTTACTGAATTCATACCTACAATATGCATTTCCTAACATGCATTGCATGCATTTCCCTAACTACACAATTCCTCCTATAGAGTTCACTGAGACAATATCTTTTCAACTGGAGGGTCCTAGACAAATTTAACACTATTTCTTCATGAAACAGTTGAAATAACCCGCTGCTTTGAGCAATAGTCTTGTTAAGTCAATATTTAAGATCATAGGATACAAAGGAGGTGACCGTGTACCTGTTTAATATCAGTATGTTATCAATCAAAACTACAGATAGGTCACGAGGGCGTAGCCTTTAGCAGTCTCCCAAAATGCCAGTTTACCCGCCGCACCTGTCCCTGTATCCTTCCCTTCTCTTCGTCTCTTACCTTCTCGTTTATGGCACAGCTCCACCAAAGACTGGCATTACTTCGGAAAGTCTGGAAACGCACGCCTGATAAAACTATCCCCGTCTCGACACACAGCTGAACTCACAGAGTGAACTTTCCCGTTAACTCACATTGCCATTCACTAACGACGGTGATGCTGCGAGCCCACGCGGCGGATGACGTGCTGCATTCATGAGCTCCTCCCAAACTCCTGTTTCAGACTTTGTGAAGTTGTATAAGAGTTGTATAAGAAACTTATTAAAGAAAATAATAACAAACATATGTGGCCATTGAGTATTCTGTGAAATTAAACAAAACAGCTATTTTTTGTTCCAGCAGCAAGACGCAAGTAAAATGTTGTATTTTTATGTATGAAAATCTCGTCCGGGTTGTTTTCGAGAGCACCCGAAGGCAGCACACGCAGAGGAAAGTGCGCAACTGTAAAGTGAATACACTGTGATATGCAGACGGCCTCATCTTGTCACTTTAAATCTGTGTTTAGCTGGTTAGTAATTTCCCCCCTATTCTTGAACCAATGCTGGCATATTTGCACTTTATTAATCGTTGTTTTTTGGCCGTAGATCGACTGATTTGTATATTCGTAGCCTACAGTGACTGAGATATTTTTCCTGAATGTGCCATACGTGTCTGAATTTTAGTAGTAGACTATTTGCATAGGCTAATAGTAGGATCATAGTCTATTCATCCACTGGGGTTTATTTCAATGAGTTCAGTGTTAGTGTTAGTTGAAAACACATTATACATATAACTTTTTTCCATCTCTCCACACGTTTGTAAATGTGGTGTCACTTCAATGCTTTGTATTGTATTTTAAGCCATTAGTAAGAACATATTAGGGGTTGCCAGGTTGTGAAAAACCCCATTGGCTTGTATTGTTCCTTTATATTTGGTAAAGATGCAGTTATAAATGTTGGTAATCCATCAATAAATGCTAAAAGTAATGCTCATGGGTATCTCACTTTCTAATAAGCCTTCAAGCCCGCAGTGTATAAATGCTAATAAGTCATTATTATTGGGTTTTAATCATCAAGTTTGCAGTTGTAAAATGACAATTAATGGATTTTGGTCCAGATCATCTGGAGCCCTTTTCTAGAAATAAGTGGTCAGATGGTTTGCAGTCAAAGGAGTTTTCACTACCTGGAAACCCAACAGATGTTCTATTAATGGCTTGACTGATCTATAAAGCAATAGTAAATTGCATTAAAGCCATTAGTTAGAACTTACAACCCCATTATAAAGGGTGCCTTAAAAGAAAGTGGTATCATGAAGGTTACTTGAGACATGTAAACACGCTGAATGAGAGCACAGGAGAAAATGTGTTTTACGTTAATGTCAAATTTTTTCTGAAATTTTAAAATGAGAAAAAATGAATACATGGAAGAACCTGCCGTAGACTACACAACTTTAACCCAGTTTTGAGGTCAAATAATGTTATTATTATACAAAATAACTAATTAATTCGAGTCCTATCTGCTGTAGTCCTGATTTCTGTTGATTCATGAGTTTTGGGTCATTTAGTACAGGATCATCTCCCACAGTAACATGAAATGTGAATCTGTCATGTATCACACAGTCAAGAACCCACCTCTTTCATTAGACAAAATATACTGAAAACTAGTGAGTGAGACTGCATGGACAGTGTGTATACAGTATACAGTATGTCTATTTCATGGAGATAGTTTTTTTCAGACAGGTTTTACTAGAAAGAAATAATTAACTATGAAATAAGCAAATAGTGTTTTATTATTACACAAACCAGTGTACAGTTATTTTGAAAATAACTTCAAAGCAAAGCAAAATTAAAACAATTTAAAATCAACCCCAAAAATCAGCATAAAAAACTAAATAAAAAGATTCCTATAAGTGCCTATACCTGTAGTGCCTAACCCCTATTACTAGTCTAAAAGCAAATATGTGTTGATTGTTTAGATTGAGTGTGTTAGCATGTCTGCATCTTATGTCTGCATTGCAGTATTCAGTAGGATTTAGCCTAGGAGCTGGTTTTGGTTGGTTTGACGATCACTGAGCTGCCCGTGAACATCGTGGGGAAGAACTCCATCATGAACTTGTTCTTCAGTCGGTGCAGGAAGTAGACATATCTCACCCCAGGTCCATAGCCAGAGAACACATGTGACACCTGCAGGCCAACAGCAAGACATGCAATGAAAAATTGGATTCCCGGCTCTTCAACACAGGGCAGATTACTGTACCTGTCTGGGAGACTCCGTAACTCACCTCCTTCCATGTGTGTGAGTAAGTGCTGAGGTCCTCGGTGGGCTCGGCAGTGTGCTCTGAGATCACTGTGCTTTTGTCCGCACCCAGTAACTTAACATGCAGCTGGTAGATGGACTTGTGCAGCTGACTCTCCTCATACCTGACAAAATTACAGATAATCCAACGTTTATGGTGTACCAAGAAGTCATTATAAAATGTAGTTTATCAATTTTATCAAAAGATGTTCATGAGTTGACACATGGCAGCACACTGAATGCTGCCAAACCTAGAATAAAAAAAACTATTAAGAAGTGGGTAACACCTTATGTTACAGATCTGTAATTTGAAATGTATTTCCTAATCCCTTCCAAGAAGTTTCCTGGAAAGAACTATGAAATTTAGTATTAATTTTATGGAAAATAGAAACAGTGTTCAATTGGTAAACTTCTCATTGATTAATTCAAGTTAATTACTAGCGTAACCTGGAGATCCTGGAGAGGCAAACCCGCATGACATGAACAGATGCACAGACTGTGAAACATGTGCTGTACAGTGTGTCATCTACATGTGGCCCAACCAAGCTGATAAGACCACAGTGATAAGTAATCACGCACTCTTTGTTATAAGGGCTGGAGGTGGGTGGGTGTGGGGGGTGTGTGTGTGTGTGTGTGTGTGTGTGTGTGTGGGGTGGGGTGGGGGGGGTGGGGGATCATTAACCCACCAGTCTTGGATGACTATTTCAGGCTGAAAATCATCCAGCAGCTCTTCCCACAGTCCCTCTGCCTTCAGGTCCACCACCTGCTCCATGGAGAACCAGCTGAGGACAAGAGAGCAGACAAGAGTCAAATTTGCCACATGCTCATTATTTGGAATAAACTCAATCAATAATAATCAATAATATGCTCATTGGTAATCCCTGTTATAACCAGCTGTATGTTAAACATCTGATCCCCAGTAACACCCACCTGTATCGAGGCAATTCACAGATCACAGCACCTGCCGGTATGCCACTGGTATCATAGGGGAGGACTTCGGTGTTCGTGGTCCAGCCACTGAAGTCGCCTATGAATTAAGAAAAACATTTACGTGATCCAAGACTTTACAAAACTGTATTCATTTCCTTTGAATTCATTTGCTGCCAGACATGCTGATCACTCCTGTCACTCACCATCAGGTTGAAAACGTGGAGGTCCACGCGTTGGCACTTCAGGCAGCTCAGGTTCAGGTGGAGGGGTGTCCTTACTCAAACCTGTGTGAGAAATAAGACAAAGGGGCAACTGTAAATGGCACCACACCTACTGAAGCCACTGTAATCCCACTGTAAATATCCCAAAGCCAAATAATATATCTTTCTGACAGGGTCACTGGGTGTGCCTCTGTGTGAAAAACACACAGTCAACAGTATTAGTCAGCAGCTCAGGAAGCTCATGTCTGCATTTTCGGACACACAAACTTCCAGTGTAGTTGTGTTTGGTGTCATGGAAGAATCCAACCTTTCAACTTGCTTTTTTTTTTTTTTACCCAAGCGAACACAGTGGTGACTTGAGTTTACAAAAATGACAGTGTGCAATCCAATTACCTAGTTTCACTTATTCCTTAATATTACCCTTTGTTTTAAAGCTTAATGTAATGTAAATGTAGGTATAGGTACAGCCAAAACATCTATTAAATGCTTCCAAGCAACAAGGAAACCTCTCTTCTCACCCTCTTAATAAATGTATGCTTTTTCTCATTACAAATTGGATTGGACCAATATCTTCTACAATAATACAGCTATAGATTATAGGTTTAGTATGAGAACTAACAAAATAAAGCTTAAAGAATCTGAGGTTCTTATAATTTGTACACACACACATCTCCTGGTTCACTTTCTTCCTACTGCACTTCTCATTTAGACATTTTGATATCTCGGAAACATTTTATTTTAATTAAAAGATAAGAGTTGATTATTTTCTGTACCTTTATGACACTATTTGTTTCTTTGGTTGCCTGTTTGCCTGTCCCTACGTTAACGGATGTACAGTATATTGATAATATGGCAGACAATTGGCTGATGTTCTGCTTTAGTGTGGGTGTCTGAGCACTATGGTATTTAAGCAGATAGGGCTGCATTAAGGAAATCATTTGAGTTTAGAGGCTACAATGATGCTACAAGTGCACACTGATATAGACCCCACAGAATAAATACCAAACATCAAAACTAAACCAAGGAAGAAACGTCCTCAGAGTGTAAACTTGCATTAAACTTCTCCAAACTGTTAGTCAGACTGAACAAAGGTGCTTAATCATGTTTGAAAAACTCAAATGAGGAAGTCTGCACCTTATTGTGTTACTGGAGATGAACAGTAGGAGGCTGCTGACTATTAACAGTATGTAGTACTACTTTAATAAGTAAACTTGAAACTTTTGAAACAACTGAAATCACTTTGAAACACCCATACTGAAATGTACACTAACATCTGTATCAACACTGAACTTCAAGCTCACTGTAGATCACCGTTAGTGAACTCTAACCCCTCCTCTGGATCAGTAGGCCTAGTGTAAATTAAAACTCTCTTTCGACCAGCACTGAAAAGGAAAACAGCACACGTTTCTAACAGTGTTGTGGTACCGTGAGGCGCGGGGTTCCGCAGTAGATTTCTCCCGAGCGGTTTGGCTTCATACACGGACTTCCAGTCCAGGCTATCGGGCATCGGCGCGCCCTGCAGACTCCATTCAGCCTCACATCTCTTCTTCCATTCAGCGGCGGACATGGCGCGGCCAAATACTGTGCAATCTCACACTGCTTCATCCAGGAAGCATGTGAGGATGTTTCTTATAGTCTGCTATGCCACACCCCAGCGTTGCAATGTAAACAGGGCAGTGCACGCTGCTCCGTGGCCTATTAAAGTCACAGTAGTTTAATAGTGTTTCCAATAGTTCTCAACGGGGACGGTACCGCCCCCCAGGGGGCGTTCACAGAATGTCGGGGGGCGCTGGAAGTAAAATTTTCGAAAAGGGGGCGGTGAGGTGTTTTTGGGGGGCGTTTGAGTTTACACCAAAGATTCACGGCGAGAGGAGTTGAAACTTGCAACTACTTTCAAATAAATACGGTCTGCAACACTAAAACCTGCCAGTTTACACTAGTGCGACTAGACGAGCCGGTGTATAATTTCCATACCACGACTCTTTACTTCAGTGTTTCTGTCAGCTTTCTGTCACGTAGCTCCATGCTGCCTTCACAGGAACGGCACGTCAGAGAATCATCTATAAAATTTCACCAACATGCCGTTTACTGTGTCAACTCAGGAAAATGGCCGCTCTCTTCCTTGGTATTCCCCGTGAAGGAAATTAATTCCTCTTGAAAGCATTAATTTCCACGCCGTGGTTAGAAATTTACAAGAGGGATCTTCCGCTGTCGGACTTCCTGTGAAAGCAACTTAGCGTCTAGCATCCAGACACACACTATATAACACTATTCAATTCACGTGACTTTGTTGGCATGACTGCATACAAGTCATGCCAACAAAGTCATTAAACATCTTTAACAAGTCTATGAATAAAAGGAAATGTGAAATCCCAAAACATGGGACATTTACCAGGTTTAATTTGCCTGGAATAGCATGAAATAATGTCAGACCAAACTCCATTAAAACATCTGCTGAATTAATTCTGTTTCTATTTAATGCCAAAAAGTCACATGTTGGATAATAAGTGACGTGTGCATTATAAATATAAAGACACATTTATTAGTAGACTAATTAGCAATAAAATAATCAGTTAAAATCGAATAGTCAAAAAATCTGCACCAAGAACAATTTGGTGGTTACACTCATTGCAGGTGTCTGAGGGTCTTACCGATGACCGCCTTCTCATTTACACCGACCACCTGAGGATGGTTAAGGCCGACATGGATGGGTGGTGCAGCCCTGTCAGGCGGACCTGACCGAATGCGAGTCCGCTATCCAGGTGCATCTTGTCGACATCCAGTGCGACAATGAGGCCTAGGCTACTTTCCGCACCTCTGGCTGGGGTAGCATGTGGGTCAAATATGCTCAGCGTTACCTGGCTCTCTGGGAGACTAGGCTGCTGCTTCTTGCTTTCCCGACAACATATAGTTGAGCAGGGATTCAGCCAGGTCCTCCACATGCAGTACCGCAGTCGCTTCTCTGCAACCTGCAGTGCTGATTTCCTTTGAAAGTTAAGATAAATCCTTGTGTTTGTCTTGGTAGGCTGCTCTTCTTCCGTTGGAACAATTAATAAGAATGCTCCTGTTTGGCATTTCTGATTGGCTGTTATCTAACCTAATTAAAGTTTGAATGTCCCATTTCTAACCGTTGCATTTGTTTAACAATATAATTTCTATTCATATGGCTTTTTTGCTCCCTGGGAAACTAATGATGATGATCTTCCAACTGTCCGGTTAAATCAAATCTGTTATTTGGCATTCAGTGACATTCTTTTATAAAGATATAACACAGAATAATAACAATAATAATAATAATTATAAAAATAAATAAAGAACTAAATATAGTATGCATATAATAAATAATATAAATAATACTAATCATTATTATTTGGCATTCATTGACATGCTTTTTAAATAATACAACAGAATAATAATCAACATTAATATTCATGGAAGACAATTTGCCTACATTTTATTTGATGGGGGGCGGTAAGGGACCTGGATTATGGATAGGGGGGCACTGGCCCAAAAAAGGTTGAGAACCACTGCAATAGAGGCTAGAATAGAGGACCATAATCCGGTTTCTAGTACTGCAAAAGTGTGTTTCAGGATTTACAAAAATGTATCCTGTTTGTATACAGCAGGCCAAATTCTATCATATTCGCAAGTCAAAATATTATTTTTCACTATATTATATATAATTATTATTATACTAGTACAATTGTTGATAAAATACATTAACACTTATCTTATTCTTCTGTTTATCGTTCACTAGCTCATATACTTTTTTTATCTAAAGGAAAAAATAAAAAGTCTCCATAGTCTAAATGAAAGTGATCACAAAACATATAACTGTATTAAAGCAGGAATGTGATAGGAGGACAAACTGGTAAATGTAATACAACATGTAAAAATGTTAATCCTTTTTAATAACTTTTTTATGTTATAACTATTTGATAGTATCATTTAAATGTGAGCATGATTAATCACTGTGTAAATTGTGTTTAATCGCATCAATAAATGAATTAGAATTAACCGCTGGTATAGTTTATTAGCATTCCAGTTGCAGACTCCATAGAACACACCTTAGCAATAAATCTCTTACATTCTACAGTTTTATCAGCCTGTCTGCTAGCTCTTGTTGTTTCTTCCCCAAGCACTTTGCCCCTATATAATCACTCCATGGTAACAGGACTATTGCAGAGACACCACTGCCCTGACCTTTGCACTGTTTAGATGGATGTATGCTTATGGTGCACTGATATGGATGCAAGCGTTACGTATTCAAATGTAAAATGTGATTTTTTTTTTCCCCAAGCGGAACATGTGACAGTTACAAACCCAACCTGCTTTGCCATATATATTTAGTACTGCATGTTTTTCAGCAGGTTACCTATTGTTCATAGGTAAGGTGTGGCCCACTGTTCAGCAGAGTATTTCCAGCTTCACCTGTTAAAATGAATAATAATAATAATAATAATGTGACATTATTCTGATTTCTGGCAGAAAAGACTCCTTAAACTCTTCTTTTTCCCTCTCCTTTAGAAAGGTCAAAGGTCAAGGTTTTTACTATAAACCTTAATGGATATGTAGTGAGTTTTGTTTGAAGGAGAAATACATATTATGCAATCCAAACGTATTCATTATAAACATCCTGTTTTTAACTGAAACTAATACAACCAGGTTTGAGCAATGATCTGGATATAGTTTAACACAGGATGGATTCATGTCAAATGCTTGTATTTCTTTTTACGCTTCACAATTTCTCATCTTTCTTTTGCTACATACGTACATCTGTCTGTTTATTATAAACTGTAGAAAATCCTACCCCGTATTCAGTGAGTAATATTTTTCTTTCAGGATTGGAAAGATGATGGACAGTGTTACCTGCCTGCTGATGCTTTTAACTGACCCAACTGACTGTAAATAGCCCTTGTCTTACTGACCCAATCTTGTTAGCCAAACCTTCCAGTATACACTACATACTGCATCTTGTCAGTGAGCTACACGTTTGTGATCTGCATTGATTTGATTGTTGAATTGGCAGTGGGATGTCTTATTAAAGCAACCATTTAGTGATGACAGTGCAGGGCAGGGTCAACATATACAACAAATACTTTACAAATGTCTCCACCTTGTGGACTCTAGCAGTATGTTTAACAGTGCAGTCAAATGTAAACCCAACTTCAAACTGCATACATACAGTACATAGGCAGATGTATTGCATTTTCTAGAATGATTTTTGGAGTTTCTGCACAAGGGCTTTTGTTGCAGCAGCTAGGAAAGTGCAAGAATACTGTATACTTTGCACATTAACAATCCTGAAGGCATTACATTCAGTCAAACAGCAACCTACTGACACACATGTCAAGGCCATGCAAATATACCTCTAGCAGACAACTGAAGTGATTTTGTATTGCACTCACATAAAGAGGGGAGACGTGAGAGACAGATTTAAAAAAAAAAAAACAACTTCTGCCTTGCAAACATTGCCAAACTAATATAAATATATATATATATAACATCTGGCAATACAAAAGCACATTTCTGTACATATACAATGTATCTGCCACAGCAGGTGACAGGTAAACACTATATTGAAATGCATGTGAGCTGACCTTTGACCTTTTAATGATTCTTTAAATTGTTGAAATATGTTTTACAAAAATAAATATATCATTTTGGTTTTGTGATTTTGACAATTTAAAGAACTGTATCGTCAAGAATGAAACATTTCCAAAGCGACTATATACAGTTTACTTAATGTAGATTGTGATGACACCTTCTATTAGTGTATGTTATGTATTAAAGTGTGCTGTATGTTTATGGCTTTCCCTGTGTATGTATGTATGCCCGCACCAAAAAGAAGAAAAAGAAAAGAAACCTCAGAAATATTTGACATGCTAAAGTTTACATTGACCACAAGCAGTTTTACTACTACATATATGCTGCTAATTCAGCTGTGTCGCTAAGCTAACCCTGAAGCACAGGTCTCAGAATGAATATAAGCGTATGTGGATACTGTATATGCTTTAAACACTAGGAAGGCAGACAGATCTTGTACAGCGGGGTTGAAAACAGCAGATATAGCTTGAACTTGTGTTTTCTTCTGTCATGGAGGTTAATTTATAGGTCAGCTGCCAATGACGTGAGGAGGACCCAGAGCCAATAGGGTTTATGGTTGGCACAGAGCCAGAGAAGCAACAGGGGGCAGCAGACGCTGTGTCTAAAGAGTGAACTGCTGCAGGGCAACACAGAGCACTGTAGTAATATGCTTCCAAAATGGATACATACGCTTACAATACAAAACAGTGGGGGTGTAATATATTTAAATGCAATACCAAAGCTTTGGAGTTCAAGTGTTTGTTATTTGACTGAGGCCATAGGCTGTGCTGGAAAAGTAGGACAGCAAACTGTAAGATTATGTAACAGACATTCATTCTCTGAAAAAATAACTCTGATGATGTCATCAGGGTTATCTTGAGTTGGGCTTTAAGGCATGATCATACCAGAAAGTGGTACAGCGAAATGAATCCTGCGTCTTTGGGAAATATTTGGTTCTAGAAGCTTGGTGACGTACTGACTATACTCACAGGGCTAGTGAATTAATGTAGCTGGCTAGCCAGCTGGGCTAGAACTAGTCAGTCAAATTAGCTCCCAGAGATTCTCTTTATTTTCTCTCTACCTTTCTGTTTACTCTCCCTGGGATTTTGCTCACCATTGTACACCACTGAATTGAAAGTGCCTCGAATTTTCACTGTGCTAAATGCTGGTGTGACCAAGCCTGCATTATAAACTGGGGTGTGTGAAATACCAGGGCATTTAACAGGCATAGAGGTCTAATAAAAGATTGGGAATTGTAGGATTGAGCATTCTTGAAGTTTGACTCATACAAGGGACTAAAAGCCAAGATATCTCGGCCTCTGCTGCTTTGATTTTGAACATTCTTTTAAAAATCGGTCTCTAACAAGTGCCCCAGCTTTATGGAAGGGTAAAACTAAAACCCTGGAATACCCCTTTAAGGGTTAGGACAAGTTAAAACCCCCAACCTGAATATCACTTTAATGAAACCATCCATTTAATGCAGAATCAGTCATGTAGACAATAAAAGAATGAATAAATGTGAAAGCAACCTTGTGTAACACAAACTGAGGACAAACCTATAAAGGTGAAACTTAAACACTATATATATATATATTTTTTTTTTTTTTCTTCCCCAGGGTTATGGCACTGAGCCAGGTGTAGATGCATGTTACACAGTACAGCGCCTCAAATGCCACATCACAGGTGCAGTGATCCATGGTCACATACTGTACTCAAAGCCTCTGGAATGTCGGCCCTTTATTCATTCAGATGCACTGATACATATTTGGTACGCTTAAATAAACATTCTCCAACAAGATCACATTGTGTTCATGTGTTTTAGTTCAGTTAATCCTACTTAGCAACAGCACCTGCATGACTCACTTGTTAATACTGTGGTGAAGAGATGAGGTGGAAGATAAATGCCACGTCCCTAATCTCACTTTACCCACTGTTTTCTTCGTAGAATATAATATGATAATAATAGAATTTACGATTTCTTTTAGTCTGATGCAAAGCTTTAAAATGTATATTCATAGTAAACATCATGATAAATAGTGGTAAATAATGGTGTTTGGTCATATTGGTGGTGTTTTAGCTCATTTGACCACTGACTGATAATCTAAAATTTGAAGTTTATGAAAAAAATCATAATTTGTTCACAGTTGTAATTTGTTGTTGCAGCACAACAGAGCTGCACTGACCACATCGGTTATATGTGCAGCCTAACTTCATAATAATTTTGAAAGGTTTAGTAAATGGGTTCCCCTTTTGTGGAGGGTTTAGCCAAAGCTAGGAGATGTCTGGTCAAGTCTGACATGGACAGAGAACTGACTCGATGAAATTGAATCGGGGTCCAGTGTGGACGGGGTCTCCTGTTTGACAGGGTGCAGATGGGCCGGCAAGCCTGGTATAATTATAGCCTCCATGCCTGACCACACTATGTACACGTGACCCTGGCGTCTTTAGTTTCAATGGAATAAGACCAACCACCAACACTCCAACAGGCACTGCAACAAGTACACCACCCCAGGCCTGCAAAAGAAAGTTCAGCTTGGATATTGCAATTTAGCCAATATATAATCTGCATAATCATCATTCAAAACTATTGAACATTTTCAGCTGTCAGTCAGTGTTTTTAGGCTTCAGGCAGTCAGTTGATAAAGTGTATTCTTTTATTTGTACTCAAACATACAGATATCTTGCAAATGAACCTTGAAGAACAAATATATGCCCTTAAATCTGGTGTTGTGTGCATGATCTGCTAGTTCTCTACAGACAGGTGTTGGATTTAATGTGGGAGAGAAGCTTTAAATATAGTCTCCCATAAAGGTGTTATTTATAGAGGCTTGTTGTGTCATTGTATTTGGTTGCCAAGCACATAATGTTACTTTTCCAGTCATGTTACACTGAAATGGTTTCATAATGAAGGAACTGCTGGCAAGCCTCAATGCTCATAGCAGAGATGTTGAAATGATACATTTCCCCCATTCCTGACATATTTTGCTCTCACTTAATACTCACACTGTCAAGCTGCAGCTGTGTGCAGTGCTACACTCTGCTATTCTGACACAGGTCAGTGCAGTTGGCATGGATTCCTTTCCAAGGGTCAAGCTTTGACTTTTATGTTTCAAGTGTCTGGCAAGGCTACGAACTAATGCTCACTTCCTCTGACACATTCTGTGGTATAGGAAAACAGAAATTGTTCAACACTCTGAAACACTCAGGTTTCAGAAAAATGAAACTGTACATGCTGTAACCAAATAATTCCTCTAAAACAATTTATTACACAATTTAAAAAAAATACTCCATCACCCACCATTTTATCTTAAAAGCTCAAACCCTAAGTTGGAAAGTGTCCAATCTGTAATGAGTGAATATTTCAGTGGTCTGGTGGGGGTTTCAGCATCTTGTGAAGCTTGAGGAACTCTGTGGCCGACATGAGCAGAGGGCACGTCATCATATCACCCCCCTGTTGCATAACTGTTCCAGACTGGCATTATTCAATTGCTCTGGGTAAAATGTCAGCAGCTAGTCACTCGATCTGGTGTATCATTTGCAGGTGATACTACTTCCTTCTGGAGATTAAAAGTTAGCCAAACCTCTTGTGAGTACTTACTTACATATAAACCAGAAACGTAAGTAAAATGTTTTGAATCTCTTCCCATGCAAAATCCAAGCATCTACAGTATGCTTCAATAGTATACACATAAGACAAAACGAGTGTTGTATGCTGTATGAGGAAAAGGAGACAGATTGGTGCACCGAGTGATAGTATAAACCTCCACAGAGACTAATTTGGTGACCTCCTACTTGGAGGAGGACAGGCAACAGACAGCTGTGTAACAGGAGACATGGTTTCAATTCAGGGCAAGGGCACTGTGACCAGCCGACACTCCTCTCACCTACCTATCTGGATAAGCCAAAAGCAAAGGAAGAGGAAAGAAACTGACAAAATATAACAGGAGTAGAGTTAGAGAACACACAGTATATGCGTAGATGTCAGAATGTCAGAAGTGTAGGCTTGAAGTGTGTGGCAGGGTTGGGTTGGATATTTGGGAGGGAGGGGGGAGTGTTCTACGTGCTGGTTGTACAGACAGGGGTGGTAATGATACGGGGGACTGGAAGAAGCAGGTGTGAGCTAGTCAGCTGCCAGTCAGAGGCAGCTGGGACATCCCACAGGTACGGCTGCTTGTTGGGATGCCCCCCTCTTGGAATAGTGCCTGTGATAACGCTCCTATGGAGACCCATCCACCTTTAGTATTTCAACACTTTATCTTTTCTAAATGCAGTATGACAAAAGTATTTCATTTGTACTTTGGGTACAGGCCAACTAGTGTGGTGTTCCTGAAAAAGGTGGGGGTGATGTGGCTTGTCTAGAAAATGTAGCAGGTATGGATCCCTGTAGAACAAACCTGGGTCAAAGAACAGCCCCATTACCTTCTCTGACTAAGATAGCAGGCTGTTCTGATCTAGTTTTTTGACCATACAAATTTGAGTTGAATTCACTTATATAAGTGGAAAGTTACAATCATTACTGGTGTAGATTTAACTATTGTCTTGTGTTTGTCTCTGTAAAAGACCTGTCAGTCAAATCAAGAGAAATAGCAGGTTCCAAACTTTTTTGGTAGTGGGGGGCACTTTTGTTTACATCACAGATTGCAGCTTTAAAATAGTAAGGCTCAGTTTGACTGGAAGCCATCGACCAAGATGAAAACAAAAGCCCTGACAACATTGCAGGTTGCATGGAATGAAAATTTCCTTCAATTCTTCTGAATAAAACTGTATTGAAGCAGCTGTGGAGCAGAGGCATTGGTAAAATAGTGTGAGACATTTGAGAGAATGCAGTATCAAAGAAGGGAGCTAATGAAGCTAATGTCAAAGATGGCATCATCTTTCATCCTCAACATTCCATCTGACAGTCCGTATTCCCATCAAAGATTCGATGTCTGATAATTGGCATATCAATTAGAGTCAGACTGTCACGGCTGCTTCCTCTGCAGGTCAGTGGGGGTCAACATAGAGGGGGGGGACACAGCAAAAGTATTCGTACATTTGCGCATCTAATGCGATCCAATTCAATAGCCCGGCAAAAAGGACATTTTTTAGCTTTGTTGAGTCTGTGTCAGAGCAGTGTGGATTCATCTTTATGGTATTTTTTGATGCCATAAAAATCAGCATTATTCCAAAAAGTTAAAAATTATTCCAATACTATAAGCTTGGTTATGTTGAAAAGTTGCTGCATATAAAATAATGTAATGTAGGATGTGTAAGAAAAATATTTCCTGAAGTGGGGAATGTATATTTCTTTTATAAATGTGTCTGTCTGTGTTTGTATTTTTATTTTTCAGAATTATATTGTTTCTTTTTTCCTTTTGTATTTTGCTTTTAAAGGAACTTTGTATTTTGGTATTGGGGGAAAACTTTGTTTGACAATTGTGATGACCCTCGTGCTTCTGTACTCTGCTTGGCTTGGTCTCTTTTCTCCTCCCCATTCAGGAAAAAGCTGAGCAGAGAGCTCTGTGAGAGGAGGTTCACCTGGGCTGCTGGGCTGCTTAGTCCCTCTGTCTCTCAGCTCCTGCAGGGTGCCCTTTGTTTGTTTGGTTTGCTTTGTTTGCTTTCAGAACACAGCATTCTTCACTCATCCATGCACCCACCTACATTACTGATTTCACATAACCTTGATTTATTCATGTAAATAGTTGACTTTAATAAATTATTTTATCTTTTGCTTCAAACCATGTGTGTTCTTACTCCTTTTTATTTGAACCTTGAGCCAGTTCATGAAACAATTTACCCCGATAAGCCACTGCTGTTGAGTATAGTGTATCCATACTTTCCATAGTACAAAACTGACCAATCCTGCTTCAGGGGGCCATTGCTCATCATCAAGGGGGTATCCATCAAATGTTAACCATTTAGGATTAGCATACTCAGCATTCCTCCTATTCAGATATCAGTCAGAGAACCCCTGACTCTGATCTGATGGATACAATGCTTCTTTGGACAGCATTACTACACGGCAGCCATTTGATAAGTGAAAAGAATACTAACTCTTTCCAACCTTCACGCCTGACACAATCTCCATGGCATGCTTGGCAAAAGTGAAGTTCAGCTTTTTTCAGTTGCTTCAACACCCCCTCCCACCCCCACCCCCAACACCACCCCTCACCCCCAACACCACCACTCACCCACCCTTGTGACCCCCCCACCCTCCTCAGATACTCCCACCGTCCAACAGCCGCTATGTATGGGCCAAGGGTGGGTGAGGGGTGGTGAGGAAGGTGAGGGGGGTGAGGGTACAGCTGCAGTTCCCGTCTTGGATGACTGAGATGTAAATGCGTCCCTTTCATAAACTGTTCAGAGTATCAGTACAGAGGATCTGGCCAATGAGGGCGTAGCAGGCACTAAAATGGACAAGCCAATGTCTGAGTGTCTGCCTGGTATATAAACAGGGAGCAAAGCCCTCCAGAGTTGGGTGACCCCTATTTTGGCTGTGGTGAACAGGATCTGATCCCAAGGACTGTTACCTCTATTCTTGTCTGGTGTGCAGGTAAAAAAATATCACAGAGATTATTAGTTTTGTGGAGTTAAAGAAGGAGGAGCAGATATTTGGAGACGTGAGGATTGGAAGAACCATCCAAACATTTAGAACTGCAAATAATAACTCTTTTTGGCGGCAATGAAGGGTTTTGGACTCAAAGTCCATGATGAAATCACAGGATAAATGCACAACAATTTGGAGATGTTTGAATCCATATGATGTATTCTGTGAAAAACTAGACCTACTGGGTATCAGAAGTCATTGAATTTTGTCAGATTTTTATCATTGATGATGTAAATATGCATGAACATAATGCGTTAGCATAGCAGTAGCTGCATTGCAGCTGTATTGTTAACTTGTATCACAACATATATGTGTGCTCTCTGTAAATGGTTCTCTCATTTGGACAGTGATTTATGAGGACAGGTGCTTCACAGTTAGAGACATGTAAGAGACAGCCTGAAGGCCCTGGATGTCCAGTAATTGATTTTAGCCATTTAAGAGACACACTTTTAAGATGGGGTTTTGGGCTTTAAGCTAACAAGACAATTGTTCTTAGCAAAGTGATCTGCATCAAAAGTGTTAATTTCAAAAACTAATATGGCTTATTACCAAAATGCTACATTGCAGTTCACTACAGATCGCATTTCATGTGATGTCACAAGTGCGTCATTGCATGCATCAGTCTTTTATTCATATGATCAACATATCAAGGCAAGGTAACATGTATATGCCTATAGATAATTAGAAGTAAATAGAGATCTTGTTGGACCATGGTGGAGTGGTCCGGAGGGAAGCGTCTGCAGCTTCCCCGACTTCTGTCAGGAGTTCAGCATAGTGACAACTTTAAGTGATGCACTAAGTGTTTTAACCTGTGTGGTGAGCGGTGATACAAGTGTGATACAAAGATGGTGCAGGGTGTTGTCAAAGGGAATATGTATGCAAAACATAACCAGCAAAGACTTCCTCATGTGTATTTATGTGTCAACATGTAAATTGGAGAACTGGGCTTGTGCGTGTGCCAAGAGAATTTAAATGCTACTTGTATATGATGAAGACATTTTAAAGAAAGGGTATACAGTCAGATGTGCTGATGCTAAAAATACCCAGCCAACACGTGCTCCTCCCCCAACTCTATTTCAACTGGACATTTGAGCCGTCGAGAATTGAGTGTCACTTGTTGCCAGGATTCCTCTGCCGACACCACTTAAACTCTGCAGCTGTCTTGCAGAATATCCCATATCTCCAAATGCTGAAGATTCTTTGTGGACATTCAGATCACCTTCACAGACAGTGTCAGATTAGGATGAATTGGTTTTTGATCATCCCAAGCCTCTGCTTAAGTTTGCTCATCCTGTGTTTCCCTCTTTTTGCAGTGTTAGAAAGCAATCATGCCTTTCGGAAACACCCACAACAACTTCAAGCTCAACTACAAAGTTGAGGAGGAGTACCCTGACCTGTCCAAGCACAACAACCATATGGCCAAGGTCCTGACCAAGGAACTGTATGGCAAGATGAGGGACAAGCAGACACCCAGTGGCTACACCCTGGATGATGTCATCCAGAGTGGTGTCGACAACCCCGGTGAGACCCGAGATTACATCTAGACAAAGAAATCTTTTTATGAATCATTAAATCATTCAGACACATAGGTCTACTGAATGAAACAAAACTGTGCTTGTTTCTTAGCTTTATCTGTGAATAAAATCACCAAATTAAATACTCATAAGCTGGTCTCACACTGTCCAACAGCTATCACCTTCCCTTCCATCTTCTAACTCCTGCTTTCCTATTCGCTCCCTGCCATCAGGTCACCCCTTCATCATGACTGTTGGCTGCGTCGCTGGTGATGAGGAGTCCTACGAAGTCTTCAAGGATCTGCTTGACCCCATCATCTCCGACCGTCATGGTGGATACAAGCCCACTGACAAGCACAAGACCGACCTGAACTTTGAGAACCTGAAGGTGCAGTACCCCGGTTATCAACACAGAGCAGAAAGCACCATGGTCCATTAAGAAAACACTCTTAGAAACATATAAATCACTAGAGAAAACCTAAGACTTAGTGCATAAGACTTTCAGATGTTAAACCAAACACTACGCTGGATAATTTCATTGATTTGCACACTAGACAAAAAGGGAACTAATCACATGATGATGCTCAGTGCCCTACATTTGCGGCCTCTGTTTCACTTTGTAATCAAACTTTTGTCATTAGGGTGGTGACGACCTGGACCCCAACTATGTTCTGTCCAGCCGTGTTCGTACTGGCCGCAGCATCAAGGGATTCACCCTGCCCCCCCACAACAGCCGTGGCGAGCGCAGAGCTATTGAGAAGCTGTCCGTTGAGGGTAAGCTATTAATAGTTTGAATGCATAAGTGTGCAAAGGGTTGGGCAGTAAGCGAGGCCTTTCCCAAACAACAGGCTGTTCACAAGAAGTGTCATTTAAGGATAAGAGGTGGAATATACAGTGATGAACCCAACAAGGAAACCCACTCTTGTTCTGCTTGTTCATTTAATGAACTGTAATCAGTGTAAATGGCCATGTTAAGTGACAGAGAAAAACTCCCACTGCTTAGTATTTCCTGTTGAGATCTGTACTCCTAATTGTACGTCTGTCTCTCCAGCTCTGACCAGCCTGGATGGCGAGTTCAAGGGAAAGTACTACCCCCTGAAGTCCATGACTGATGCCGAGCAGGAGCAGCTGATCAATGATCACTTCCTGTTTGACAAGCCCGTCTCTCCCCTGCTGACCTGCGCTGGTATGGCCCGTGACTGGCCTGACGCCAGAGGCATCTGGTGAGTATCACCAATAATTATCAGCTGTGAAAACTTTTTAAAACTCTCAGTACTTTCATTATTTCTCTGCATCACCTGTGTGTTTTACTGTATGTTGATCCTTTGCATCCATCTCCATCCAGGCACAACGACAACAAGACCTTCCTGATCTGGGTGAACGAGGAGGATCACCTGCGTGTCATCTCCATGCAGCTGGGCGGCAACATGAAGGAGGTCTTCAGACGTTTCTGTGTTGGCCTGCAGAAGGTATACATTAACAACAGATCAAAACAAGCCATGATGTGATGTGATGTGAGTAAAAACAACGTGGATCGTTGCTGGATGTTCCTCTGAGTCTCGTTCTTTCTTACCTCCTAGATTGAGGAAATCTTCAAGAAGCACAACCACGGGTTCATGTGGAACGAGCATCTCGGCTTCATCCTGACCTGCCCCTCCAACCTGGGTACCGGCCTGCGTGGTGGTGTCCACGTCAAGCTGCCCAAGCTGAGCACACACCCCAAGTTCGAGGAGATCCTCACCAGGCTGCGTCTGCAGAAGCGTGGCACAGGTACAAATATATACATTCTTTAGCTTGTACACCTGTGGATCAGCCTGGCAGTCCATCTACAGCATTCTGGGCCAGAGGGTGTGATGTGTAATCTGCATCTCATCCCTTGTCCTTTGTCCTCTTTAGGTGGTGTGGACACTGCCTCTGTGGGTGGTGTGTTCGACATCTCCAACGCTGACCGTCTGGGCTCCTCCGAGGTGGAACAGGTCCAGCTGGTGGTTGATGGTGTCAAGCTGATGGTTGAGATGGAGAAGAAGCTGGAGAAGGGAGAGGCCATCGACAGCATGATCCCCGCCCAGAAGTAAAGAGGGACAATCTTATGTTTTTCTCGTGACCATTCATGTGCAATCGAGCCAGCTGACGGGCGTGCAGAGGAAACAGCCGCTCACCAAGAGACTCTTGACTCTGCTCACCTCTTTTTCTTCCTTCCAGCTTTTTTTCCCTTCTTTTCTCTGTCCTTGGACCTTTTTTTTTCAAAGTTCTCCAGTGTTGGTTGGTAACATCCTGGGATCAGCCTCCACTGAGCTGGGCTAGCCTGGCAGACGTGGCATCACCTACTTTTTGTTATAAAAAGTAATGATCATTGAAGCTGTTCATACTGCTCAATAAAAAAGTGCCCCATAAAACAACTGAATGAATCATTTTGCTATTTTGTGTGTGCAGCATGAGAAACAGGAAATAACATTTTTAAAAGGAACATTAAGGTCCAGAACAATTATTTTCAGAGCTTAACGAGTACATTCTTCACATATTAATACTCACCTTGTCAGACGATCAAAGGCTATTAACAAATATTCAGATTTTGTGTTGTAACTTTAAAAACAAGACACCAAAATGAAGGAAAAAATGCCAACATCAGTGAATTTTATTAATCTTCAGCTCCATGTTCTCCTTATACACCACAACCACTCAATCTCAGTTTACAGTTTGTTTCTGAGGGGAGGAATTAAACAGTAGAGCAGTGTAAAATTACTCATACAGGTCAAACTGTGTGTGTTCTTCAGTCTCTTTTGCATATAACATCAACTGTTTCCAAAATCAGTTTTGAAATGACAGTGCATGTTAAATACTGAGCCCCCTGGGGTTCTAATACTGTACCATCCAGCATCTAAACCAGACCAGCGACACGCTGTCTCTGAGCAGGTATACACGTGTTTACTCAACACTCAGGTCAACAAAACTCTTTTCAAGAATTTTTCACAGTAGATTCCACCTTAAGACAATGCTCATCTATCTTATACTAAGAGTGAGTTGTTTAACACAAAGTTATTTGCTTTTTCGCCCATTTCACTTCAATAATTTCCACTGAAATGCTTCGCAAACAACCTGATTCATATTTGCTATAAAGGAGACAGTGACATAACGTTTCTATGGCTTAAATGCAACCCAGGGATTTCAACATGTCAGGGACTTATTTGGATCGGAGTAAATTCAAGTTAAAATAGAACCAAACTGCACAATTTATTCCCAATATAAGTGTCCTCGTTGGCTCTAAAGCTGAACATTTTTCACACTCATTTACACACTGTACCTTGTGGTACATTTCATGGCATATCTAAATACTTCTAAGAACTCAGAAGCCCTCTTGAGTGTACTGAACCTATCCTCTAGCAAACAAGGTGGAGTGAAGTCACTGTATTTCACCCAAGCCTTCCTGTTTGTTTTTGTGAAAGGGAGAAGGACCTGGTGCTACATTTAGCACCATTTCTTTGTATCAATTCATGTCTAAAAACAATCGCGTCTGCATTTCACAAAGCTTCCAATCCTAGGTGTGCATCATGTTTCATTTTTTCCCCCTAAAACCCAAACTCTGAAGTCATGCAGGATTGCAGGTTGGTTTGTTCCCCATTGTCACTGACAGAATCTGCTTTAAACTAGAATTACTTCCCTTGCTCTAGCTATAAATAAACCTTGAGCTCTAAGATATATACTATATTCATATATTTTATATACAGCCATCAACTGACTGATATAAATCCTGTTTTTTTTAAATGATATTATTCTAAAAAATAAATAAAGTACCTGTGCAAATATCCACAAATTGAAGTGTTTCACATTTAAGACATTGGCGCCCTCCAGTGGCTAGTTCTGGGTATTACCTATACAGGTACACTGGAAGGAGCTGATTCAAGTCAAAGCAAAGTGCATTGAGGTCTATATTACCTAATGCTAATATACACCACAATGAGAAACGTCCAGGGAGAGGACAAGGACAGACTCCTGGTGTCCATATTGGTGTCTACTTATCACCCTGAGGCGGAGGACAGGTCAACACCAGTCTCCCCTGTTGGGCTCCATGAAACAGCACACACCAAACAGGACTGAGAAGATGTCATACATGGGTCTACAATGTGAGAGTGTGGATGATGGCTGACTGTTTCCCTGTGAGAAAACAGGGTCTCAAACGAAGAGCCGAGGAAAGCCAAAACGTTCATCGTGACGATAGAAAAAAGTCGGTGGTACATACAAAGGTGGTGGACAGCTAAGGTTGGCGTCCCTGTTAAACGTAGGGAGTTGGGTAGTTTATGATGGGTGGGAAAGGAAATGGGGGTGGGGTAGCGAGGTGTTTTGGGTCACCATGAGCAAAGCCACAACTGAGAGATAGTATTAACAGTAAATCAGCAGCCAAACAACATGATCTCTGTAGCCTACGTAAATATCACAGTACGTTATTCACTAAAAACAGGGAGGGAGAATAGAAAGCTTTCTCAGTTTTTTCTGTCTTGTCTTTTTTTTTTATACATTAAATATGTACTGTATGAAGGCGCCGGGGGTTGTTCACTTTAAAGGCAACTGGACTAACAGAAAGAAAACACTGTGCACACTGCCTTCACCGTGCCTTTCTCAATTCCAAACACTCCCCCCTGATCCCCACAGCCCCACAGTCATCAATAATGGACAGACCAGTTTATAGACTGCGCCACAAAAAGGACAGGGTGGACATTTGGAAGTGTATGTTTCCCTGTGTGTGTAAAGGTGAGTGTGTAATCTGAGAGGTTTCGCTGCTTGGCTGATCCGCTTTTGGTGTTTCCCATCAACATACTGAGATGATGGCTGAGGTGAGATCACATGGCACGGAATAGAACCAAAGAAATGCATTGCACTGAAAATAAATCAGTTTGAGTTAGATGTTCTGTTATGTCAGGGATGTGTCTCTGCTCTCGTGTCTTCAGTACAATGCTGTTGAACAAAGGTAAAGGGATGAAACGGGGTGGGAGGCTGAAAAATCCAAATGCTTTGACCAAGTTTTACTGACGATGACCAGCACTGACAGACAATGAATCCAGCCAACCAGAGAGCAGCATATGTGCATGTAATCTTTGCAGGCCTCTCTATTCACTCTTCTAGAGAGCCAGCATAGAAAAAGTATTCATTGACAACAATGGTATGAAAGGTGTATAACCTTATACTTTTTAATCAAATCAGCTGTATTGATTTCATTTCTATATTGGTGTAGAGAGAATCCAACATGAAGCATGGCTTTACTGCACCAAAATGTTCTCTTCTTCTTATATTCATAAAAAAATTGCTAACCACGGAGTTTGTTTCTCAATAAACATTACCTATATTTTTAATTTCTGCTAGTTCCATGCAGAGAAACTAATGTGATCAAGAGGCAACAACTCTATCATGAAGTGGAAGATGTCACTGGCTTTTTGTATTCCAGCTCAGCCTCTGATTGGCTGTTTCAAAGGTCTGTCAACCCTGCTCCCACTGACCTTAATCCAGTGCAGTCGTCACTGCTGTATGTACAACGAATCAAAGCAATGCAACCCTCTGTGGCTGCTTATCTGATCACTGAGTCGGACCATCTCCATGTTTGTGCATGTTGTTGTCCCCAGGTGACGAAAGGTCAGCAGATAATCACGTCATCGGTACGGGGAAATAAATAAACGGTGTGCGTAAAGGTGACATATAAAAGAACAATTTTTAAAAAAAGGACTGGTTGGTCAATGACGTCTGATACACATTAAAATTATGTTTTTCTGTAGCGGTGAAAGTGACAGTGGTTAAAAACAATGATCAGAGCAATAAATAACAAAATAAAGAGTCATTATGGCTAGAGTAGCAATAAAAAATATTCAACTAGATTCCATCTGATCCAGGTCCAGTGGGTGCAGTTGCTCAGTGAAGAAGATGGCTGAGCTGGGTGGGGTGATTGGGTGGAGGGGGGTGCTTCAGTCTATGTGACTTACGGGTCAGGTGTGTGTGTATCTGTGTGTGTGTGTGTGTGTGTGTGTGTGTGTGTGTGTGTGTGTGTGTGCAGGGGGGGTAGTCATGATAGAGACATAAGGAGAAGTCTTTTTTTTTCTCGGGTCCAGCCCCTAGCCCCATCTCTGCTATGTTTTTTTTCTTCAATTATTTCCACCCCCCTCCCTTTGCGCACACGCATCAACACTCACTCACACAAAAATACATACTGGTACGCAAACACACCCTCCGTTCAAAGTTCAAGGTCCTTAGAGATTTGGGTGGCAATGTCCCGAAAAGCTAGTGGTGCCCCCCAGAGTCGTGTGTAGCGCACCCCGTTAGAAGTCTCGGAGGTGCCTGTGGAAAGATGGCACACCTCGGCCTCGAAAGCCACGCGGCCCCCTGCCACGCCATGGGTGCAGGAGAGCAGAAAGGGGCCGGCATGGTGGACCTGGCAGCCACATCCGAGCGCCGCCTCCCGCAGAGCCAATACCACCTCCGCAGGGTCCCGCCGCCCACTGCCTCTCAGATCCCAGCCACGTCCGACGGCCCGGGGCTCGGACGCTTTTTGATACCCAGGTAGATGGCAACTAGGGAGGGGGGAAGGGGTCAGAAAAATGTTCAAGCAATGGGCCACAGCTGCTACTACTAGTCTCATAATTGAAAACAGAAATTCACTATAATCTATTTGTACTGACCTTGTGACCGCAAATCTCCTGATTCCCTCAGATTCATTTGTGACCCTGTTGGACAAACAGGCAGAGTAAGCGGTAATACACTAGAGTTCAATGAGTCTTATGACCAACCCACAACTCTCAGATGAGATTGCATTCAGCAGTGGATATCATACAGTGAGACCAAGCAAGCATCAACAACAACAAGCACATGATATGCAGTGCATTTCTAAAGGCACATTTATGCACCAGTCTCTACTGACAATGACACTGATCCTAAAAGTTGAAAACTAAAAATTCAAATGAATCTGCCTTGATTGCAACCATGCTTGAAACCAAGTGTGTGGGACCTTGATAGTGTGAAGATGATTAACAAGTCATGCAGACAAGCAATAATTCATAGATAGAGGTATGAAAAAAAAGTAAGGCAGGCATTTTACGGACTTGAGCCAATTCCCGTGTGATCAGGCAGACAGATGGGGCAGCACAGGCAGACAAGAAAGAAGCGAGAGACATGGGAACTTACTAACTGTTTTTGATCCTTGTGGAAGAGTACAACCCGAGACTGATTTGTTTGAGCCCTGGCGCTTGGACGGGTCAAGGTTGACCCTGATGCCATGACAGGGGGAAAGCACAACAAGATAAAGATGGAGAAAAAGAGGGAATATGGGGTAAGAGCAAGGGGTGGGGGAGTAAGAGAGAATATAATTGAATCACAGGAGAGCAAGTGGTGGAAAAGAGCGCAGTGCAGGAGCTGATTGGCAAGGATAAAGCTGAGGTTTGATAAGATTAGACGTGTGTGATTATGACAACTGAGAGGGAGAGGGGAGCAGAGGATAATCCAGGGCCACAGAAGGGCTTGCCAAAAGGCCAGGGTGATTAAAATGTTCTGATAAGCATGGATCCATACCCAGGCTGTGCTCAAGCTGAAAGGAAGAACTTGACAACAATGCTACATGATTTCATATCATATATGAAGTCTTTTGAAGACATATTTTACATTTGAGCTGATGCTCTTTAGAGCAACCTATAGCTGCGTTTACATAGTCCTAATATTCCACTAATAATCGGAATAACAGCCCAGTCAGAATAAAAATGCTTCATGTAACCACCTCAATCAGAAGAGACTGGCCCGATCGGAAGGAAGGTTGAGAGGGGTGGTGTAAACTTAGATAATCCATCCAATAGGAAAGTATTATCACATAATAACCATGTGAACGCTTAATCCGATTGTTTCTCTCTGGTTGGAATAAATATATTCTTTCTGTGCATGTTTGCCCCACGTGGGGGGAACATTACGTGACGTGAACGAGTTTCCGGGAGGGACAGAAACATGGCGGCAGCAAAACTAAACTGCTCTGTGGCTGATACAACTTAAAAGATTTAAGGATTGTTGATTAAATGTTTCGGGCATGTAAACGCACATCTTATCGGATCCCTTTATTTAGCGTCCATGTAAACAATTAATTTGGAATCTATGATCAGAAAGATTTCAATTGGGTTGAAGAAATATTGTCCATGGAACTGTAGCTACTGAAACAGCAAAACAAGGATACAATCCTAAAGTGCAAAAATTAAAAGTTACTAAAAACAAAAAATGCAAACATCAGGGCCCTCGTGCCCTTTTCCCTGTGATCATATAAGAACATGCGGGAACCACAAAGAAAATAAAAGCTATGCTGAGTGGACAGAGATAGGAAGGACTGTAGCAACTGATAATGTAGCGATAGTTTAATAAATTAAGATCTTGTCTAAATGACACAATGTTCCCCTCTAAATTGCTGCAAAAATAAACTCATTAACTGACAAATGAAGTGGCTATAGTATAAAACCAAAAACCTTTAAAATTTCAGACATGATGTTATTAGGTAAACTTATGACATCTGTAGTTAAAGGAATAGTTTGACATTTTGGAAAATATGCTTCATTTTCTTGCTAAGAGTTAGATGAGAAGATTGATACGACTCTCATGTCTGTACAGTAAATATGAAGCTACAGCCAGCACAAAGACTGGAAACAGGGAAACAGCTAGCATGAATCTGTCCGAAGGAAACAAAATCACTATTAGTGAGCTTTAGAGGTGCTGGTAGGCAGAATTGCTTTACTTTGGAGAGAGCCAGGCTAGCTCTTTCCCCCTGCTTCCAGTCTTTATGCTAAGCTATGCTAACCGTATCATGGCTGTAGCTTCATGTTTAACGGACAGACATAAGAGTGGTATCGATCTTCTCATTGAACTCTCAGGCACCTCATTCTTTAAAATGTTACCCATTTGAAAGTAACAATGTTAGCTAATGTGACACATTTTCATCATATCTACAATATATTATTCTACATTTATGACTTTATCAATTACTCCAGGGGTTAGAGATTAAAATCTTTAAATGGGAGTATATTCCAGTCTATGAGAAGACTGCTTTTGGTCTATCACACCTAATCAAGAACTATACAACAAATAAAAACTGGTGTTCTTCTGGTCACAAATGTGACCTGGGCCTCCCGATGTGATATGTCACATGTGGCGCGCATCTACCTGCGAGTGAGTTTCGAGGTCAGCTTGGTGAAGAGGTTGGAGGTTGCCCTGGTGCGGGCGTGGGGCAGGGGGCTGGCATCATGGTGGGACAAGGTGGGTGAAGTGGGTGGGGCTGAGTAGACCGGGGGCCCGCGGTCCCTCAGCTGTCCCCCGTGAAAGGTGCTGCGGATTGTTGAGCCTCGGGTCAGGCGGCACCGGTCCGAAGAGGAAGTGGAGGAGGCAGCTCCGGCCCCGGAAATGCTGAGCGTGGAGGGGGACGCTGCAGGCATGCGGTGGCCCAGGGAGCTGCAGGGATGAAGAAGAAATGATTGGGTCTTAAGCTAGACCAGCCAACATTTTTTGGTTTCCTGAAATGCATATACTTTGTACTCCCCATTTCCATACCTTTTGCTTAAATGGTACAATTCATAATTTCATTGGATAAAAACCCTTTAAGTAAAAAGCAGCACTTTTTGAAGTATTCATGGATTTATTTTGGTTTAAAGCTTTCACACGCATCGGCTCTCCCCAGGATCTGGCATCAGCAACAGAATCTGGTATATCTCTATACACCACTGTCTTTAAGCTATGTTAGCTTCTAGTGCTTTACAGCTAACAATATGGAAGAAACATGTCTTGTTTTGTCTATTTAAGTAAATATTTTTTTTACTTTTTTCTTTAATATATTAATATATTTAATATACAAATATAAATATTAAAACCGCCAACACAAAGTGGTACCTGTTGTCTTTGCCGTTCTGCAGAAGAGAGTGTCTGTCAGCGCCCGAGCGGTCCGTGCACACATATGTATTCCGGCGTGTCATGGCGCTTCCGGGGATGTTATTCTACAGAGAGAGAGGAATAAGGTAAGAGGCAGGTATTATCGATGTTGTTAGAAACTGTCTTGACTGATCTGTGTTTAATTGTTTTCTACTGCCATTTCTACTCCTCAGGTATATGTATAAGTTAAGCTGTTCACAAAATATACTAAATAACATAACATTGTAATCATGTACCTACATTAATCAAATAATAAAGCATGAGTATGAGACTAAATAAACACTGTGTGACAGTGAAATGAATAGTGGAAATGAATAATGGCAATAGAAATGGAGGTTTAACAGTGGGAAAAGACAAGTCAGAATTTGTTGTGTATATAATGGGAGGAAGCCTAGGTGAATGTAAAGTTGTTCTGAAGTGTCTATGATAAAACATGACTTTTTTTATTGACAAAAAAAAGGCTGTAATAGCTCACTGAGCCATATTGCATCATTTAAAAATGGAGGTTGTGCAAGCAATGGGAGGAGGTCCAAATAAATAAAGTGTTTATGAGATCAAATTTGCTTTAACTGCTTTAACTATATGCTTTTAATCACAATGTAGTATGTTTGTACTATGTACTATGTACATATTGTATTATTGTATTATTTTTATTCTAGGAGGCCTAATAACAGCAGGCAAAGGGACTGCCGTTGAAAACTAGCCCTTCGGCTAACTCGGGTGCATTTACAGTTGTTTGAATGTTGATTAATGTACATTGTGCCTTTTCAAATAAAATAAAAAATGAAATGAGAAAGCTAATAACAAAAATCTGAAAAACTCTCTTGGCCATTTTGCATGTACTTTCGAGTCGGTCCCTAACTTCAGCTCTTCAGCTTTCCGTCTACTGTCAAGCAGCACACAGTGCCAGGCTTTAACATCGGATCATGAGGTAAACATAACAGCTGTATAACATCAGTCAAGCTTTATCCTGCACTGCACAACAAATCTGGTGAAAACTGATGAAAAAATTTGAGGATGAACCTCACTGAATCTCTAAATATCAAACTCAAAATCATCTACACCTCAGTGTTTTTTGTTTCCATTTTATCAAATCTGCATCAGGTAAAGTCCTGCTGCTTCGGCTGCTGACCTGTTCACACTGTGCAGACAACAGTCACCTGCATTACTTTGATCCTGAAGAACAAGACAGAATGTGATGATCATGCGCTAAGATCGGAAGTTAGAAGCGGCATCTTTCTATGATTTCTAAATGGATTTATGGACATTTATCCTCGATGGACATCAGAGGTCCTGATATGACCGTGGCAAGGGTGATGAGTTCAGCTGATTCTAGCAGTGTGTAAATGATGTTGACTGAGTTATGACACTTACCAAATTGTGTCAATCTGGTGACAGGTCGGTGGGGGAAAATTTGGATGCTGTTCGTATTCAATCAGAGCGCATTCTCTGTTCATCTCCGAAGAATATATTCATATTTGTTTACATCCCTGCTTAACTACTATACTTGTACCAATTTTGTTGCATTGTCCTTTTGTAAAACACTTTTACAGCCTGCTTAAATATATCATTAAAAGGTTATTTGATCGCTGTTGATGTTTGTGCTGGCCAAAGCTCCTCAGCTACGTTGTTTCAAAGCTCAGGGGCCCTGGTGGGAAAACCCTGGGCCCCTTTAGTCAAATGCCTCTAGAACATCATTTGAGATCCACGGTCTCCTCCCTACTTGAGGAGGAAATCTGTCGCTTACCGTGGTGGCAGTCATGTCTTTGCGGCGGTCCGGGATCTCAGACTTGTTTGGGTTGTTGGCACTGCTGACCATCGGGCTGGAGGGAGGGAGGCTGTGGCTCCCCATCACGCTGCAACTGGCTTTACGAGAAGGCATTCGTCCCTCCCGCAGCTCCCGGTCACCCGTGCTGGTCGGGCTCCGTTTGGGGTGCATGACGGGCATGGAGGGCCCGCCTTTGTTGTGGAGGACAGCAGAGCACAGACACACAGAGACTCATATAAAGAATATTCTGCATACACAGTGGGTACCTTGTACACATCCATACAGCCAGCAATCACCCAAATAAGAGGCGCCAGGTGAGAATATTTTTATATCATCCAGGCTAACAGTGCACGTTACCATGTTGTTTTTTGGTTGTAATCATCACTAGTTTTTCATAAGAACTCATGAGAGCAAGTCTTTATGTCTCTCTTCAGGTGTGAAAAAGACATGAATATTCACTCTCAAGAGCTTTTTATTTACGTAAATAAATGTGAGGTTTCATAAATGTATGGCTCAGACAGAGATACAGAATGAAGAAGTTAGAAAAGAGACTCACAGAAGTCGCTGTGTCGTCGCTGCCTGTGGTAGGTGGAGGCACTGCGCTGGGTCTTGCTATGTGAGGAGGAGGTGGAGGAGGAAGAGGAGCCAGTGGCTGAGGAGTGCTTGTTGGTCCCGTTGGTGATGGGGCTGGGTCGTACCCTCGCCAGGGATAGGCTGCTAGCTGTGCGAGCCTCACTGGCCTCCTATAACGTCACAGTGATGTCAGATAGAAAGGCGTCAGGAAGTGCGGCCCAGTATGGTGTTCACAGTGAGAAGGATGGATGGGTGATTGAATATACCAGTTTGGAATCACAATTTCAATAAGAGGGGTTGGGTATCGAACCTCAATACTTTTCAATTACTGATTGAGATGTGACCATAGCACTTAGTATTGAAAACTGTCCAGCACCAAAAGTTGGCACTGAATGCAGATCCTTGGTCTTGTTTATTTATTCTTTCACCAGATACTACTCACTATGTTTATTGTTATGCACAATTATACCAAGGCAAATTCCTTGTATGTGAAAACCTACTTGGCAATAAACCTGATACTGATTCTGGTTTTGCTGTCTCAAGTACTCTCTCCCAGGCTCCCAGCACCTCCTAATTGAGTGAGCCCTTTGATCCTAGTCACAGATAACTCCATTTTCAATATATCTATATATGCACCAGAACACTGACAGAGCAAAGGAAAAGGTGGGTGTTTCTATCTAATTGCTAGCAACCTTTTTTTTTTAAGTTCAAGCTAGAATAATCATAGATTAACATTACTTGTGGGAAGCAGGGTAAGAGCGGTTCAATCACACTTTATTTAAGCAAGCTACTTGTATGGCTATTTTTTTTAAGACAACATGAAATTATTTTGTTATATTAAAAAAGGGGTTTTGAGAAAAATATGTTTATATTCATCAAAGTAAGGTATCAACAAAGTACTATATTTGGCACTGGTACAGAAAAAAGTTGAATGATACCCAGCCTTAATGATAAGTCATTTTGCATGTAAAATTGGTGATCAAGGAAAAAAGTCAGCCTGGTATTTCATTCATTGCCAGTTCTCTCTCTGGTTAGTATGTCAGCTAAATACTTAATATGCACAAATAAATATTGGGTAGATCTATATAACTTACATCGCCTTTGCGGCCCAGCAGTAAGTAGGTGGCGGTGACCTCATTGTATTTCTGATTGAGCAGAGAGTCCTTGATTTCCTCTGGAGTGAAGCCCATACCGACCATCACCTCTGAGGAACACAAACAGCCAAATATGAAAGGTAAGAAAAGAGACAGTGATATAAAACCTCTTGTATCTTGGCTACATTGACCAGGTTTGTTATGGTGAAGAACCAGAATGGCAAGCAGGCCAACAGCCAAGCTGCAGCTGCAGTAACAGTGGCAAGGCTGACTCACCTATGCGAGCTGGATCACTGTAGTCTTCAACAGGTTCTATATGGGGCTTCAGGTCGTCCCCGTCATACCCTGTATTTATCCACTTGTCCTTCATGACTTGCTGTAAAAACAGAAATCCAGAAAAGCTTCAGTTGAGAGTTTGAGTTTCACATGAGGTAAGTTACGCCTTATGTGTCGTGTGTTCCCACCTCTAGGGTGCAGCGTTTGGCGGGGTTGAGCACCAGAAACCGGCGAAGGATCCCCTCACAGTCTGTGGACATATAGAAGGGCACGCGGTACTTTCCCCTCAGCACGCGCTCCCTCAGCTCCTGTTGGCCACATCCATCGCATGTTACACATACAGCACATTTCAAATTCAACGAGCCGAACTTAGACCAGGAGCCAGCAGCAAAACCATGATTCAGAATTCTAACGTGAAGATTTTTTTGGTGGTATTTTTGCCTTTATTCAATAGTGATAGTAGAAACAGATAAAGGAAATGTGGGGAGAGTGACAGCGGGATGACATGTCACAAAAATCCTCAGCTGTAATCAAACCGTGAATGTTGTGGTTATATGGTATAACCCCTTCGCTACCGGACGCCCCTACCTCACATGCCTCTAATACTATTTTTGAAACAAACATGGTCGACACAAGAGAAGAAGCTACTTCTGCATTAGGCATTATGACAGTGACAGCACTATGCATCATGACACACTCTGCAAATAATTTGCCTCAGACTTCCCCACTCATAGTCATCACTTTGGTTTGTGTTGAACGTTTAATTACAACATATCCAACACTACATGTAAGTATTTCACACTGAAGTAAGATAAGACCAGTCTGATGTTATGGTGTCAGTTGCATAAAAACTTAAATCCCCAGGTCCCTCACTGCAGGCAGTATGCTGGGGTGCGGTCAGATATGAGAGGGGTTAAATACACATTTGTCTCCACCCTCTGGTAGAACTCTGGGGGGGCATTCATTGCCATCTGCTGGATTTTGGATAAAAATACTATTTTTAGTTGTTTTTTTTTGCAGCAGCAGCAGCAGGGTACAACAGGGTACAATTACATTACAGCAGGCAAACAAAGAGAAGACAGAGAATACTGCTTTCCCCTAGTGGGGGTGACATTTGCAATAGAAATGAAATGGTTAATATTAGGTACTATGTACATCTGTTATGTATCTCAGGAGATTCAACTCATTCTGCACACATAAAACAAGCATATGTAGTGTATGAAAACCTGATTAGGAAGAATAATGTAATTTAAGAAAGAGGAAGGTTCTGGACCACATTCAAAACCAGGATGCCACATCTACACTTCACACATTGAGCCTCCACTGAGCCATGGAATCATCCACTGTTACCGTAAACTGAACTCATCACATAATCTAAGATAACATTTGTTATGATATGAAGGCAAACCACTCAGCCCCAAAATGATGCTCAATAAGGCACACTACATGTACAACTACATGGGTTTCATACAGCACAATAGAATGGCTCCTCAGTCATAAAATACCATATATTCATCCTACTCATAGGGTCTAGTCATATATAGAGGTCTTACAGTGCAGCAACACAGACTGGAATATCTGACATAATACATGTTAACACTGTTACAAACAGCAGCACACAATGTTACACACTCTTGGCCTATTTTGTTGGGTTTTTTTACTCAAACTGTAGAAAACTGCCAACTAAATCAGACAAGACAAGTTAAAGAAAAGTGGGAATATTGAAAAGGCAAATTACAACCTTTATCACAAATTACTTCTGGGGTCCACTGACATTCAAGACACTGAAAACACATATCTGAGGATTGATTTTTCCTGCTTTTAATAACCACGCTGCATGCCTCAATTTTTTACTTGACTAAATCAGGTGGTTGTTGGAAAATATGTATGTCAATATATGTAAAGCCATTACTGTTACCATAACCTCCTGAAGAGAACTCCCGCCTCTGAATGTACCCAGACAGACAGACAGACAGTCCCCCCCATCCACTTGCCTTCAGGTTCTGCCCATCAAAGGGCAGCGAGCCGCTGACCAGCGTGTAGAGGATGACTCCGAGACTCCAGACGTCCACCTCGGGTCCATCATACTTCTTGCCCTGGAAAAGCTCAGGTGCAGCATAGGGCGGCGAGCCACAGAACGTGTCCAGCTTGTTGCCCAGCGTGAACTCGTTGCTGAAGCCGAAATCGGCGATCTTGATGTTGGCGTCGGCATCCAGCAGAAGGTTCTCCGCCTGAGTCATACATACATTGATGCAGAGGAGGAGGAGGAGGCAGGGATGGACAGCAGGAGCGAGGGAGGGCAGAAAAGGGACGTACACAGAGAACAACACGTTGGGGGAGAGCAGTGGAGAAAATAGTTGGATGGGGGAGGAGAAAGAGGAATGAGAGAGTAGGAGGACACAAGAACAGGAGTTGTGATGGAGAAAAAAGAGAGCGCGAATGAGAGACAGATTGGGGGGGGGGGGGGCGCTTTCATGTTGTCCAACAACATAGATACTGGACATGACTCATAGTGTATATATGTCACTGCATGTGTTTAGGAATGTAATAATCTATTAGGACAGGAGCAGGCTCTGACTGCCTTCTACCCTTCCCAGCTTGGTAAAAAAAACTGCCTCTCCACTCATCAGTACTTGCTGTGCGATTAAGATGCTAAAGGGCCCTTTTCACAGACACAGATTAAGACTAGTACCAGATTATAATTTTCTGTTCAGTGTAATCTGTCAGTGAAAGAAATGTCCTAGTCTTGGACTAGCCTTAATCCGCCATCTCTAAAAGCAGCCCAAAACATCTTCTGAGCTTTCTCACCTTCAAATCTCTGTGGACAATGTTCTTCGTGTGGCAGTAGTGGACAGCGGAAACAATCTGTGAACACGAGAGACAGACAAAGCTGAAGTACTGACAATTAAATGTGAGGATTGGTACGCTGTGGGCATCAAGAGGCGGCGTATTCGTACCTGTCGAAATTTGGCTCTGGCTTCAACCTCCTTCATTCTCCCATGAGACACGAGGTAGTCAAACACTTCACCTGTGAGTTTGTGCAGCAGAAACAGATCAGTCAGGTCATAAAGACAGAAGCATTACAGCCATACTATTATTTGATTATATATTGCTGATATACACAATCAATTTCAATCACATCAATTCAGTTATTAATATGTATAAGGTACAAAGCTGTCAGGGTGTCAACTTCAACTTTATTGTCCTCAAGGGGAAATTTGTCTTGTAGCCATGCGAAACATAGAATGCAACACAGCCTTAACGGAATAGTTTAGTTTTGATTCTGGGAAATGCACTTCTTCGCTTTCTTGCCAAGAGTTAGATAAGAGAGTGATACGACTCTCATATCTGTCCATTTAATATGAAGCTGCAGCCGCTTAGCTTAGCTTAGCTTAGCATAAAGACAAGAAATAGGAGGTAACAGCTAGACTGGCTCCGTCTAAAGGTAACAAAATCCACCTACAAGCTCCTCAAAAGCTCACTAATTAACACGTTACATCTTAAAGAAGAACACCTTATTCTTGTTAAAAATGGAAAAGTTGAATTCACAAGCAATTAAATGCACCTTTGCTAAGTTCATTATAGTTAAGGGTTATGCTGCTATGACCACTAGCTTACGGTGGCTAATATTAGCTAATGTTGGCGAGGTTTAGGTAGATATTGTTGTGTAACTGACATTACTGTGTGTGTTTGCTGGCATTATGAGTCTCCTTGTGCTAGTCTTACACTATGTTTAAATAAATACTATTGAACCACAGTATTACTTGTGTCAGCCGCTTGTGACACCAGCCTCTGTTCAGCAAAAGTTATATAGTCTCACTTTAATTTGTACAAAAACCTAAAAAATGATGGATTACACAAACAAGATCAAATAAAACATGAAAACAGACAGGAAATATTAGATAGAAATACATATTTTGTCATCAATGACTGAAAAGCTTTTCTGAATGAAGAAGAAAGAAAAAGAATGCCTTAGGGACTGTACAAAATTTTCTGAGGTGAAGTGGGTAGTGTTTTTATTTTAGATTTCATTTTATAAAAAAGTCCATCTCCAATGTTTATTTATAGTTCTCTTTGGACCATCCTGTTGGCCACCAATAAGGATAGATTATAATAATTTATTTTATAATTATTTATAGAATAATTTTTTTTTTTTCAAAAAAGCAAAGGGAAGAATGGAAAAAATATATAAATCTGGGATGAGAAAACCATACAAATATTTTGACTACACTCACCTCGGTAAAAAGGAAAAATATGTAACCCCATTCCTTTTCTGACCCCCCACCCCCTCACAATATATTTTTCTGCAGTCCCTTAGATGTTGTTTTAATACCATTATGTTCGAGTAGTTTCTAGATTTTGGTTAAAAGTTGTTGGATATCATATTATGCACACATAATATACCGTATATAAAGATAGATAGCACATTTTGGTCTTCACGGCCATTCAGGCACCACTACTCCCTAACACCTCCTTATGGTCTTTATATCCCCGGCTTAAAGTAACATGGGCTTGAAAGAAAGCCACATTTGAAACCGTGTCTGTGGTCTGTGACATTCTCCAAGGTCACAGTGAGCAAACGATATGGTTTGGGCCAGAAACACAGAAAAAAGGGATTGGTGACAAGAAACGGACACAAATAGAAACATAAAAGAGACTAATGGAAGCAAAAAGAAAGGGAGCGCCGCATTAGATGCAATGTGCTGGCATTACTCCTGAAATTGTTTTTAAAGTCAGTTTAAACAGCAGCACCATTACTGCACTGAGGCTGCTCAGTTATTTATATTGTGGTTCCATACTCTATTAATATTAGGTTTGAATGTAGAACCGGACAACAACTATTAGGGGAGAGTCCACAGTCATCTTATGGTGACAACATGGTCCCACTATCTCAGAGTCCCTGAACATCATGTGTTTGGATGGGTAAAGAGTAAAATAATCATCTGGTGAAAGCACAGAGGCACAGAGCTCCTAAACACTGAGCAATTAATTGAATTTCACTTTAGACACTACATTTTTGTTTAAAACAGTGGAAAAAGACAACAAAAAATGTCAGGAAAATAAAATTATTCCAAGATAATGTAATAATTTATCTCAAGAAGACTATTGAAACAAATATATGTACATTGTAAATATGTGACTTTCTTGTAGCATCAGCAGATTTTAGTTACTATTTACCTATTATAACTATTATACAAGATCAAATCACATGTTAAAGTTGGCTCAGATGTAAAATGCAATTGAGACCAAAATGCCTCTGGACGCAACTGGATAGACCTACAACCAATCAGAGCAATGAAATTTGTGACCTAGCGCTGAGCGAATCAGCCAGCAAACATTTAGCTCAGCTTTGCATAAAGACTGGAAACAGGGGGAAACAGCTAGCCCGGTTCTGTCCAAAGGTTAAAAGAAATGCCCACCAGCACCTCTACAGCTTTTAATCCGTACAAAAACCAAAAGTGTAAAAATGAAATATTGTGATTTTACTGGGGGTTATGTGCTAAGACTATTTCTTGACCAGGTGCAGTGGCTTCCTGGAATCTATGCTGATAGCCTGGCAACCTCATGACTGTGAAGGCGGACTATTTAATCTTTAGACAGGGCCTGTTAAATATGGCATATGCATTTTATGTTATTTATTATTTTCCAAGTATATATGTATATATTCATATCTGCATTGGCTATATCCCTAGAATAATCAGTTTTGTTTTTAGTATTCTGTTAAAAAGAAAAAACAAAACCTTTGGACAGAGCCAGACTAGCTGTCTCCCTCTGCTTCCAATTGTTTCTGCTAAGCTAAGCTAACCGTATCCTGGCTCTGGCTTCACAGTATATTTTGCATACAGACATGAGAGTGGTATCAATCTTCTCATCTAACGCTCGGCAAGAAAGCAAATAAGCGTATTTTCCAAAATGTTGAACTATTCCTTTGAACTGTACTTCAGATGTGGAGGAAAAACCCTCAAATGTAAATGGTTTTTGCAATTTTGCCCTCAGCCACTGAGTTTCACCATGCATCCAAATAGAGGAACTAAGCTGACAAATGATCCAAATACTGATCTCACACATAGGAATTCCCTGTTGAAGCTGAATTTAAAAGATGCAGCTCCACCAAATCTGTAACCTTCTGCATCATTTGTACTCTTAGCATTTCCTGGACATGACGGCCGATGTACCCACCTCCACTGGCGTACTCCATGATTAGGTAAAGGGTCTTATCAGTCTCAATCACCTCGAACAGCTGCACTGTAGCCCGAAACAGAATGAGATTAAAATCAAATATATATAAACAAATCCTGCTCACATTATAAATAATAGCACAGCCGTCTGCCTGTCTGTCTTAATACCAAGGAACCCGCTGCTAATGCTGTGGGGGTTTTTGATCCATATGGCATTTCAGCTTTAGAAAATCCAACCTCGTGACCTCTATATGAGGCCTGAGACACATGCATGGGTGCACACTCAACACACAAACATAAAGCCCATTGAGATGTATGTATGTGCCTTACCTATGTTAGGGTGATTTAAGCCTTTCATTATTCGTACCTCCCGAAAGAGCTGGGAAGAAAAAACAGAATTTTAAAAGTCTTGATAATATTAGACTTAAATAAATCTTGTGTTGCAGCCACTGCCTTTGAGTGTTTAACATTGTCTCTCCACATTTCCATGAATCTGTGCTTTTAAGTGTAGCAATGAGGACATCATGTTCATGGCAAAGAATACATTAACATTACAGAGAACCATGTATGTTCTTGGGAGTTGAGGTGGGGTTCCTCAGCATGTTCTGGCCTGTGAGCCCGTCTTTAGGTCCCAGCCTGACAGCTCTCTGGGACCTAAAGACAGGGTAGGATGAGTATGGCATTCTTTTGTAATGATTACTATTTTTATCAAATGGAAGTTAAAATGACTCATTGTAAACATACAATTTGAATCTCTTAATCTCCATTATTTTCACAGTTCTGCCTGAGTCCACTGAATCTCAGATGTGGATCATCACCAACATGTTCATCATCAGATGTCGGAGGGCAAAAACCACTCAGTTTACCCCAAATAACAAGAGCTTTGAAGATGTCCTGCTGGCATACAACTCAACTCAACTGGATGGTGTGAGTTAAGACTAACGTCTTGTGAATCCTTCAAGTCATTCTCTTTAATGTCAATGAGCAAATCGAGCCTTTAAATTGGTCAGAAATTTAAATGCAAAATTCAGCATTATAAGCCCCTGCAGAAGAATTTCAGTTGCAGTACAGAATCTGACATCCATGCAGCTCTGCACTGTGGTGTCAAACATGAGGGGGACTATTACCAGGTTTCTACTTGTACTGGCTCACTTCAGCAGTCACTATTTGTAATTATTAGCATATAAAGGGGGAACTCCACCAATTTTACACATAGTCTGCTTCCAGGTGTCTGGCAGTATTACTGCATATGTCAAAAGGTTGTATAAAGTCTTCTCCAGAGGGAGCTGTGTGAAATCTGAACAATGTCCTCAAGTGATGTCACTTGAGTCAGCGTCGGTTGGGGCTGAAGACTACAAGTTTGACAATGAAAAAAAATCTGGGGGTGTGGAGTTAGAAAGAAGTGAGCTAGAGACTACATTAGCGCTACAGGCATAACACACCTGAATCTCTGACTGAACTGTCAGCTGTTGAGTTGCGTTGGGTAATGTAGTAGTAATGTATGGTAATTGTGGGTAATGTAGACGCCAGGTTTTGATAAGGAAGAAGGATTTTGATCCTGTCCATTGTGATCCCGACAATGTTATAGGAGTGCAAAGCTAAATCAGGGAGTGTAAAGGCTACATTAATAGGCTTGGTGCTTGGTTGGTTATCATATAGTCTTTATAGCACACTAATGTGCAATCAATTCTACTGCTGAAATCAAACTAAGAACCCCGAAGAGATCGGGGGAGAACCAGTACAAGTAGACAAATTTATACTTCTGTCCTAAAAATAACAATCACTTTCTGTCTCTGATATTCATCCAAATGAGATTCTGCGAGGGTGACAAGAACCAAGAAAACCTCCTCACCATTAAAAACAACAACAACAAATGGCCCACACACAAATGATAATGATGAATCTGTAGCCAAAAACAGACCAACTTCGACTCTCTGTCTGAGCACCTCTCACTGCGTGTGATATGTCTACTGATGGAGATATATTTGTACACTTTGTCAGAGCAGAGCAGGGGATTACATTCGAGCCAGCTCCCCTGGTTTCATGTATATAACAGTACACTCCCTCAACAAAAGGCCATCGCTGAAAACCAGTGACTCTACTCCAACTGGGAAAAAAAAAGATGGTGCGATAAGCTTTTCTATCCTCTTTTCTCAATCCTCCCCCTCTCCTATTTTCTGATGTGTCTCCCTCCATTCCCTCCTCCTTCATTCAATTCCTCTAGCAGTCTTCTCCTCTAGCAGTGCCCCAACGTCACTGTTGCCATAGCGACCCAGGTATTAAGACCGGTTTCTCCAGCTGTGCTAGAGGGAATCTTGGGATATGTAGTGCTGAAGCGTCTCATCATCCAGGCGTCCCATTAATTCCCTGCTCGTCACAGCAGGGCTGAGCGCTCCGATCCGTCAAAACAATAAACAATCCCCCGGCCACATGTTCGACCCTGGTCAGCGTTAATGGCCGCAAATAAATAGCAATCCTACGATAAAGCTGACAGGGATGGACACACATGCTCTGTGGCAATAAGGCTCCTGTCTTTAATTAAAAATCTAGCAGATGGAAACGAATTGTATTAAAATGTAAGTTTCAGCTTGGATGTGTTGTGTCACAAAAATATAATATTAAAAAGTGACTAAATCTCATTTCTAACTGACACATATGTTGTTTTCAGGTGTCCTCCAACATCAGAGAGGCCAGTATGAAAATCTTCTCCTGTAAGCTGTTATTTCCTCGTACAAGAAATCCTTCTTCACAGATGTTGAAATTTGATTTTCTCATCTGTGATTTCACTTGCCTCTTCCTTCCTTCCTCCCCCTCTTTTACCCTGTACAATACATCTCCCTCTTTCCTTCTCCCCTCTACATACATTACCGTCCAGATTATGCTAATATGGGCTCTTTCATGTCTTCAGTACTAAGGATTTTCTCTAGCCCATGGGTATGTAAAGAAGCCCGCTATCATCACTGGCCAATTGTATTCTCTCCAATCAGTGGCCAATCCTTCGCCTCTCTCCTCAATCCTGTCCTAAATGTTGCACCATTGTCTCTCACAGCAGCCAGTCCAGTCCAAGAAAAGTACCAGATGGGATAACATACAAGTTGGGATTACAGTTCCTGCAAAGCATCTAATATTCTAGCCAGGTAAGGTACAGAAAATCCATTTTCTGCCATGATATAAGCAGCAGAAATATGATGAGTCAAAGTATCAGGATTACAGGAAGCCAGTGATCAAAAGGGCAACGGGTGGCTATGGGAAAAGCAAACAATGAGAACTTGCATTTATGTACTAAAGCCTTGATAATACTGGGACAACCCAAGGTCATTGCTATCATTGCACTGTAAATACAGAGATTGAGGAATTACTGTTTACAAGAAGAAGTCAAATGAAGAAAAATATATCAAATCAAAGGATTATTTCCTTTAATCGCTATTTATTCTGGGTAAATCTTCTTTGACATTTTGTTAGCAGTAAAGTGAAACATAGTAACATTTCCAGTAGGATGTAGGACACAACTATGGGAGTCCCCTAGCAATATTCTTCCAGGAGGCCCAGAAATCCAGCTAGGTCCCTGCTACTTTAATTCTACATCTCATGTGAAGAAACACTGGTCTTTTTAATGCATGTAGCAAGACATACAGACACCTTCCAGTCAAAGTAAATCGCACACACACCACACACATAAAAAGAACAATTATTTCATCCCTGATTTGATCCTTCTGGTCTGTTCACTTACAGGCAGAGGAGCTCATGCAGGCCGAGGGAGGGAGGGAGGGACAGACTTATGGCTAAATGAGGGAGACACTTTGGCCCATATGTGCATATAAGCAGCATTATGGGCTGATTGAATGGTTGACTGCATCTTTTTTGTCTCTTTATGCTTTCATTCACATGTATCCCTTCACCGTGAGATAGTTCTTTACCTGACTGTGTGTGATCCAGCTACATGGGGCACACATGACATGGCAGAAAAGCTCCTGATTGATGTGGTTGGGAGATAAGATGGAGATATCGGAGCATGTGATCAACATATGATCAAATGGCCTTTATGTCAGGTATATTGTGTCTGGATACAGAATCTACCATTCCAGCTCCTGGATCTGAGTCAAGTGTGTGTCTGCACCATGCTGAGGTTGCCCTTGATAGCTGGCAAAAGTGTCCACTGCTCCGCCTCTGACCTTCATGCACAACAAACCTCGAGTGTCCACCATTCAGGCTCAGCACTTAACATGCTGACCAGCAGGAAAAAAGAAGCCAGTCCATCAAAAGCCCTCCTTGTGACATACACTTAAGCTTTTCGAAAGACACCTCTCACAATGAAATGGCCACCAAACCCAACATCACTGACCGCAAAACAGCTGCAAAAGCATCGCGGTTTTCTTTGTTATCCATAGCAACGTGTGTTCGGGGAAGACAAATTAAGAACACAAACCAAACAAAAAAGGATGGGTTGGGTGACCGCAGTTTCCGATATGAGTCACCCCCCTCTCAGGGCAGTGATTAGCCCAGAGAGAGACGAGAGATGATCTCTGGAGCAGAGGTCTCCTCTCGCTCCCATCCAGTCCCTAGCACCTGCCAAAGAGCATCACATCCCACGAGCCCTCTCTCTATCAGCTGCTCTCTCACTCCTGCCCCCTCTGAGGAGGAAACAGCTGAGGATAAACCTGAACCTCTCCAAGTCCCCAGCGGCATATTGGTATTTTGTTGAATTACATCAATGTGACCAAATCATCCACATTTCTGATGCCTGGCTGCTGCTTATGGAGGCAGTCAGTATTAGACAGTGTGGCATGTGTTTCATTTTTGTACCTGAGGACATGATGCACATATTCCTCAATAAACAATCCATGAGTATAAAGAGGAAAAACTCACCTTTTGTAGGCTGGTTGGGTTCAACTGAGTTTTGTCAATGATTTTTATTGCAACCTGGAAGAGACATCAAGATGTTTTCGATGAGGAAAAGCAAACACATCACCATTAGAACTTGCCTTTGCTTATAACAGCCTCCATACATGATGCTCAGAAGCCTTTCCTCCTGATGTCATTAACACCACTATTTACCCTATTTCACAGTATACAGCCCCAGCTCAATATAATACAAACCATATCTATGTGTGTGTACCACTTTCAATTAAGCCATATTTTATAAAGTTTTTTTTAACGTTCTAACTAATGGCTTTATGATTAATAAATAATTTACTAAAGCTTTATAGATCAGTCAAAGGCCATTTATTACAACACATTTTTGGATGCCAGGTTTTAAAAGATCTCCTTTCTCCTTCATTCTTTCTATTTAGTAATAATGCAATTACAAATGTTGGTAATCCATTAAAAAGAAGGTAAGTGGTCCAAACAGTCAGACGACCTAGCATCCCAAGCATTGTTCTTAATGGTTTATGATTGATTCATAAAGTTTTATTAAATGACTTATTAAACATTAAAAAAGCAATTAGTTCCAACATATAAACCTTTTATAAAGAGTACCTCATTATAAAGTGGTATCCATTTATGCAATCATTTAGTATTCAGTGTTTAAATCTTGTCATTCTTAAAGTAACTCAGCAATGGATTGAAATCATTTCTCTTAAAATGACATTTTCCCTGGTTTCTTAAAGATGTCACGATGTCTTGACAGAGTCAAGTCAATCCACTAGCATGATGTTACTTGACTCAAAAAAAATGAGTTGAACAGAGAAATGTATATAAGATGAGATTCAATTAGGAGGTAACATACAAGAGAGAAGATTTTCTTCTTAAAATGATGCTGAAAATATGATGTTGCAGACTCAATACTGGACCAAATCACATCTTAAGGACACAACCTTTGCCTTTCTTCACCCTGCAAACATCCCTCCTCCCGCCCTGGACCTCCGCAGCCCTATGTCTCACCTCCTTGCCCGTCAGGATGTGGCGGGCCAGCTTGACCTTGGCGAAGTTTCCCTTGCCGATGGTCTTGAGCAGTCGGTAGTTGCCGATGTGCGGCTGCTCGTCGGAGCAGGAGGCGATGGAGTTCCTGCACCGGGCGCCCAGCGAGCGGCTGGACTGGCTGGTGGCCTTGTCTGAGCGGCTGGCCCCCAGCGACACATGCTGGAAGAAAATGGGGGGTGGGTGGCGGGGTTAAAGAGAGAGGGGGGAGGTCACTCACTGTGCCAACACCAATATCACATAGATCAACAGCAGTAGGCTGGCAAAGGACTTCCAGGACTGCCTGTAACTATGGAGCACTGATGGTCTCCAGAAGCAAACTGATCTGTGTTAGTCCCTTCTGTCTCTGCAAACTGGTTATGAACTTTGCTCACCACAGAATATGGAGACAATATGCTGTTTTTAGACAGAAACTAAACAGTTTTAAGGCAGACGTCCAGGGAACTCCCTGTCACGCTGTGTCATCGCTCACACTGAGTATCTGCTGTATTTGTGGAAGTCACTGAGTGGCTATTTGTTTCACAGATGAGTGTATATCACTGACATAAACTGCACAGGTAAGCATATCCAGCTTTATATACAATGAACTGATTGGTTTGCCACATCACTAGAATTATTCCACCTGATGTTTGCTCCATAAACACAAGAGGAGCGGTGCTGGGCTGAGCTGCATGTGAATACATGTCCCTCATTTCTGGGTTAACACCTGTTGTCCAGCACTTGAACACTTGAACATGTTGTTTCCATTTTGGGTTCAGCATCATCTTGTTTAGAGGTCTACTGCCCAACTGCTGGAAGATGTCTTCAGGTGATATGAGTATAAAGGTAATACTTTTCACTGCAATCTGAGGCAGCCCTGAAGCGTTCACAGCCATTAAACAGTTAGCTGTGCTGCTGCTGCTGCTGCATGTCTTGATCCTGGACCCCAACGCTTCAGAGCATTGCTGTGCAGCGATGATAGAGTCCAAAGCTTGAGTCACAGATAATTTTCAGCCAGGAAGCAGAGCAGAAGAGAAAAGGAGGACGACAATGTGCATTTACACAAACAAAGCTGGATGTATTACAGTATGAAGCAGCTTCTTGTCATGTGACAAACCAAGCAAAGATACAGAGGAGGACAGACAGAGAATAGATGGTGGTGGTGGTGGTGGTGGCAAAAGGCAGTACCAGGAAGTAGAGAAACCAGGATATCAGATAAAAGGGGGCAGAAAAAGAATGAGACAACCAGAGAAGGGGTAACTAGTGGAGAGAGGAATATAGGAGGAAAGAGTAAAAAAGGGAGCAGATGCCCGCACAGTGGTCCCTGGCTAGTCCCAGCCCCTGAGCCATCACACTTCCATCCCCCCAGCATGTCATCTTGCTCTCAGCTTCACACACACACATACAAACACAAGCACACACCCTTAAGCCCCACCTTCAGACACTCCCTCCTTCCCATGCTTCCATTCCTGTTCTCACTCCCCACCTAGAGCCAATTTGGACCCTCTCTCTCTCTCCAATCTAGACACCGAAGAGACGAGTCCCGACCAGCAGCACTGGAGGCATACACAGCGAGCAGCAGCGGAGTACATTAATCCACCGACTGTAAGGCGCACGTCAAGCCAAGCCTCACCTGTGCCAATATGGCAACACAACACTTCACCTGGTCAATTCACTCATCTGTCATCATCACTTAATTGTAGAGTGATGACAGTAGATCGAGATCCATTCTAACGGAAGGAACGGATCTGCATTCATAATCAATCATGCACCTCGTAAACTCACACACTTGTGCACATCCAGTTACACACACACACACACACACACACACACACACAGATCTACTGGCTTAACCATCCCTCTGTGCTGAAAGCTCTGCTAACAAACAGATTGGGGGGGTGGGGGGTGTCTTGCCAGAAGTGTTTAGGGCAGAGAAATGACATAACGCAACGTCAATCAGTCATGTCACCATTTTGATATACATTCATAAGGACTGTAGATAGATAGATAGATAGATAGATAGATAGATAGATAGATAGATAGATAGATAGATAGATAGATACTGACAATCGATACATAAGCTGACCATGTTATATTCTGTCTGTCTCACATGAATAACTCCCCTTTGCTTCTTTCTTTACAGCAGGCCGCTACTGTTTTCCAGTGTACTGAATGTATGGCGCCGTCTGACACCCACTGGCTGTGGGGTTGGGCGCTTCGAAGGCTGCGCAGCAATGGACTGCACATCATTTTACGCAGTAATCCCCTCGCTTCATACGAACAACCCAGATATTCTCTATACATTTATTTTGGCCTTCTGTGCTCTCGTCCCACCCATCCAATTTCTGGGGAATACGCACGCGCGCGCGCGCACGCACGCACACACAGAGGCAGCAGCAGCAGCAAGGAGTATAATGTGACATCACTATCTCTCCATAGCCTTATAATAAGAGGTGACGGCTGGTTTTCAGGCTTTCTGCGCATATCCACTGAGTGTTATCGTATGCGGATGGACTCATTCCGGGCTGTTTGCCTGCCATCAGCTCTTTCCCTGCGCAGACACTCAAGGTTAGCCCATTTTGAAAGAGCCTGTTCTGCTAAAACATCCATCCAGTATCACCTCCAGAGTCCTTTCACCTAATGAGGAAAAATAGCACCATCTATGACCCCCATCTACACTGTGAATAAACCCAGTGAATGCCAAAGGCCACATATATGAGATCTTTTTTTTAGGGATGCATGATTTATCTTTTGCATGCACACAAATAGAGGCTATAGGCTGTAATTGCACTTACATGGTCTCCAGTACTCCTGTCGTTTCCAGACGGTAAAGCAGATCGAGAAGACATGTTTTCTTTCTCCTTTTTCCCTGAGTAAGAATCACGGTGTGTTTGCGCAGATGATATTTACAGGCTCCACAAACAGAACATCCGCAGATGCGACCCACCGTCCCAAATCAATCTGCCTCTTCTCCAACCGGCCGAGCCGCGGTCGAGAGCAGACCTCTGCCTATCATGGCAGCAATGGATGGATATCTGGAGGGGGGTTGTCCTCACACAAGCTGCATTTTCCACCATGCACTTTGCAAAAATTCGGCCGATCAACGATGCAGCAAATGCAATGCAATGCAAAGCCCGAGCATCGAATAAGTGCTAAAATGCGGTGATGTTTGGCCGGAGCCCAGCGTCTCTGTGGCGACTCTCCACCCCCCGCCTCATATCGCCATACAAAACAAACACGGCTCCTTCTGGATGTGTGTCATCTCCGTTTGTCATAATACTGACCGATATAATCTTTCACTTTAACCCCGCGACGCCAATGCAACCCTCTCCCCGTTGCAGCCGCTCGCAGGAAAACACAGCTTACGGTGCAGCTGGGGAAAAGGCCGAAATGTTCAGAAATCGGTATTCTCGTCGGCGAGATGCGCACCACCATCAAGTCAGGAAGAAAACACAGAGACCGAAGTTCCGGTCTTTGCTTTTTTTTTAAATCAGCCTTTATGAATCAACAATAACTCATTGTAACATGCCCTCTGTTGCCAGATTATTAGGCACACCTAGCTAAAACAAATGCAGTCTAACAGTCCTCCCTTCATGAAGGTTATAATGTTCAGTTCTTGTTGAAACTGATTCAGAGAGGTGTTGATTCAGCTGTATGATCATTTTGGAGGCTGCAGTTTGTGGTGCTGTTGTATAGCGTTATGCTGACAGGTGTTTCTATTATTTTGTCCACCCCGTTTATATCAACGAGGGTAAGCTAAATAACAGAAACACAGTCTCTCCTGATAAAATTATAATATTGAACAGTCTCACTTTTTAAATATGCATAGCTCAATATGCAATAGCTCAACATAGCTCAACAAATTAAAAAATCTAATCAAAATAAGAATCAAAGAACAATAACACAAGCCAACAGTAAGGATAATGAATGAAGCCCAAGGCAAAAGTAGGAGCATCAGTGGGAAGACAGAAACAAAAGAGCTCTGAAAATAAGTGACTTTAGTGACTTAAAGATGATACACTGCTGATTTAGGCTGTCTGAGCTCCTCAAGCATGACCATATGGCTACTGGATCACTAAAGGCCTGTAGCCCACTTAGCAGTGACAGTAAGAGAAACAGATTAGATAAACTATATATAATCCAAGCAATGTTACATTTGAAAAAAAATTGAACACAAAAATGAGGAGATAATAAGTGTTACTTTGAAGTAACTACTGAATATTTATCAGAGTGTGCTGGTTTGCTCATCTGTATATTTGTGTGTTTATTTATTTATTCACTTACAAAGTATGAGCTATCATTTTCTTCTTTGTTGTATTGCATTTGCCCACAGTTTACTGTCCACTTGCTTTATTTATGTTTCTTTTGTTTTCTTACATGTGTAACTATGTCCATGTGCCTCCTTAGTGGGTCATTGTGGAATACAGAAAAGTCTAACATCCTTTCATTTCTTGTAAAACTGAAATGCAAGATGTCATTCATAGGACAACCAAAAAAACACAAAATAACCCATGTGAGCTCTGTGTGTTAACCTGTCTTTCACTCAGTGCATGCTGGGAGAGGCATCACCCGTGACCCTGAGAAGAAATCAGCAGGTACAGAAGATGGATGGATGGATCAACGCCCCAGTTTCTCCAAAGCAACAAATGTTCCACTTTTATTTTGGAAATCAAATAGCTTCTCTTCCTGCCTGATCTGTCTAACCATACTTGGCTTGATGCAGCTGAGATGCGCCACATCAGAGACGCTTACAGGTCCAACACAACACAACCCACTGCCGGTTTTACCAGCGTAGATTTGTGCGTAAATTAGCATAAACTCTCCAAAAATGGCCGAAGTGCAGAGCCTCACCATCCAAAGCTCTCATTCATTCGAGTGTTTTCTGCTTTTATATGATCTGGTGTTCATGATGGCTTGTGTGGCAGTGGCCTGCACAGGGAAAGGAGCAATCTCTACTTGGGTGCCATGGTTCTTTTTTCAGATAAAGGAAATCATTTAAAAAAGACAGAGGTATCACTTCACATTAAACCCCTAGAACCCTGTGTCTGTAATGCAATAGCATCTTATGAAAACTTGACTGAAAGACTGGGAGAATGTTTTGAAAGTAGTATTAGGTGTGTAACAAATTATTAGAACTTCTTCACTCAGAGCAAATATTGTTCATCCATCCTTCACCTTCTAAAACTGGTTTTATATGGTAACCCTATCCCCTTCTTAGCACACCGCATACACACACACACACACACACACAACGATTTGATGAGCGGGGGTGCCCATATAAAATACAGGTGCAGCATTGCTTCTCATCCACTCTTCTTCAGCCCCTAAAATTATAACATTTTCTAGACTAATGGCCCTTATTGATTTCCAGAGGTCATCTCTGGGGTTGGCAGAGAGAAGGGAGGTGCACACAACACATGAGTTGGTGCGTGTGCTTCTGCGTTGGAGTGGCTGTAAGTGGTCGGTCCCCATTGGGTTTGTGATGGCATATCACAGTCCCACCGCTATGTATGTGTATTCTGTATTAAGGTCATGTATTTCCACCACAGGTCAGTGCTTAGCACTGGGACTTAAAGGATAGGTTCAAGTCAGTCTTAAAACAACAGTCAGGTGCCCATGTGAGCACTGAAACAGGTTTTTCTTGCTGTAATAATTTCTTTTGTTCATATTGCCCATCATGAGATCCCTTCCTAAAGCGATTTCACTGTAAGTGATGGGGGACAAAATCCACAGTCCTCATTCTGTGCAAAAATATATTCAAAAGTTTATCTGAAGCTTATATGAGGCTTAGCAGCTGCAGCAAGCAAAAACTGGGTTTTAAGACAAAAACTTGTTTTAAGACATATTTGAAAAACTGTGATCCTGTCCTTTAAGGTGCTGCAGTGATTCAGCCAGTGCAGTTTGGTTGCGCATTGCGTTGTAACATCCCTCAATCCCATTGTTTTCTATGTTAAATCAAATTCTACGTTTCTGTGGTAGAGGTCCTTGGTTTTATAATCTTAAGAGCATCCACATGGTTCTGGATTGCCAACAGCCTATTTTCGTATAAAATCCAGCACGTTCTGGTTCTTTCTCCTATTGTCTTTATCAGAAGCTCTTCTCTGTGGCAGCCACATTCATCATCCTCATCAAGAGCTGGACCTCTGAGGCAGAAAGGGATTTCCTGGACCACAGGGGCATTTCACCCCTGCCTCCTCTAACCCTGGTACTTTGTTACCCATTATTGTAGGTGTATGACTGATAATTCTCCCACAACTGCCTTTCTAAGTTTCTGTCTGCTGCCAAGTTATCCACAGGGCTCCACATAACTGACAGCTCATCCTTGTTTATAAAGAACAGAGGCATTCTCTTGAAGGTGACACCTAGACTTTAGATGCTGCTTGGCCTACTTTTACTCAGCACAAGGTGTCTCATTAGAACACCTACACTCCCCACCCATTCCCAAGAAACCCTGGTCTCTCATTTCCACTGACCCTCTAATGGTTATACTGTGATCTTCATAATGGTAGACTAGTTCTACCAGGAAGATCCATTCATTCCTCTCTCCTGACTTCCTTTTGCTCAGTGTTCCAGCATGTTTTCTGGTTACAGGGTGTAGCCCAGGTCCAACCGGTGCTTTCTGTCATCTAACCACAGATTCCACGCTTTGCTTGAGCAAAGTATGCCCATAATAACTTCAGAGGCTCTCCCACCAGATTGTTTCTAAGTGTCTGGTTGGCTTCCAGCCACCTCTCTTTCCTGAGGAAAGTAAGACAATAAATAGAAGTGGAGGTGTCTTCTGCCCTGAGTTTCATCTAACAGGTCTATTGGCACACCACAGTTGCCCATTGAACGATATTCCCAAAATAGTGTGGGCGCAAAATATTGTTTGTTCAGTGGTGAAAATTTAGCAATGTTTCCACAAGAGCAGGAGGTGGTATGTTCATCAATTCATAAACCCAGTGTGAGCAAAGTAAAATCTTTCGATTGGTGCCCTCAGGGAGTTATTTGAACATAAATTTGGACCTTAATTTTGAAAAATTGCCTGGGAGCCTGTGACTATATGTTACTAATTCAGGAAAGTTATCCAAAGTCTCATTCTAGCTTTATTCCTTGGGCTATCTGTGCAATGGGGTCCACTATGATTGTCTTTTTGTTAGGGTTAGGAAATATGGATACAATCTTGTATCGCTTTATATACAATTCACAGTATTGATATATATTGTGACATAGTAGATTTTCTGATTGTCTGTTTTTGGCTACTCCATTGAATTAAATACCTGAAAAACAAGATGCTAGCAGCTCTGCGAGGTTGCATGTAGGCACAGCAGTGCTTTGAGCTAAATGCTAATGTCAACCTGCTAATATGCTCACAGTGAGAAGGCTAACATGCTGATGTATAATGTTTACCATGTTAACCATCACCAATTAGCACTGAACACAAAGTACAGCTGAGGCTGAAGGGAATGTCGTTAGTTTTGCACTACCGGAAAAATTTAAATTTTGACCTGATGATGGTGCTAGATGAAAAGAAAGGTTAAGAGATTACCAAAGTCATCCTGAGGGGAACATGAATGTCTGTACCATATTTCATAACAATATATTGTCAAGACATTTTACTGAAAACCACAAAAGGCAACCTCATGGTGGCGTCTTTTGTGGTATGTATCTACTAGCTTTGCACATCTAGAGACTGCAATTTTTGCCCATTCTTCTTGGCAAAATAGCTCCAGCTCAGTCAGATTGGATGGAGACCATCTGTGAACAGCAAAGTCTCGCCACAGATTCTCAATTGGATTGAGGTCTGGGCTTTGACTGGGCCAGACTAAGACATTAACATTCTTTGCCTTAAAGCGTTCCAGTGTAGTTCTGACTGTATGGGTCATTGTCCTGCTGGAAGGTGAACATCTGCCCCAGTCTCAATGGGGATGGTGTGCTCAGGGTGATTGTGCAGTGTTGGGTTTCCGCCACACAGTGTTTTGCACCATGGCCAAAAAGTTCAGTTTTGGTCTCATCTGACCAGAGTACCTTCTTCCACATGTTTGCTGTGTTTCCCACATGGCTTGTGGCAAACTCCAAACAGGACTTCTTATTACTTTCTTTCAACAACGACTTTCTTCTCGTCACTCTTCCATAAAGGCCAGATAGAGTGCAAGACTAATAGTTTTCTCCCACATGAGCTGTGGATCTTTCCAGCTCACCCTTGGCCTCTTGGTTACTTCTCCGATTAATGCTCTTCTTGCCTGGTCCATCAGTTTAAGTGGACAGCCTTCTCTTGGTAGATTTGTTGTTGTGCCATATTCTTTCCATTTTCTAATGGTGGATTTAAGAGTGCTCCGTGAGATATTCACAGCTTGGGTTTTTATTTATAACCTAACCCTGCTTTGTACTTCTACACAACCTTATACCATTGCCTGTTTGGTGAGTTCCTTGGTCTTCATGATGCTGTTTGTTTAGTAATGTTCTCTAACAAACTCTGAGGCCTTCACGGAACAGAGGAATCGATAGTGAGATTAAATTGCACACAGGTGGACCCTATTTAACTAATTATGTGACTTCTGAGGCAATTGGTTGCACCTGATCTTAGTTAGGGGTTTCATAGCAACAGGGGTGAATACATATGCATTCAAAACTTTTCAGATTTATATGTGTAAATAATTTTGAAAATAATATGTGATATAATGTAATACCCCCATTATATATTATATACCCCCATACCTCCATTGCATATTACCCCAATAAAATCCATTTTAATTTGCAGTTGCAACGTGAAAAAATGTGGAAAAGTCCAGGGGGGTGAATACTTATGCAAGGCACTGTAATTGTTGAGAAGTTTCAGTCTGGACTAAACTGGTGGATCGAACGACTAACGGACCAACATTGCCATCCCTAGAGCTACACCACTCGTTTAGCTAAAAATCAAGGTTCTTCATCACAATGATGCAAAACATGCTGTAAATCCAATATTTCCATGAAGTAGTCCTGCTCATTGATTTGCAACATTGCCCACAATGAGCTGACACAACCAGAGATATTAAGAACAGCTACTTCTGTATAAATGGTACAGAAAAATCTCTGACTGTAGACTCATTTCTATCGTCTGATGGAATACATCATATCTCCCAACTCTACTCTCTATCAAATTGTAACTCAAGCAGATGACACAAGCTGAATAGCATAGCCCTAGGGACTCTATATTTGGATCATATGTGATAGAAAATAAAAGGAAATATAGTATCAAATTACTGATACGGACTGATTTTTATACACAACAGGCTTCCATTACTTTTGAAGCATCCATTCCTTGCCAGACCCAAATGACACCCATGTAAAAAAGGATGTCCACGCTTCTGAGATGGATATACAGAGGCGTTAGAAGCTGTCAATTATACATCTCAAGGGCAATACAATTTTATGATTTGGCCACTAGAGGAGTAATCAAGGATGATTATTTCTTAACCTGCATGATTTGAGTCGAATACTACAAACTCAGCATGTCAGAGGGCCTTGTGACCTTCTTGTTTGCCTGTTTGGTTATCATTTGCATCTAATTGTGATGCATGGAAATTGTGTTTTTAAATGTTGTTCTAATGTATTTCTTGGCCTTATGTACAGCACTTTGAATTGTCTTTGCATTTGAAAGGTGCTATCCAAGCTAGAAAATGCATTTCTGACAGGAAATGTGTGTGAATGCTTACAGCTAAAATAAATTACAAAGCACTGCTGAAAATGCAGATCGGTCGGGAGTCAAACCACTGACCCTGCGGTTCCCACAAGGTGTGTTGACATGTCACATGGACTCTAATCGCTCCGCCACTGAGCACCCCTGAAAATAACATTGGAGTCAGTGGGACAGTTGAAGGGCTCTCTTGTTGCCTTCTCTTGAAGGCAGGAAATTCAAAAACTGTATGTCCTATTGCTTAAATAGATAGGTTTTGTGAAACAACACAAATATGTCTACATTTTGATACATAAATTGTGTATGAGAAGTGAAAGTTGTGGAAGTTACAAGGGGTTGATGTCATAAAATTTTGGAAAAGGAGAACAGCAGAGTGGATCAGGGCCGGTCATGTGACACACTCTAAGCAGTGCAATACACAACCAATATAAACTTACAAAAGGACTGAAAAAAGCATAAAACCTAACTGTGATAATTCAAGAACTGTAAAAGATATCAAAAAGCTGAACACAAGTTTAATAGTTCAAAGTCTTGTGACCCATTTAAAGCTTAAAGTAGCTGAAAGCATAGTAACGTAATAGAACTTCAAAGTGGAGTAGGTTGAAGAGGATTTGAAGATCTATCCCATTCAGTTCTGTTATAAACAAATATGAAAAAAGCGTAATATTTTAGTATAAGAGGTAGAAAAAAGCTGAATACAAGCATTAATGTAATAAGAGCTGAACATTTTTACATTGGTTTCTGTAGCTGAAAGTATGCAGGTGTAGTACTCGACCGAAAAACGCACAGAAGAAGAAGAATAAAGAATCAAAGAACAATAGTTGCTGAGTCAGCATTCACACTAATAAAGTTGCCTTGCCTTTTCACTTCAGTTTGATGGTCTGAGCAGTTTGGTCTTGTAATGCCACACAAAGGCCACCAGAGGGTGGCAATGTGTAACTGTTGTCACTAATCATTGTTGTCTGTATTGGTGAAAAGAAGCAATACACTTACAAAATATATACTATTGATCATTATATATCATGTCATTAATAATTATACGCCTAAAAATAATCATCAAATATACTTTGCATCCATCAAGCTGGATACATTACTGTGGTTTATTTGGTATCATGTAGGTAAAAGATTTAAGAGTCAAATGCTAGATATCTAAAAATGTTCTTCTATTTAACTTAAGTGAATATTTAAGAAATTATTCCTGCTGCTGCTTGGGCACAGTATATAAACATACAGTATAGTGCTGCTACCTTGTCATGCTATACCTCTGTAGGTTTCACCACCGAGCTTCCATTAAACACCAAATACCTCCTGGGTTTGGTTGAGCCAGGCATGTGCCCCACTGCCCTTAAGCTGGTTTCATGATCCACACCAGTCAATGCTTATGACCTGCTGTGTAACACAGACAGGATAAAGCATGGGGTGCTCATATAGATGCACTGATGGGTGTAAAAAAGATGCGTAGGTTCATGTGTCAAAGGTCAAATGGACCAATTGTTAAGTGTGAGAGGGCAAGTTTGCACCAGATGGCAGAAGTAGCGTTAATCCATGTCTCCTGGCACATCCCAGGTTTTTTGGAGAGCTCAAATGCCTCACACTAATACAGTCAGCTATTGTCTGCCCTAATTGAAGAGTCTGCAGGATTTCTGTTGTACAGCCACAAGAAATCCTCCATCACCATGTTTTCATTAGATTTGTGTTCTCCATTTAATGTTTATCAGTAACATGTTTTATACAATTGTCTATTTGAGAATCACATTTTTATTGGAACCCAAGAAGTCGCTGAGGAGCTGGGCTCAGATTTATCAAACTTCTCAGAAAAGACTGCGTTAAAGAGCCAATTTAGAGGTAAAGAAGTTCTTCACTGAAAGTGAAAAATAAAGCACATTCATCAAGCGACTTACTCCTACTTACAGCAAAGTCAAATCTGAGAGCAGCTCTCAAGTGATCACATGATTAATCACATGTATACGTTCAGAGCAGGAACAGCCAATCAGATGCAAGGAATTAGTCTACATCTGTCCCAACCTTAAATTTTTTTAAAAGATCTTTAGATTTTCTCAGTGATGTTATTATGAAAAAGCATAGATGATTTTAACTTTTATTTGTGTGAAATCTTTAATATCTGTTGTAACAATTTCCATGTGAAATTAACAACAATTTAATATTTTTATAATATGACAATAAAGATGAATGGAAACTGATTGCAAACAAAATCAATGCCAGCATTATTCTTATTGTTTGTACTATATATATATATACACACACATACATATACATACATATACTCAAGTATTGAATTTAAGTACAATTTTGACCTGCAACTTTACTCGAGTATTTCCATTTTGTGCTATTTTATACTTCTGCTCCACTACAGTTCAGATAAAAATATTGTACTTTTTACTGCACTAGTAGTGCACTAGTTACTTTGCAGATTAAGATAGCCTATAAAGTTATCTAATTATTATTCAGCTTTTAACATGGTTTCCTTGTGGCCCTTTATCAAATTTTCCTGGGCCTGGTACCGCTCTGTGGCCCAGGGGTTGGGAAACTCAGCACTATGTAAAGTAGCTAAAACTAGCTGCACCTCCACCAGCTGCAAAACTAAAATGCTGCTTACATGTTAGTGCAGTAATACTAATGCAACAATATAATATACAGTAAATAATCTAACACACTGAATGGAGACATTCAGCAAGATGCACAATGTTACTTTTGATACTTTAAGTTAATTTGATGATATTTCCGTACTTTTACTTGTATTTTTACATTGTAGTATTACAACTTTTATTGAAGTAAAGGAACTGAATTCTCTGCCACAACTGGGATGAAGGCAAAAGGAAGGATATAGGAAGGTCACCTGTGGAATACCCCAGGGATCTGTGATTGGTCCAAATCTGTTTATACTTTATCTTAATGATATTTGCAATGTTACTGATTTGTTAAAGTTTGTAATTTTTGCAGACAATACAAATTTATTTTGCTCTGGGAACTATTGTATGCTATTGAAAGGGAGCTGGAAATCCTCAAAACTTGGTTTGATGTTAATAAATTGTCTCTTAATATTAAGAAAACTAAATTTATGGTTTTTGGAAATTGAAAAGAAATTGATGGGGATATTAAATAGAAAATCTGTGATGTTGAAATTGAAAGAGTTTTTGAGACAAAATTCCTAGGTTTTGTGATTGATCATAAACTAACATGGAAACAACATATTGATTATATCAAAGGAAAGGCCTTGTATATAATTTATTGCTCACTCATACTTCCTTACATGTCGTACTGTGTGGAATTGTGGGGGTCGACTTTTAAAACAACTATAAATTCAATAGTTTCCCTACAAAAATGAGCCATATGTATTCTTAATAAGGCTGCTTATTATGATCACACAAATCCACTGTTTATAAATTTCCATGTTATGAAATTTAAGGATTTGGTACATTATAAAATAATGCAAATAATGTTCAAAGCCAAGTCAAAGTCACTCCCAGATTGCGTACAAAAGTTTTTTTTCCATACGGGAGAGCAAATATGATTTGAGAAGTGTTTGTAAGTTTACAATACAAAAAGCTAAAAAAGGGATTAAAAGGAGATGTATTTCTATTGTTGGGGTTAAATTATGGAACAATACTTATATTATTTTAAAAACGTGTAATTTGCTTTTGGTTTTTAAAAGAATGGTTTACAAAGCTATTTTTGAGGATTAGAAGTGTGAATGATTCTTTTCCTTTTGTTTTCCTTTTTGGAGGGGAGCTGAAATAGATAAGAATGTAGGTTAGGCATATATAAGCATTTTTCTTCTGCCTGAGCCTGTTCAGTCATTTATAAATACATAGACTGTTGTTTTTGTTTATACTGTTTATACTTAATGTATTATGTATGATGACTGAATAAAAATACTACTACTACTAAAAAAAAAACAAAAAAACGAAATACAGAATGATAAACAGCTTTTATTCTTACATTTGCGAGTAGGAGTAAGAAATTTTCACTTTTCACTTTCCCACAAGTTATAGTCCTTGGTAGCATGATTGACACCTGTAATATAACCTTTAGTGTATTACGTATACACGCAATGTTCAACAGTGTGCCAATGATTTTATTTATTTAATCTTCACCTGTTTTTATTCTCTTTTTACTGTTGTTTATCGTGTCTTAACCTCTTGCTGATGCAAGTTTAATGGGCATCAAAAAGCAGCTTAATGATAACTGGTATTGCTGGAATTTAACACAATAGACAGGTTGTGCTGTGGGTCATAACCTCTTAGCGATGTGGAAACAACACAGCCTCCAATCAAATCCAGTGAAGTGAATCTTTGGCTCCCTGTGGGTTCTGGTGCACAGGTCACACGTGTTTACCCTTTCTTTCACCTCCATGTGAGATCAGATAAGCTCTCTTTTGGGGTCTAATGTTGTGAGTTTGCTCCAAATCCTACTTCAGATTTGGGTTTCCTGCAACACCTCTTCCTGATGGGGTACAGAACACAACCTGCTTACGTAAATAAGCCGGGGGAGAAGGCACAAGGAGCCAAAGGTGAGACCCTGTTGCCATATTTCACAAGAGCAACCATTGTTTAGCTCCACACTTATTCCTTGCCATGCAAAGTAGTTTCCGTTGTTGCAAAATGCCTGAGCCAATAAATTTGTTGTTAACGGTAAGAGCAGACAACTTGCTGGGGAGATCGTGACAAAAGAACGTGGGGGAGGCTTCTTCACGAACACCAGAGCTGCTTTAGTTGGACAAACAGTGCATCACCTTTGTTCACTGGCAAACATAAATATGTTGTCATCAGGATAATATTCAGGGACATTTTCAAGTGTGAGCAACAAGAAGTCCCCGACTGGTGTATTGATTGACTATTTCACGCCTTTTTAAAAGTTTCCTAATGGAGTGAGTTGTGATTGTAGTGCAGAACAGCACAAGACAGACTTTATAATCCAAACATTTAATTTAATTTAATTTTTCTTGAATTAAAATGTTTGGCCAAGCATAGCAAAACAGCTCCCGCCACCTTTTCTGTCAGACGCTGCTATGAGCATGTTTGTGTTACAACAACTGAAATTCCTCCTAGAGAGTAAAGGTGAGGCCTCTAGGACAGGCCATGGACTTCCCTCACAAACTCGCAGCCTTTAAGGATGTCCGTTTGTCCGCGCTGTTTTCCATGAAAAGATCTGACAGAACAGTCACTCACTGTCATCCCCACTCGCTCCTGTCTTTCGTTTGCCTCTCATCTATTTTTAACGTCTTGTTTTTGTGAAGTTATTGTGGGTGCTTGTGGAGAATGCAGCCCTCTGTCACAAACAAGAAGAAGAGGCAAAGCTATTCTAGGATTGGTCGCCTGATAACTGTGAATGTACAAAATATTAGGGCAATCTATCCAAAAGTTGGCAAGACATTTCACCAAAAGCCAAAAATGTCAACCTGCTGGTGTTGCTAAATTAAAAAGAATGAATGTCACAAAGTTTTATGGTAATGCATCCACCACCCACCAACCGACAAGAGTGACAGAAAGACTGAAACTGATGATTTTCTAGGATTATAATTCACTTGCTTTGCTTCTTTTATGTTTCCACCTCCTTATTTCCCGCTGTATCATTGGGTGATTGGCATTGATGCTGAGTGTCCTGCTGTAAGGCGGCCAGGTCTGTGAGGCCAGGGGATGTGCTCGCATAAATACAGACATTCAGGACCAACAAAGCCTCCCCCCTGTTTTTTTCTCACTATTATATAGACGTCAAAATAGTTTAAACAAAGGAAAACAAATAACTCCACAGGTTGGGATGTTTACAGTGCAAGTGGCATCAGGCCAGCACAGACCTGAGCAAAATATTTATATCCATGGATCCACCCAGGATAACTTTTAGCACAAATAACATGTATCAACATTTAAACAAATAAAAGGCATGTATGCACATGATTTGCTGATACATTTTAGGAATTGGTTGGAGTTTATTTTAGATTGTAGTCCTTGCTTTGAACAAAGGTGAGCTTCCTCCGCTCTGTCGGTGAATAATGATTTAATGCGACTGCTGATAACGAAACAAACAGGTTGGCGTGTCTGTTAGGGCTGATCTGGAGTTGAGCGGGCACCAGCAGGCAGGGCCATGCACCCTCCTCATTGCTAAATAAAGATCCACTTGATGGATACAGTCGGGTAACATAAATCAGGATATCCCATCAGGAGCGACGAAGTGCACCATTGTTTTGGTTCAAGTGGGCAGCCATCCTGACAGACAGTGTATACTGGACAGGAGGACAGGAGGTTCTGTCTATGGAACTTGCCCTGATAGGTCATGTCAGAACGGGTCGTTTATAGCCTATGTGGTTACACAATGTGTTGTCTGACAGGGCCACACCTCAACCAAAACCACCTAGACTGACTGAATAAGACAGGTTAGGCGTCTCAATTTGATAATGTGATTCAATAACCCCTTTTAAATTCTTTAAATGTAGTCGTTTTAAAACAAGGAATTCCCAAAACACGGCAAGGTTGAGTGATTCCCGAATTAGGGTTAGGGCTGTTAAGGGCCACTAAAATGTTTTTGAAAACCATCCAAATGAGAATTTGTTCGGTAGGTTAGCAGGTGCTTAACACATCTTGCCATTTTCAACCTCGACTACATTCTCCTGTCATTTTCCACTGCGCCATTGATTGGTATGATGAAAAAGATGAAGGTAAAAGTCTGACTACAATATCAGTTGCTTAATTAATTACAAAGCATTCCTAAAAACAGTTGACGTCCTAAACATCCGCCCCAAAAGCTCTTCAAAATCACACTTACTCTGACAAGGGAGACCTAAAGCACTGCCCAAACTAACACCAAACTAGTTTAAGAAAATCATTTAATTTCAATTGCTTTTGGTTGATTTCTCAAGTGCCTGTTGATACTGTTATCTGTCTGTGCCGATAACCATAAATGTTCAGTATTTACAGCTACATTAAAGATGTAGCTGGAGTTATACTTTAAAAGAATAGTTTGACATTTTGGGAAATAAATTTGCTTTATTTTTATTTGTCAAGAGTTAGATGAGAACATCAATACCACCTTCATGTCTGTACACTAAATATTGAGCTAGAGCCAGCAGGCCCGTTAGCATAGCTTAGGATAAAGACTGGAAGCAGCTAGCCTGGCTCTGTCCAAGGTTAAGGCAGATTATTTTTACCTTTGGAGTGAGCCAGACTACCTGTTTCACCCTGTTTCCATTTTTATGCTAAGCTAACCATCTCCTGGCTGTAGCTATAGGCATATTTCCCAAAATGTCAAACGATTCCTTTAAAGAAAACAGTAGTAGTATTTTATGTTGTGGTTTTTATGATGCCCATGAACCACAAATTGCATCGAAATTATTTTACTTTCAGTCATTTTCCAGAGTATACCAAGTTCCGAAGCTTTTATTAATTTCTTACCTTCCAAGCAGCAGTTGGTTTCCATTTATTTCAGTATGCAATCACTTGTAACTGTGCTAGCAACTTGCAGATACATAACAGAGAGCAGTGAAGTTAGGCCTGCATTATTGCCATGAGTCAATAAAGTTGGGAAGTTGGGCCTGGTGGTGCATTCAAGAATGCTCTGACATCAAAGCGTTGAGAGTTTTCTGCAGAAAAACGTTTTCTTCAGATATGCTGTTAGTCAGTCAAACCCAGCAGACAAACAATACACAAACATGGAAATTGTAAAAAAGGACAATGCTAATTCAGTTGTTTCCTGCATTTAAAGGATGCTGCTTGACAATCTGATCTGATGTCTACGCGTACTTGTTTGCATCAGCCGGGAGAGTTGCCAAAGCAGTCTGTATTTGCAAGTGAGTAAAATAAGTCAAGTAAAATATTCAGTGTGAAGAGTCATGGATCTACAGCAAATTATACGTTTCTGAAAGTTGATTTTGGCTTTCTGGAAGTTTAGAAATCAATCTAAAATCATTGGTGCAGTGTGAAAGTTGTTGGCAGTAATAAAAGGGATACTTGAAACATGCACAGCCACTGGAAATGTCCTTTAAAGCAGCGTGAAGCAAGGTGGACCAGGTTTTATTGCTTTTTACAGATTGACAGTAATGCTCCCACCTTCATACGGACAGGTAGACAGCACTAACTGGCTGATGTAAAAGGGTCAATATCAGCCCAGTATTTCAGTGAGCTGATATGAGTCCCATAGACAGAGTTATGGGCATAGATTGTATTGACTGAAGCAAGAGGGGGAAAAAAACAGTGGAGTGGCCTTGTCTAGACTAAACAAGCCCTAGTGCTCAGTGCCCCTCTCAGCCACAACACTCAATCTCTTAATTGAGTACTTTTAGATATACAGAGCACTGCAAGAGAAGCACACAAACAGAAAAGAGTAGTAGAAGCATGAAAAGTGCACCTCAATGTGAACAAAGACAGGGCACGGCTTGCTTCCGAAAACAAACAGCAAATACAGCCAGATGGATTTTCCATTGCAGAGCTGTGTTAATGAGAGGAAGCAGGGGAGTGCTTCCCAGGGATTGCATTGTGATTCTGTGGACTGTTCCACCTTCAACAGCTTGATCAAGGGAAACCTCCAAGAGTTTGGCCCTCATTCCTACCTGGCCTCCTCAGTCAGAGATGGTAATCCTGGGTTACCTGGAAAAAAGCGGTCCAGCATCCGCCTTCAGTCTACTATATGGAAGGATGTCTGATAATGCTCTTAGATATACATATGACTCAGAAGCCACACTGCCAAACTTAACATTCAGTTGATGCCAACTTCACTTAATGTTCTTCCTGTTCTGTCCCACATATTCGTGGAACTTTTTGAAAATAAAAACAAATGCACGGTGCAGTCCAAGGTCAGAGGTATCTGAGATCTATTGTTGGTAACAGGTAAACAGCTTGAAGAAATATTTAAGGAGGTTTGAGACACAAATGAGTCTTCCTCTTGTGGTCCAAGTTTGCACGCTGAGTATTTTTAGCCATAAATCAAACACATGTCAATAAGAGGAAGTTGCTGCAGGACGGAACATGTTGCACTTAAGATGGTCAGAAACATTTAACCTGTGAATGCAACCTAGCAGCCAGCAGCACTGTTCTCACAATCATAATCACACAAATAATTACCTTATCTCTGAGCAACTGGCAATTCTGCTTCACTAGATGGTACACTTTAATTTTAATATATAATATATGTATACAACTTTATATATGTATTTTTATTTTTATCCTAATTTTAAATATTTGTATATACTATGTTCTATGTGTGTAGCGTGAACGGGGCTACAACTTTCATTTGTGTTGTAAAATGACAAATAAATTAACCTTGAACCTTGAACCTTGAACCTTGATCAAAGGATGTGGTTGTGATCTGGTTTTGGCGGGATTTATATTTAATACAGTAAAACTAAAAATGAATCAGTTTAATACTGAATCACGTTTAAACTTTAGGTTTACCAGCTGTTGGTGCAAAACATCAGCAAAATCTAATATATACATTTATTGGATTGCCAAGATCAGCTGATCCATCATGTCCACTTGGGGAATGGTGACCAAACTTTACCACACTGACCTCATTGCTGTGCGTTGACGATGACCAGACTTTGTAATTCCATGATTTTCAAATAAACATGTGTCACTATACCAAACCAGCAGCTGTAAAATTCAACAACCTGACAACAGGCCTTAGGAGTTATTTCTACATTTCAAAGCAGCCAGCTGGTCATTCAGACTCAGATACAGGCCCACTGACTCGCAGAGAATGACCCCTGCTGAGGCTGGCTGACTTTGTTTTGAGAAGCCCACGAGCAGCTCAGACATGAAAAAGCTCTGTGGCTGCTGCACCTTCACTCTGAACAGCAGAGGGGAAGTTCCCTCCTAGTGCATAACGTAAACTTGGCTCCAATAAAAGCATCCGTTGGCACCTCAGTGGACAACAGGAAATCTTTGTTTATCAAAAAACATCCCGTTGTTGGCCTCGGGGTGTATGACCCCGCTTGTTGTATGGCGGCACAGCGTCATATAGTAGCCGTGGTGGAGCCCCATACTTTAGGCTCTCAGTTTACTGAACAAAGCTGCCATATCCTTAAGATAAACATCCAAGGCATAAAGTATGTGTGTATATGTTGTGGCAGCACCGGTTCTGCGTCAGACCCTCAGGTCCTCGTCTGTTTGTCAAAGTGCCTTTTGGTATGTATTGTTTAACATAGCTGTAGACTGACATTCCCATGCTCAGGGGCCACAACACCTAAAGTTAGAAGTAGGCAGAATAAGACAATTGTACAATAACATATCTATTCTAAGAGATGACATAACTGTGACAGTATGCAATTTTATGCATAATGCAAAATTATTATTTTATGTTTTTCACCTGATACACAGAATACAGTATTTAAAACCACAGAGCTGCTGATTCTGTTTAGTCTACCCAGTCAATGGGCTTTTATTATGTTTCCAGCAACAGATCCATTTCATTCACAGTGAGAGTTCAACACATTTCCATATCCATACACTATATCTTCACATACATGTGGACTATATACCAGAGAATGGGTATATATGGTTGGGTAAATACATGTTAAACAGCAAAACATCCTAGATCATATTGCATTGTATCTGCTAGCAGTTTCTGCAGTGATGGCAGGGAATAAAAAGCTAAAAAAAAGACTGAAGAAGTTACATTATGAGGATATGTGATACCACTTGTTTACTTCTATAGATCAACATAAAAGTACTACAAATCATGGCGAGCTATTACGATACGCAGTCTGTTTCACATTTCTATTAAAATGCACATCAGGAGATGGAGAAATGTCAGTAAGTCAGTGAACGTGTACAGTACGAGCAGTACCTGAGGTCAAGTTTTTTTAAGTGGCTGGTGACAATATTTGGTACAATCAGTTTTTGGTCAAGGTGCACGTACATCTCATCAGTATCTTCACAGTTTGTCTGTGACTGCTCTCCTAACACAAACACCAACAGCTAGTCATCTCTGTGAAGTTTGTTCACGTCTTCCATATTCTGGCTCTCAGCAGGTTGAGGTGTTGCGTTTCTGGCACTTGTCCTGCGGTTTCGTCTCGGACGGTGCTCTGAGAACCAGTTGGAGACGGTCATGGCGAGGCGGAGGAGACCCAGGCTGATGCAGTGCACCTCTGAGGTGATGGGGATGTCAGAAAAGAGGGCGTGGTCCCGGCACATGAGGGCATTGCTGCATTCAAAGTCTTTGACAATGTTGAGGATCTCCTGGCGCTCTGCCTGTCGCATCATCCCTCGTATGTTCAGCAGGGTGGAGACGTGCTTCTTCCTGTGGGGAGGAAGGATACAGGGAGGAAGGGGGGTAGACGGGTGTTAATGGAAATTGGGTCTGTTTGGTGCCGTCAAAGGCCATCATGACTCTGACTAACAGTCACATCTCTCTGAGTCATTAGCATCTGTTTCTGGGAAGGAACAGAAAATTTGGTGTGACTTTTTAAAAAGGCACATTTCACAAGGGTTCTATATTTGTTATTGTATTAAGTGTTCATAAATAATTGCTAATTCTTTATCTTGATGAAAATTAGTCTGTATGGTTAAATCTTTACATGATGGACCTATGTGCCCATGTTAATTAATGTGCACTGTCCCTTCTTAAATAAAATAAAATAAACATAAACATAGATAATAATAATATGAATAATAAGAACAACTTGTGTTTGTACATGTACATTGGACTTTTTTACACATATTTTTAATTTGTTGTCGTTATTTTTATCCTTTGCATTTCTTTTTTCTAATCCTTATTTTTCACACTAGTCTTTTGACACAGCTTTAGGACCATGCCACATTGCATTTTACTGCACATATTATTTGTGTATGTGACAAATAAATCTTTAAAAATTTGAATCCTTGTTTAGCCGGGTTGCCTCACTTTCTAATAAGCCACCAAGTCTGCAGGCATAAATGTTACAAATAGAGTTTTACAATAAACCATTAAATCTCCAGTGTTATGAATAAATTAGTGATGAAGTGCTAGCTAAAAAGACAAAGCAAGTGTAATATCAAGGGATTTTTCACAATCTGGGGACCCAAAAGTTGTTGTTATTAATGGCTTATGGCTAATCTACAAAGCATTAGTACATTTTTGTTTATTTAAAAAGTCAACAGTTGGCATTTAGGTACATGTTTGAATATGGAGGAAAGATCCGTGTTGGAAGGATTGACGTGTATGCTCATGTGTTGGCACAGTCACGTGTGCATGAATGGACTGTGTTAAATGAAGCACCCAGAAAACTCAAGGAAGGCCGGCAGCCTTTGATCTCCTAAAATACCAGCAGGGAATGCCATACAGTAAACAAAAGGGGTGAGTCAAGAAGTGAGTTAGCATGTCTCCAGGTCTGAACTACTATGTTTTGCTTTCCCCTTCCACACCTCTCCGTCTTTGATTCTAAGTGTGGCACCAGTCTGTCTCCTGCAGGGTGGCAGGAACAGGAAGTACTCGGCAGCAGCTTCCTGTCTGCTCCGCCGAGGATTATGCGTCACACGCGGTCATAGGTTGCCAACCGTCACCTGAGTCGTAATCTGTGCACAAACAGCCTCGGTGACTAGGACTCCCCCCCCGAGGCCTCTCAGCCTCATCCATTCCCAAAACATGCCCGCGCTCCTCTCCAAAAATAGCAAAGTTAATGTAGATATGTTTCCGCGCTCCTTTTCCTTGTTTTGATCCATTGTGACCACAAAAAAAAAAAAAAAAAAAAAGAAGCAACAAAAAAACATACGTAGTCTTACATTTTCCTTGCTTTGGCTAAGAGCCAAAAACAGCACTGTGAATGTGTAGCAGTAAGCATAAAAGAATATAGGACCTTCGGGGGTACAGTACAGAGAGTATCTGTTTTGATAGAGGCTTCCTGGTTGTAATAGAAACGTTCCAACACAGCTAATTTGTTAAACCCCTCACCGTATATCTGGAAACTCTTTCACCAGGACAGCAACCTCCATCTGGATGGAAGGAGTGTCCTCCAGGAGAATGATGTCAGCGAGGTGGGAGATGATGCTGTCCAACCAGGATGAACTTGATTCCTGAAGCAGAGAGAAGACAAAGAGCGTAGCAACAATTTAACTATCGTGCAACAACAAGTTTTCATTACCATAACAAAATGTCAAATTCATCATTGAAGTTCCCCTCCACTCAAAAACATGTTTTTCTTCTTGTTCCTACAGCTGAATGTTTCAGCTTCACTATGAGAAACAGAATGATGTGTGTGCAGAGTTTGACACTAGAAGGATGTTTTCACATTCATCTGCTGAAAGTGGAAAGTTTCTATGTGCTCATGGAAAATCTGATTTTCAGAGGCGGGTCTACAAGCAGAATTTGTGACATCACAAATAGTTTGGAAGCCAATCCTGGTTCAATATTCAACTCGCAAAAGTGTGATGAGGACACTTGAAGCCTCCAGCGCACACACACTGAGAATGGACTTTACAGTGAAGTAGTAAACAGCTGTTGTCCAGCACTTCAACTTATATTCTTGGATTCTGGATTTTTAATGAAGGAGAAGGAGTAGATATCATTTCAAAGATTTTAACAAGATAATTGAACTTTTTTTGTGAAAAGAACATATCAGATACAAATTATTATTCAAAGTAGAGCAATTTATATACATGTTAACACATGTCTGGAGGGGATCTTTGTTTGTTCAACTAAATGTAAAGTTCACTGCACTTGTTATTAGTTATCAATGTTCATCCAAATGGCTTCTTCTTCAAATTAAACGTGTGTTTTTAAGGTGAGGCATGACTAGCAGTGAACAATCAAACCTTCAGAGGAAACACAGATTAATAGCTCTAAAGGCCAGAGGTCGAACATTTAGGTGATTTACTAAGTGAATAACAAAACCCCACCTCTGTTTTTCTAGGTCCTGTTTTTCCTCGGGAAAAAGAAAGCAAAGTTCTTTGGCTTGGCATTCACTAAAAATAACGCCGTCTTTTTTAGACACCCCCCCCAGTTTCCACAGACACTTCATCCCGCTCCTCGGTGAAAAAGGCCATCAAGGCCATCCCAGAGCCACATCAAAGCCAGCCAGCTGACAGGAACAGGAAGTTCCTTCTGAACACAGCGGCTTCCTGTTGTCAGCCGAGGTGACGGACACTTGTTTGAACTCGCACACAGAAAGGGGGCAAATGCCATGCTGTCAGGCCTAGTTGTTTTACACCCTCTTCCCCCCTCTGGCAAGTGCTAACGTAAGCCCGGTTCATCCATCTCCATCTCACTGACGGCAGCCATTTTTCAGAGCTCACTCCTGTATCAACACTGTCTGAGTTATTCCTGACCTAGGAAGTTTGGGGGTCAGGCTCCATTCATAGCCACTAGACTCTGCATTCCCTGAGCCAGCTCTGCTTAGTGTTTTTAAGAATCAGCATTTTGAAATTATTTATAATGTTTGGGGTCTCCTGAAAAGCAATTTTTAGTTTGGTTTTGGATGCTTTGGATTTCATTCTCCTTCTAGAGGTCCTAACTGTTCTTTGTCACACTTAAGAGTATATGTCCATTGCAGGTTAAATCAGACTTAATGTGTCGTATTTAATGACATTACCTGATTCATTTAAAATATATAATGTTTTGTATGTAAGTACAGACTTACCAGATCCTTAAAGAGTCCTTTCAGCTGTTTGGCCTCATCTTGCAGGCGGAAAGCCATCCTCTTCCTCATCTTGGAAGATGTGCAGATGACCCGTCCCCGCATGATGGCTCGGACATACTCCACCAGGACCCGCCGGTGCACCTCACCCACCAGCGTCTGTCAGTCATTCAGAAAATGAATCACTGACTGGTTACATATAACCTTCAAGCAAATGCTGTAGAGTACTTAAACATGTTAAACACCACCTTTGTTTGATCAAACAAGTGTTACCTGATAAGGTGGAGAGTCCATCCTTCTGAACTTCTTGAAGTGTTGTTTAATGCTGGCTTCAATGGCCTCAAAGGCATCTGTGTTGTTCAGCCATTTTCTCTTTATCAGTTTGTCAAAGAAAGGCTGGAACAACAAAAAAACACAAGTTCTGATTAACAGAGTACACAAAGTATATTTACTCAAGTACTTAGATACAATGTTGAGATACTGTCCTTTAGTATTTCAATGTTGCTACTTAATACTACTTTTACATACAAAACATATGATCATCTCATAAAATATCATGAATTGTTAAGGTTAAATTAAACAGTATAGAAAGTAGTTTGAATTAGCTTGGCATGGACCCTCAATAATAAAATGCTGCTTACACGTTTTTGCATCAGGGATATTGATCAAATAATGAAATATGTAATATTAAAACACTGACAGGGGTCATTAAGCTGCATAGTGAGTACTTTTAACTAAAGTAAATGTAACTTATACTTGTAATGGAACATTTTTACATTGTGGGATTGCTACATTTACCAAGTGAAGGATCTGAATACTTCTTTTACCACTAAACAGCCGACATACTGGATGTGAAATTGAGACATACACAGATTACTTGGTTATTTAAGGGATTTTCATTTTTGTGAGCTGTTTTTTCCACAGTGAGCCCTGTGGAAACCTAATTGATTGTCTTTTACCATTTTGAAGTAAGAAAAACAGGAAGAAATGTTTTTAGGTGATGAAAGTCCTCCAGCCTGGCCATGTACAGTCACAGAAAACTCACTGAATCATATATCCTGGCCTTGTTAAACGGAAACAAGATTTAAGGACTGAGATGCGAGTTGCTCATGACTTACTCACCCTGATGTGCTCAAACAGTCTGTCAGTCAGCACCCTCACTGAGTGGTTGATGATTCTGTCCAGGGAGGAGTTGGCTCTCTGCGCCGATTCCTCGCTGCCTTGTGGGTCACACTGCCTGCAGCGCTCCACTAAGGATCTACAGGATACACAAGAGATATGAAGCTGAACTTTCAGCAAATTACTAAAAATATTAAGAATGAAAATGTTTAGTTGAATAATGACTCGTTTGTCTACCTGAGAGGAGGGCAGCAGTTGACCAGAGCTATGGTCCTGGAAACATATCCGTCCCCTCGATCTCCAAATTCTGCCTGAGTCTCATGAAACATCTCTGCCTTCCTCTGGAAACTGGACACAGAGGTTTTATGAGAACCTACTGAATGCTAATACAATCTATAAATAACCAATCTTGTCCTGTCCTGTAAAACCACTGTGGCTTGCTTGTTTGGTTAAAACCCTACTTTATTTTGCAAAATGTTTCCTTGATTTTATGCCTCTCTGATAGAATATACTCACTTGTAGAGAAAGTCAGCCAGTCCAATGAGACTACAGCGAGCCACTCGTGCCCCTAGAAACTGGTTCACAGATGTAGATCTGTCCAAGTCCACCTTCAGCCTCTGGAATTGTGAAATACATGAGATATAAGACAGCTGTATCTTGGGATAAAAAGAAATGTACTAAAATCATAAAAAAGTGTTCAAGAGATTTTCCACAGTGAAAATGACGTGACAATGTACCTGGATGACTGAGCGAGCTAGGTGGGACTGATACTCCTCTATGTGCAGAGTCTGGGCCCATCGTCTCTCCTCTTCATCCAGAACCTGAATCAGCTCTATTGTCACCTTCTCCTGAAAATCACAGCAAAAAATTAAAATGTGTCTGCTCTCCAGATTTTCTAAGGAACACCCCTGTGAAAATAAGAGTTCTTACCCTGACAATGCTGATGCAGTCTTGTTCCAGCCTGTCCACTGTGTCTTGGGGCAGAATTGGTTCCAGTGGAGCGTAGCTGATGGCTGTGGTTGTGCCAATGGTTCCTAGGACATCCCTGGTTGAAAATTACAAATCATTACTCAAGAAGTTCAGTTTTCAATACTTAAGTTTGATATATCATTAGTGCATGGGAGCATCCAGGTTCACTGTCTACTAAGGTACCCTACCTGTTGTAGATGTTGTAGAACCAGTCCAGTAGTGAGTAGACGTCTGTGATCTGCAGTGGGCTGCTGGTAATGGTCCGAAGACGTTTGGCCACAGCTCGATGGTAACTTTCCACATACACCTGGAAGGCAGCAAACTCCTCTGGGTAAATGGATACAGCATTCCTCCTCGCTGCATCCAGGTCATCCACCATCCGACTCCTCAGGCGCTCAAGGTATGAGGCCAGCTGGCCCGCCTGGGTGTCCACCTGATGTGGCAGGCTCCAGTCTGCGGCCTCCGCCACAGCCTGCCTCCACTTCATCTTCAGTCGCCGGGGACGCTGGCTGGGCTGGATCTGGGGGCTCTCTCGCTCGGGCTTGGTCTCCTCTCTCAGGGCCCAGGCAGCATCGGCATGCTCTTCCTGTTGGATCACCAGCACCACCAGCCCAAGGTTGGGACCAGCGCTGGGCTGGCGGAGGGACTCCCGCACTACGTCCCACATCTCCCTCTGCAGGGCCTCATACAGGAGCTCCACATCCTTAGCTTTCCGCCGGCTCGAATCCAGTGTTGCATTGGAGCTGAGGGAGTCATCTAAAAATGAGGATAAGGGGATCATGCCCGGAGGGGTGCTGGGACAAAGTGTAGGAGTAAGGGTGGGAGTAGGTGTGGTCGGCAGGAGAGACAGCAGCTCACACTCTCGCTCCAGCTCCTGAATGTGTGTGTCGGCCAGGAGAAGGTCCCTGTGGTTGACCAACTGTAGAATCTCCAGCACTGTGGGGAGCAAGAAGAGAATGTTTATTTTCAACAAAACAGAGGGTTGGCCAACACATAGGGAAAGGGTGGATCTGTTTTTATGGTTATTGAGTAGTTGTGCATGTGCCTGGCTGACAAACTGGGTTATTTGTTGCTCATTCTGCACACTCTTCTGAGGTTCCCTGTGGAGTCTGTTAACAGTAGCTTGGTTGAACTATCTAGAGGAACCTGGGGTAGGAGGAAGTGCGGTCATTTCCTGATTTCACAGTCTGGTGGTGATTGAACCCAGCGACTCAGGGATCTGGGGACCTCTCAGCCTCATCAGAGAGTTGTCTAGGATTGGGAGGAAGTACGGCTGAAGCTTGACCAGGAAGAGAAGTTCTCTAATGTAAGGGAAACTCCTCGCAAGAGACAGATTCTTCTAGGTGACTTGATATATAAACATAGTTTTTTGATCAGGACTTGGACTTTTTTTTACATCTGATGTTTCCCTGATTGTTACCTGAGAGGGGCTCTCTGGTTTTGACCACCGGCTCCTCCTCCACCGTTTCCTCCTCAGCCTCTTGGGACGCCTTGTCTGACATGGATTCCCTCTTCAGCTTGCCCAGACTGACCATCCTGAGGAAGGAGGGCCGCCTGGAAGCCTCCGCCTCGCTGTCTGTGCTCAGGTTTCCACAGGGCAGACTTTCTCTGCGCTCCTCCTTACGTCGACCTGTAAAGCTGCACAGTATCCACAGCCACAACGAAGAACATGAATGTCTGCCGCCAAAAGGACTTTGAGTAAAAGACTGCATGATTTGCATATGGAGGAATGTACAAATAGGAATTACATTTATCAGAACTGAGCTTTGTATTGTACTGTACAGTATGGCCTAATAGCAGCTATGTTCGGAATGCCACATATTCACACTTCTGTTAAACTGTGCTGCTGTAAGCATCGACTGCCTCAGTTAAAAATAGACCCATTCAGTAAGCACATCAAGTACACAACATGAAAAACAAAAGAGTTCCGTAGATCAACAAGTTGCTATAGCATATTACATGACTCCTCAGAAAGTAAGCACACTATATGCTATTCTATTACTGACCAGCAACAGTAACCGTATCTCCTCTGGGACTCAGAGTCTAATTCGTCACACTCTTAGAACTCAGCTCAGCAAAAAGGCGTTGACGCAGTTTTTCTGCAATAGTTACATTACTGTATTGTTTAGCAGTGTTTTGTAGAGGTCCTTTTGATTTAAATGGATTTCTGTTTATGTTATGGGATTCTTTTAGATGTTCTCTTATTGTTAATTCCTGAATTCCTGTGTTTGTAAGTAGGGAAGATTTGCTTTAATATTTATTGCAAGCTTTTTCCACCATTTTATTTGACTTCATCTGATGGGTGGATGAATTGTAGCGGAGCTCTTAAGAAAGGCTTTCTACAGCTACAGCTTTCTACAAATGTAAAAATGCATGAATTCTTTTGCCTTTTTTTCCTTTTTAATCTTAAAAAAACACGTGGTTCTATAGGTTCATACAGTATGTTCTGTATAGTAATACTATCTTCAGGTCAAAGATATACTTTTGAAGATTCTCACTTTTTCTGTGTGCCCTCCACAAGAATGTCATCCGCAACTGCTGAAGCACATAAACTTTTAACTCTTTATATCAGAAATCCAAATTCTTCACACTAACACACAACAGCTAAAACCTTCTGAGATTTGAACTCTTCTTCCTCCCCACCCCTCCTCACCGGAGCAGGGTCATAATTCCTTCGGAGCTCCTGTGTAGTCCTTTCTTTTTCTCCCTCTCTGGTGGGAGAGTGTTTGAGTCTCCAGGGCTATAGTGGGGAGAGTTGTTTCCCCATACATTGCGTCCCGATATGCGGAGCCCCTTCCCCAGTTTTCCAAGGGTTTTGAGGGGCGACACCCCACAGATCCGCTCCAGGGTCCCCCTGAGGGGCTTCCCTTTAGGATTCCCTGCCCCGTGCCTCTCTGCGTTCACCTCGTTTTCCTCCTCTTCTCCATCACGGGAGGACCTGAGGTGGAGGTTACCCCTGACCTCCCCCATGATGAGACCCATGTCACCTCCATTTCTCTCGTCCTCATCCAGGTCCACATCCTCAAAGGGGTTCAGGTTCTTGTTCAGATCCTTCAGGTTGTTCAGCTCCTTCAGATCATTGAGATCATTCAAGTCCCTGAGGTCCAAGTCTAGCCGGGGAAGGATCAGTTCACCGTTCACCCTGGGGAACTCGTGGCAGCTCTTGGACCTTCCTGGGAGCTTCTTCAGAATGGGCATGGTTGCACTTGAGATTTTAACAAACTGCAAAACAAGGACAATGTCAGATTTAGTCAAAATGTTCAACCAAACAACAGTCATAAAAAGGTCAAATATATGAGCATCTGATTATCAAATCAACTTCAGAATGAATACATTTTTTGACATTTACTCAAACACTATCTGCCACTTAATGGTAACGCAAAATTGGGGTAAACACAACCCATAGGAATGGCAATATTGATACCATGGAGAATTAATAACCAGGATATCTTGCGAAATGCCTAATAAATCCCAATACAAAAGACATGACTCTATCCTTTCAGTGCATAGGTCTGCAATTTGTGACTGAAAATTTAACTTATGAAATGTGGAAAGCTGTTTTTCTGGTGGCATAAGCCACCAGACAGTTTATATACCTGGAATCAAAAACATCCTTTCACATGCTGGTTATGCAATGCACTTCACTACGCAAATAGGAAATATGTATTCAAAATATTGCTGTGTTTACATGTGCTGAACTACAACCTTAGATAAATATTATACCATTCAGAAACAAACAGTTATCTTAACTGGGTCGAGAAAGGCTAACCTGCAGCTTGTTGAGAAAAACCAACACAGTGGCAGGAGAATTATATAAAAGCAAAGTATTCACTGTGAAGGGACTCTTTTATACAGTTTTCTGATTCAGTCATCTATCTCTTTCACAGCATGATCTGGACATTTTACTGTAAAACTGAATCAAAATAATCTGGTTCCTTGATTGAGACGTACTGATTCTGTAAAGTCCAGGATGGTTGATTTTTCTTCCTCTTGCTAATTTTGGGAATCTGTCTTATATTTTTAATATTATATCATTTTATGTTATAATATATGTTATAATAATGTAATACACACAAAACACACTATTTTTCTTGTGTGTTACACTATTTTGTCTAGATAGAATACCAGGGATGTGGCCAGCTGTATCTCAAAAGACTTCCTGGTTAAATGAAGGTTAAATAATAAACAAAAAGTTGAATCAATCATTATTTTGCAATCACTAAGATGCCAAAATATTCCTTGTTGGAAGGCTGATTTCTGAATCTCAGTTGTTTTCAATATAATGTGATTATAGAAAATTATAGAAATGATGCCATGTTGTTACACTAACTACTCAATGTATCAAGAAGGTGCTGATTCATATTTTCTTCTACACATCAGGAACTAGTTCTGTGTTCTTGAGTTGAATCTGCCATACAACTTAAAGGATGGGTTCACGTTTTTTTCAAGTCTGTCCTAAAACAACACTCAGATGCCTGTATGTACATTGAAACGGGTTTTGCTTACTGCAACCACCAACAAAATCCACAGTCATCGTTCTGTGCAAGAACGCATTCCTAAGTTCAGCCAAAGTTAATATGAAGCATTAGCAGTCTGAGTTTGCCAGATCAAGTGGAAACACTGTCCAGGGAAACACGAAGAAGGAATTTCTTACTAAAAATGACTGTAACTTGGATGGTAGCCAACTCAGACTGTTGAAGCCTCACATTTGCTCCAAATGTAACTTAAAATGCATTGCTGCATAATTACTTCGTTGCAAAGGGATCTATTCACAGCCTGTGAGGACAGGAGGAAAGAGTATAGCCACCAATAACTGCTTTAATGTACATACATGTGAGTATTGTTTTAAGAAAAATATGAACCTATCCTCTAACATTGGTGTTTGACATTTGTGATCTTCATCATCACCATATGTAGAATTAAAGCATTTTTTTAATAGAAAAACAGTGTTTAAAACCCCCATACCTGTATATTATCCAAAGATCATTTCTACTATAGTTTTAGTTTAAAACATTTTCAATCTCAAACAAATGTCATATATTTATACATATAGCCCAATACATTTATTTTGAAATAATCTGATCCAAGATGTAAACGTTAAAAGATTAAGGGTGTGGGAATGAAAATGTGCTCTAAATGTAAATAATTTGATTCAAATAACTTTAGTGCCTTAGAACATCTGGGGGCATCTTGACAGTGAAAAATATACTATATATATACTGTATACATATATATTTTATCTTTTGTACAGCAAATACTATAAATGAATGGCCACCTCCTGATATTGAATTTGCACAAGACACATCTATTTTCTTTATCCACGGCAGGGTTGTGTTCTTCTCTCAGCACTGTAGTTATATATGCACACCTGGAAGCTTCCTTGTATAACCACAGTCCTCTGCTGCTGTCCACTGAGCAGCTCCAGTCTACATAGTGGGGGTAGCTGTCTGGTTTTTAGTGGGACTTCGGATTCAAAAGAATGACTCTGTTGTAACAAGTTGGCCTCTAGACTGAAATCATGGAGACAGTTAATGTCTTGGTATTTAAATGATTTTGTCACCATTTGGAGAGGTAGCAATATATCCATCTAAATAGAAGAGACAACAGTTTTATGAAAATGGTCATCATCAGCACACAGTTTCACAGTATTTTTCATAAAAGATGACCTTTTTCTTTTTCTTCTCATGCTTTCTTCTTTTGTTTTTCAAAAGAACTCTGATGTGAATCAGACCTCAGACCTCTAAGTTTATAGTCTATGTCCAAATATTTCTGGTTTGAATTGTTTGGTGACAGTTCAACTTTCTGCTTGTTTAAAATACTTAAGTTTGTTTGTAGTAGTTATAAGAGCAAACTCTCCAAGACTGGACAGCAGTGTTGCATTATATTTTGAAAATGATCCGACATGACGCATTAATGAAACGTAACAATGGGATCTCCTACATTAAACAGTGCAGTATATGGGTAAAGAACGCATATACTCTGTTGTGCTTACCACAGTTTTCTCAGCTTTTATGCAGTTTGCAGTTCTGTGGCATGCATGTGTAATCTTTAATTTTATTTTTTCTATGTTTGAACATGTTTTTCAAACATCATGTGTGATGCTGAAACTACTTGATAACTCCTCTTTTTACTGTTTATCAGGTATTTCAGAAGACTGGAGGATAGGAAAGAAACTTGTAAATGGCTGTAAAGGAGTTTACGAGGCCTCTGGAGCAAAACATTTTCTTGAGAGAACAATAGGTGATATGAAGAGAGCAGACATCATTAAGAGGTCGTCATCATTATGAAATAGTTGAAATAATTCAGCCCTCATTAAGTTCAAGTATAATCCTGTGAACTAAAATCAAACCAGGATGGTGAGAATCTTCCTCAAATGTGCATTTGCTCACTATCACATGGCAAAAAGAATAAGTAAACGTGATTTCCTCAATTACAAGATCAATCACTGAACAACACAAACAAGTTTTCCAAATTCAGTGACAATATCTTCTTCAAACCTATTTCAAGAACACAACAAATGGCTAGGTCTCAGAACAATTTATGTAAAAAAATGTCCAAATACAATAACTTCTACAGAGAAACATAATAATTTTAACATTAATATAATCATCAGGGTAACAGCAAGCATGAATGAACAAACCAGTTCTCTCCATGGACCCAAATGAAAATTACAGCATCAGAATCCAAACTCAAACACTGTCTGTGAATGCAAAGAATCAGACTTACCTGGTGAGATTGCCTTGCAGTGTTTCAGTACAATGTCATCCTGGAGTGTGCTGGCTGTGCGGGCTGCCAGGCTTTGGAGTGTGTGCATGTGTGTGTGTGAGTGATGAGTGTGAGAGCGTGTCCGAAAGTACTCGGTGACTCAAGAGAGCAATGTGGCTGCCTGTGGTTTCCTGGCGGCCTCTATTGTGGTGGAAGGTGATATGTTTTCCTGAGGAAAGGCCCGTCCCGTCCTTTCTCCCCCTCCTACGCCACTGACCCTCCACCCCCCACAACCCCTGTCCCTCACCCCCCCACACACCCGCACCCTGGGGACCCTTCTAATTACACTAATTGCATTAACTGTACAGTGAAGGAGGATAGAGTAGAACAGAGCAGTCCCCTGCAGTGTTTTGTGTTTTTATCAGCTCTACACATCCTGTCTGTGTTTGCATGCGTGTGTGTGTGTGTGTGTGTGTGTGTGTGCATTATGCCCTGACAGATTTCTGTTAGAAGTAGAAAATTAACTATGAAGATGATTCAGTGTCCATGGCCTTGACTCCAAATTCCATTCATACACCATCAGCAGTGTAGTTTTCCTCAGCGGAAGACTTTAAGTGGACTGACCTGAGATAAAATGACAATAAACACTGGTGCTGCTGCTAGATTGTCTTTGCTTTACTGCAGAGCTTCAAGGTCACTGAAGCCATGGCATGGCTCTAATGTCACCCAAAGAACAGAACAGTAAGATGAAACAGCTAAAGGATATATAAGAGCTGTGTGTGTGTGTGTGTGTGTGTGTGTGTGTGTGTGTACAAATGGCTCAGAGTTGTATTGTGCAATTTTAACCAAACAAGGCAACATGTCAACAAGGTAAGAAAGCCTTTGATTAAACTCCTTTGATTATCTCCTAAACACTTCTGTATGCACTGTGGCTCCCCCCTGCCACCTAGTGTACAGCCTGGTTTAGGACAAGAGGTAGTGTTCCACTCTAGTACACCTGGTTCAGACATGGCCACAACAGAGTGAACAGACTTGCACCAACTGTTCAGTTAACTCATTAATTGTCTTACCGATCTGTCGCATCATGTGTTGTGTGTCTCATTCAATCATTGGGCTCCTGTAAATTCCTCCGTCCTCAGCTCCACCCCTTAATGTCATGCAGCCAAACAAACCTGCAGGCCAAGGTGACCTTTATAGGCGTGTTAGGCTGCATTTCTCCATGCTGTAACCAATACTAATACCATGCATATACACAGAGTTACCAGTTTATAAGGTACACCTACAACCTAATTCAAGGCACTCAGAGTAATGTTCTGGTCTTAAGTGATTCAGTATAATAATGTAATTTTGCTCTTGTCTCTAAGAATGAGTGCTGTGCATAAATGTTCCTAGGAGTGCACCTGGACACTTTCCATATTTTGGAAATGTACTCTGTCACATACCCACTGTTACACAACATGAAAAAGTTAATGACATGATGGATTCAGCATGAATACACAGTCTAATGCTGACACATATTAGTGTGATTCTTCCAGTGTTCACATTAAAGGATAGGTTAGGACTGTGGATTTTGTCCCCCATCACTTACACTGGAGGCATGTTAGAAATGATCTCTTCATGGCCAGTATGAACAGGAGGAATGATTACAGCAAGCAAAACCTGTTTCAGTGTACAAATAGGCATGTAAAGCATGAGTATTGTTTTAAGACAGACTTGAACAATTGTGAACCTTTCCTTTAACCACATCTATTACCCCACTAGAGCACTGCGCTCCCAGAATGCAGGGTTCCTTCCTAGAGTCTCTAAAAGTAGAATGGGAGCCAGAGCCTTCAGCTATCAAGCTCCTCTTCTGTGGAACCAGATCCCAGTTTGTGTACGGGAGGCAGACACCCTCCTCACATTTAAGAGTAGGCTTAAGACTTTCCTCTTTGATAAAGCTTATAGTAGGACTGACTCAGGTGACCCCTGAGCCACCCCTTAGTTATGCTGCTATAGGCCTAGACTGCCGGGAGACTTCCCATGATGCACTGAGCTCCTCTCTCCTCCTCTTCCTCTCCATCTGTACGCCCTCATATCCCATCAATGTTTGTTACTAACTCAACTTCTTCCCGTAGTTGTGTGCTTTCTCTCCCCTTTCTCTCTCCTTCTGTTGCTTTCTGCAGGTGTTTCTGCCTCCGGAGCTGTAGAGTCTGGATCTATGGTTGCACCTGCTGCCCCCGTGCTCCTGCTCTGCACCCACTGCTGCTATTACTGTTATTGCTCTTATTATTAGTATTACTATTATAATATTGCTATTAGTATTATATCTATTAATATTAACATCAATACCATTACCACAACTATTACTTTATATCTCTATGTGGAACTGTATTGTGCTGCTGTATGTTCTCTTTCCTCCTGCCCCCCCCCCCAGATTGCCAGATTACTATAGACCCAAATACAATACATTTTTGTATAATGACGTTTTTATCATTAAATTATGCAAATTAGGCAGTTCAGATAATCCACATATTGTCAGTTCATCCTGGCCTGGAAAACACATTACAGTGGCATGCAAAAGTTTGGGCACCCCTGGTCAAAATTTCTGTTACTGTGAATACTTAAGTGAGTAGAAGATGAACTGATCTCCAAAAGGCATAAAGTTAAAGATGAAACATTCTTTTCAACATTTCAAGCAAGATTAGTGTATTATTTTTGTTCTGTACAATTTTAGAGTGAAAAAAAGGAAAGGAGCACCAGGCAAAAGTTTGGGCACCCCAAGAAATTTGATAACTTTTACCAAGGTCTTAGACCTTAATTAGCTTGTTAGGGCTATGGCTTGTTCACAGTCATTGTTAGGAAAGGCCAGGTGAAGCAAATTTCAAAGCTTTATAAATACCCTAACTCCTCAAACCTTGTCCCAACAATCAGCAGCCATGGGCTCCTCTAAGCAGCTGCCTAGCACTCTGAAAATTAAAATAATTGATGCCCACAAAGCAGGAGAAGGCTATAAGAAGACAGCAAAGCGTTTTCAGGTAGCCGTTTCCTCAGTTCGTAATGTAATTAAGAAATGGCAGTTAACAGGAACGGTGGAGGTCAAGTTACTATATGACTATCAATACGGTTTTCGTGAAAAGCATTCTACTTCCATGGCCTTGGTCCAGTTAGCTGATAGAATAAGTACAGCTTTAGACAACAAAGAATTCACAATTGGAGTATTTATCGATTTGTCAAAAGCATTTGACACTGTAGATCATAATATATTATTAAATAAGCTTCAAGCTCATGGTGTTACTGGTACTGAACTTAAATGGTTCAAAAACTACTTGCTTAACAGGAAACAATATGTTATTTGGAATGGAACTAACTCATCATACAGCCACATACAGTGTGGTCTTCCACAAGGTTCCATACTAGGTCCTCTTTTATTTCTTATATACATCAATGATTTGCATTTGGTATCAAAAGAAGCGCTCTTCATTTTATATGCCGACGAAACTAATATTTTTGTTACAGATAAAGATGAATATAGGTTGATAACCTGTATGAACAATGTACTAGACAGGATGGATATCTGGTTCAAATGCAATAAATTATCCCTTAATGCTTATATGATCTTCAAGCCAAAAAACAGAACCCTGTCAGATCATCATCACCCCATCTTTATAGCCAATAATGCGCTTGAATGTGTTTCTTATGTTAAGTTCTTAGGCGTAATCATTGATGATCAGCTTAATTAGAAAAAACACATCTCTTATGTGTCAAATAAAGTTGCAAAACATATTGGTATTTTACGGAGAGTAAGACATATCTTGTCAAGGAAAAACTTTCTGGATTTATATTACTCTATGATTTATCCTTTCATATCTTATGGAAACATAGTATGGGCAAGTACATATAAAACCAGTCGCCATTCCATCTTTTTATTACAAAATAAATTTGTTAGAATGGTCACTAACTCGAGCTGGAATGCTCACACTTCCCCATTATTTCAAACCCTGGAGTTGTTAAATATATTAGACATAAATAAACTTCAGATAGGTACTTTTGTATTTCAGTTTCTTAACAATTCACTTCCTATTTGCTTTCACAGTTTCTTTGTAACTAGGTCTCAAATCCACTGTTATCACACCAGACCAGTTGATCTTCTATATAGTCAGTTTTACAGAACTAGCCTCGCCCAGTTTTCAATTAGGTGTAGAGGTCCAGTTATATGGAACAGCTTTTCTGCTTCACTTCGCAGTCACTCCTCATTTCAAATTTTAAAAGAAAATCTTAAACAACTTTTTTTGTTATAGTACTATGTAAATAAGCTAAATGAGGTATAATACAGTGTATGAAAGCAGTGCAAATATATGTTAATGTAATCCTTGTTTTTCTTTTTTTCATTTATTTATTTATTTTTTTTCTATAGTATATTCCATATTTCCCATATCCTGTTTGGAAATTGTACTCTTTTCTTTTTAGAAATTTAAAAAATATATATTTATGTCTGTTTGTAAATCTGTGGCAAGCATGTACAGCTGTTTTTGATTTTAATGTTAGGTGGGTTACTTTTATAAGCCCCTTTCATCCCACCTGTGCATTTTCTTATTTTACTGTATATTTCTTTTCTTTTGTTTTATCTTATTATATGCACAAATAAAGACAAAAAAATAAAAACAAATTTTAAAAAGTTGAGGTCTGGAAAACCAAGGAAACTTTCCGAGAGAACTGCTCGAAGGATTGCTATAAAGGCATATCAAAACCCCCGTTTGACTGCAAAAGACCTAGAGGACACCTGCACAAATATGACCTTCATGGAAGAGTCAGCAGAAGAAAACCTTTCCTGCATCCTCACCACAAAATTCAGCGTCAGACGTTTGCAACAGAACATCTAAGCAAGCCTGATGCATTTTGGAAACAAGTCCTGTGGACTGATGACGTTAAAATAGAACTTTTTGGCCGCAATGAGCAAAGGTATGTTTGGAGAAAAATGGGTGCAGAATTTCATGAAAAGAACACCTCTCCAACTGTTAAGCACGGGGGTGGATCGATCATGCTTTGGGCTTGTGTTCCAGCCAGTGGCACGGGGAACATTTCACTGGTAGAGGGAAGAATAAGTTCAATTAAATTCCAGCAAATTCTGGAAGCAAACATCACACCTTCTGTAAAAAAGCAGAAGATGAAAAGAGGATGGCTTCTACAACAGGATAATGATCCTAAACACACCTCAAAATCCACAATGGACTGCCTCAAGAGGTGCAAGCTGAAGGTTTTGCCATGGTCCTCACAGTCCCCTGACCTAAACATCATCGAAAATCTGTGGATAGACCTCAAAAGAGCAGTGCATGCAAGACGGCCCAAGAATCTTACAGAACTAGAAGCCTTTTACAAGGAAAGAATGGGCGAAAATCCCCCAAACAAGAAGTGAAAGACTCTTTACAAGCTGTGATACTTGCCAAAGGGGGTGTTACTAAGTACTGAACATGCAGGGTGCCCAAACTTTTGCTTCGGGCCCTTTTCCTTTTTTGTTATTTTGAAACTGTAAAAGATGGAAATAAAAAAGTAATCTTGCTTAAAATGTTAAAGAAATGTGTCTTAAATTTATGCCTTTTGGAGATCAGTTCATCTTCTACTCACTTAAGTATTCACAGTAACAGAAATTTTGACCAGGGGTGCCCAAACCTTTGCATGCTACTGTACATGCTAATGCATAATATAGTGAATAAAACACACAGTAAATAAAGAAATAGTTTTATTAGCAATTTCTGCAAAGGACTGGTGTCTCTTTGCAGAATAGAAATTTAGTAAATGTACTGACAAAACTGAAAACGTAATATTGAAAAACTACAGTGTGTAAGCAATGCAACAGGATTATTTCCAGTGTTACATCATACTGCTATGTTGGCTCTAGCTCCACTTCCTGTAATCATGACAATAAATAACATTCATGACCATCATAACTGAACATATGTTAAATAAGTCATATACTTGCATCTAATGTAGCAGTGTTATCTAAAAAGTGTGCTTGTGTTCAGTGGAAGGTGGAACATACTGTAACTGTGTCACAGTACAGTTCAGTGTTAAACTCAGTGATGTTTTCAATATAAAATCCACCCTTGGATGATCAGTGTCAATCATCTACTTTCATCAAATAATTCATCCGTTAGTGGAAGAAACTATTGCATCCAACCACATGTACATGGAGAGAGTGATTATAATACTAAGCGTTAGATAGTGACAATTTTTTCCAGTCGAGTGAAAGTGATGGTCACCTGTTTTGGCGCTGCAACTTAAGAGGTCTTTTGGGGATACTGTGAGAGGAAAAAATTATGTTTCTATGATGTATTTCTTACTGTATGATTACGGACTATTTGTGCTAAATGGCATCTCGAGAGAGTCTTGGATAAGCTTTAGAGTTGAGCGTTTATTTCTATTTCATGACCATCCATGTATGTCACAAACAGCTGTTTTTTAATATGTGGTTGAAGGAATAGTTTGACATTTTAAGAAATATACTCATTTGCTGTCTTGCAGAGAGTTAGCTGAGAAGATTGATACCACTCTCATATCTATACATATTCAATTCAATTCAATTCAGTTTTATTTATATAGCGCCATATCATAACAAAGTTATCTCAGGGCACTTTTTCGAGTATCCGTTACTGCCAGCAGCAGGTTAGCTTAGCTTAGCATAAAGACTGGAAACACGGAGGAAACAGCTAGCCTGGCTCTGTCCAAAGGGAACAAAATCTGCCTACCAGCACCTCTAAAGCTCACTAAGTAACACGTTACATCTTGTTTGTTTAATCCGTACAAAACCTGAAGTGTAAAAATTACATGTTGTGGTTTTATAGCGGGCTACGTGCTGGGCTATTTCTTGGCGAAGAGCAGTGACTTCCTGGAGTTTTGTCATCACTGTGAGGTTGCCAGGCAACCAGCAGAGACTCCACAAGATATAATGTGTTAATTAGTGAGCTTTAGAGGTGCTGGTAGGTGGATTTTGTTACCTTTGGACAGAGCCAGGCTAGCTGTTTTTCAGTGTTTCCTGTCTTTATCCTAAGCTAGGCAAATTGCCTCCTGGGTCATCTAACTTTCGGCAAAACAGCATATTTCCCAAAACCTTCCATGATCTTTGCCTTCCATAGTCCAATTGAACAGACATTTTTATTATCATGTCATGACAGTGTGTGTGTATGTGAGTCTTGATTGGGGGGGTCATCAGAGGGTCTGGTTTTGGCCTCGGGTGTGGTGGAAGTGTTGTTGTTGCTGTCGGTGTGGGTGTGGGTTGTTAAAGTGGTAGGGCTCATGGCGGTAGTGGCTGTGGCAGATGACCGGATGCTCGATGCCTTCGCTCTGCAGCTCGTCCTGCTTGTGAACTCCCTCCAGTTTTGCCACCAGCTCTCTGATGAAGGTCTGAGGAGGAGCACAGCACCCAGAGTAGGTGTCACATGGAGAAGAGATGAAACAGAATTTAAGTTTAAGCAAGTAAGTGTTCCAATAGATCTTTTACATTTCTCTGTACAACCACAATCTGTTATTTGACAAAGTAGTTTTCTGTCACCCATGTATATTTTCAATGTGATTCATGATTCCCAATAGCTTATCAAATATCCATGTTGAACTTATTTTACAGATATGTAGACATATTTTATATTTTTATCATTGTCAGCAAATCCATCAAAAGACAAAACCAACAATGAGTTTGTGTATCCAAGCCTAATATGCCTTATTCCTTTGAGCCACAGAGTGCCACTGTTGTTCAAAAACGATTAAAAACACATAAATGAGCCACACTGTTGCACTAGGTGACATCTTTCTTCATTACCACGAACACACACACTGTACTTTATTTGGACTCAATCCCACATACACCGTCCTGCTGCTGTATATAATCACTGGTGCACCAAATCTGCTGCTGAAAATAGTCCCCAACAAATGCACTATTTTCTCCTGTTTGAGTAGCATTTAGAAAAAAATTACAATGCCCAGCAGTTTTAGGAAATGATCTAGCCTTTTTTTTAATGAAGTATACAGTATATTTGTGACTCACTTTGAAAAATGCATGTCTTCAGTAGGAACCAATGGGCTTGGGGCTTAGGCCGAATTCACATAGAATCAGGCGCAAAGACGTTAAACGCCGTGCAGTGGGTTGGCTTGTATCGGTCTTCAAGCTGGGATTGCTGGTTAGTATGTGACACTCCCACACCACCGCACAACCCTGCGGCGAATCGCTGCAACGCCTGATTCTATGTGAAAATGGCCTTAGAGCCACAGAGGGTAGGAAAGTTGGAAGCACTGAGAGACAGCCTAACACATTGTTGGTTTTGGTCTTTTCATGGGATTTATTGCCAATTAGAAAAATATAGGAAATCACAAACCTCTTCCTTTAACCTTTTTAGCTGTTATGGGTAATGATGCCTTCTTTTTTGTGCATGTTTCACCTAATTACTTCTAAACACATCTGCAAATTCTTCTCTTCAGTACTAGCTTTAATTGATTGGAGGAGACTGGCCCGATCTGAAGAAATCTTCGGGCTGAGAGAGGTGGTGTAAACCCACATAATAACCATGTAAACACTTAATCTGGTCGTTTCTCTCTGGTTGGAATAAATATATTCTTTCTGTGCATGTTTGCCCCACGTGGGGGGAACATTAGGTAACGTGAACGAGTTTCCAGGAGGGACAGAAACATGGCAGCAGCAAAACTAAACTGCTCTGTGGCTGATACAACTTAAAAGGATTGATGGTCAAAAAGCTCGAAACAACGAGTTGTTCAAACCAGTGTTTGAAAAGATGAACAAAGCTGTTATATTTCCAGCAGATTAGATGCTTCACAGCGAGTGGAACCACTGTGCGCATGTCAAAAGAGTTCTATTCTGATTAAATGCTTCGGGCATGTAAACGCACATCTTATCGAATCTGTTTATTTAGTGTCCATGTAAACAGTTAAATTAGAATGTTTTTTACTGGGTTGAAGAAATATTGTCCATGTAACCACAGCTAGTGACTTAGCACTCTGAAATACAAGTGGCCTATACATTCATAATCATGGTAGATACTGTAGATTTGTGGGAGGTGATAACCAAATCTAGCATAAAAAATGGAAGGTATGTGTAAGATGGGGGTATGTTTCAAAAGATGTTACGCTGTTATAATACACCTATACTATACACAAAGTATATTTTCCACTTAATATCCAATACATGAAAGCAGAACTTTGGCCACTAAGCACAAGGGAGACATTTTTAGAGAGAAATGAAGAGCCATAAAATAACACTATCACAGTAAAAACCTATTAGCTGGATAACAATCTGCCATTTTGTTCTAAGACCAAGTTTAAAAGACTAAAACAATATCAACACAGCCCTTATCAGAACATTTAACAGCAATTAGGAGTAAAGTAGAAATAATAGTGCGAAAAAATGTAGTGTTTAGTCATTTCCCACCCCTTTTTGTTGAGTGTTTTGAGTGTTCGTATGTCCATAGATGGAAAAAGGTCTTGGAGAGCAGTAGGGTCCCAGGAGGATGACCCAAAGGCCACCGAGGAGGGAGTTCCCCCTCTGTCTACTGTTTTGTGTTGTGGTGTAAATGTGTTACTGTTGAACAGTGTCAAAATAAGTCAGTAAAAATGCAAACAAAAAAATAAGTCACCAGACTGTGATCTGAATGCACATGCCAGACAATAACACTTCTTTGAGCATCACATTTGGTTCACCTCTTCTACTGTTTACTCTGTATAATGTAGAGTCTGAGCTATAACCTGATGAGAAACACAGTCTCCAGATATGGTGTGTTATGGCAACAGTACAAGCAGAGGTGGGCAGAACAACCAGCCCCAGTCCTAAATAAATAGTGACTGTAAGCATGTGTTTTGTTTTCCTTTTATAGACATTAATCAGCAGTAGTAAAGTTAATTCTAGTCTTGGCTGTGGCTGTTCATTTTGAGGCTATTTCACAATTAATAAAGATCCCTGGGAAGTGGAGAGCTGCTATGTCAAAATCTCACACAAGCAATGGTAGTTTCAGATAACCAGCTCCCTGGCCTCTGTTTTGTTTGAGTCTGTTCATGTATTTAGGTACAAACTCGGGCAGCAGGATGTGGTATGTTTAGACCTGTTTAGATGCACGCAGCTCTTAAAGGATAGGTTCACAATTTTTCAAGTCTTTCTTAAAACAATACTCACATGCCCAAATTTATGTGTACGTAAAACAGTTTGCTTGCTGTAATCATCCCTCCTTTTCATACTGGCCATTAAGCAAAAATGCAATCCAAAGTTTATCTGATCTGGCTTCATTTTACATCACCTGTTTCAACAGCCAATCAGCCCGTAGCGAAGTCAGTTGGTCATCTCGACCCTCTCGTTTTTGCCGTTTATCAATACTAGAAATGCACCTGTAGCAAGTAACTCACTATCACTATGTTTTAAGATGCTACAGATTATATCCAGCTAAATAAAAAGCCTGAAAAGCCGACAGCTAGAACGAAAGTACAGAGAGTCATTGCTATGGAAACGACGCACCGTCTCGTCTAGACACATTGGTGTAAACTGGCAGGTTTCAGAACGTTGCAGACCAGCGCACTGCAAGTTTCAACTGGTCTCGTTGCAAATCTTTGGTCTGAACTGGGCTTTAGGAAGGGATCTTTTAATGTCCAGTATCAACAGGAGGAATGATTACAAAAAGTAAAACCTGTTTCACTGGACATATGGACATATAAGTATTGTTTTAAGACAGACTTGAAAAAATGTGAACCTATTCTTTAATCAGATCAGAGTCTAATAGTCTGAGTAAGAAAAGCATCAGCTACACTGACCCTCCCTGCTCTTTTGCCTGTGTTTGCATCTCTGACCAGACCACAGCGAGGCCAATGTTTGAATCCAGAAAGACTCATTGTTTCAGGCTTAAAATGGAAAGAAAAAGACAGAGAAACAGAAAGCCATTGTTAAGGCATGTGGAGTGACTATGGGACGAGGTTTCAGAAGCTGAAGCTTCAGTTTAGCTGCATGTGACCAGTGTGTGTATGCAAGCAGGTACTTGCTAATTTTGGGTTGGGAATGTCATTTCAAAGTTAAAATTCAATTCAATTCAATTCAGTTTTATTTATATAGCGCCATATCATAACAAAGTTATCTCAGGGCACTTTTTCGAGTAGAGCAGGTCTAGACCGACTCTTTATATTTACAGAGACCCAACATTTCCCACCATGAGCAAGCACTATGCGACAGTGGCAAGGAAAAACTCCCTTTTAACAACAAAACATACCTCTGGGTTGTTCCTGCACTTTCGCAGAAGCTCCTGTTAAAAAAAGGGGGATTATGTTGTAACAAACCAGCCACATAATCATAAATTCATTTTCAATATTCTACCATAAACACTACAATATTTCACCTAAAAATCTCTTCTTATCATTCTCACTCAGTAATAAATACCGTACAATGATATTAACTCTCCCAAACATGTCTATTTTAGTGACTCCCTGAACAAAGTCTGTCCATCTTGGTGCAGAAACTCTCTAATCATGAGCTGAAATGGCTGTAATTCATGACAAAATCTTAAACAATGCTGTATAATTTAGGAAATCCTCTCCATTGGATTCCTGTTTCATAATCAGCATAGTCATGTTACCTGTAACTTTTTGACCCGCTCCTCATCATTAGGCAGGTCAATCAAGTCATCGATGTTCACCTCCTCTGGCATATCACCTTCCTAAAGTACACACATGGACCCACACAATGAAAACACACAACTTTAATGAGTCACCACAGACACTTTGAACACACATTTCGCATCTGGTTCAACCTCTTGAACCTTGCTCTTCCCCATAAATCCCCCTTCAAATATTCCCATACAGTTTTCCCATACAGGCCTTCTTATTCCAATGCTTCATTGAGGTATTCAGTATATCACACTTGTGGTAACTGAAATATACCAACCCACAAGGTAGGTTGTATAGCTGCATCATTACTTAAAATGGAAAATTCTAGATGTTTGTGTGTCATATGTTTCCCTGTAATCCAGCCTAACATATCTGGTATTGTTTGACAGCTTTGGATCTCAAACTAGAATATAAAACAAAATTCTGCATATTTAAAGGAATAGTCCAAGCATTAATTAATATGGTTCACATTTATTTGATCCATTGTTAACGTAAAAAGACTAAGTCTACAGTCATGCTAGTGGCTCTGTGAGGCTGAGCTAAATGCTTACATCATCATGCTCACAATGCTAGCATGTTGATGTTTAGCAGGTACAATGTTTACCATGCCCACCATAGTGCAGCTGAGGCTGATGGGAATGTCATTAGTATTGCAGGTATTTGGTCATAAACCAAAGTATAGAACAAAATAAAATTTTGACCAGATGATGGTGCTAAATGGTAGGTCTTGGGGTCAAAGTGATTACAATTCTCTGGGGACCATGAATGTGTGTACCAAATTTCACAGCAATACATCTAATAAATGTCAAAATACTTTAAGAAAAAAATATCAAGTGCATGGTGGCACTAGAGGAAAAGTCAGGGGATCACCAAAGTCGGTAGGATTCATTGTCTGGGCACCACACATATCTATACCACATTTTGTGCCAATACGTCCAGTAGATGTTGAGATATTTCACAAGATAAGTGAAAACTCTGACCTGCTGATGGCGCTAGAGGAAAAGTCACAGGGTCACCAATGTCAGTAGAATTTATCCTCAAGGGACATTGAATAAGTGTAGCAAATGTCATGGCAACCCATCAAATAGTTGACAAGATGTTTCACTCTGCACCACAAATATCAACTTCATGGTGGCGCTAGAGGAAAAGCCATTAGGGTTTATCATCTGGGAACTATGAATGTTTTTACAAAATTCCATGGCAATCCATCCTCAGTCTGGACCAAAGTGGTGGACTGACCACCACTGACAGACACTGCCATCCCTAGAGCAATGCAACTACATGCCTAAAAATATTAGTGCAGCTTTGAAAGATATGCAGAAGCCATCATTTACACATACTGTTAATTCCAGGGAACCACAAGGTACCTGTGAAAGCATCTTAATGACAAGCCATTGTAACCATGTTACAAGAGATAAAGTACTTCCAGTCCTCACACATTTACCCAACATCTTCAAAATAATATTTTCTGTTTTAAGTGCAACTGAAGACTTTGAATTCAGCCTACACACATTGCATGTCCATCTTCTGTATGTTTAGCCTCTGGGGGCTGAATAATAACAATGTTCACATAATACTGTAACAGTAGCTTGCTCTGTTTAAACAAACAGCCATTGTACCAGCTGAGCGAAGGGACAGCCCCACCCGCCCATCCACTCCACTGCACTGCCTGTATAATTAGGCCCTTTACACATACAGGACTCCAACTCTACAGCCCACCAGCTTCATCTGTCCACACTAAAACATACAGACATGTCCTTCTCACCTGAAAAAGTAATCAAATAATAAGGTTTTGTTTGTTTCTGTGTGTGACATAACTTGGTTCAACTAAATGAAACTTGACTGAGTAGTTATGTTATCATTTGAATCATATTCAGAATTTCCAAAAGGACCATTTTCTCCTTCAGTATTAGATAAAATAATGTTTTGGATACAAGGTTCATGTGAATATGCCATTGGCTTGTGGCAAAAGCCCTCTGTGAAAGCCCTGATTGACCCTTCTGCTTTACAGAGCTGCCTTATCATTACGATGATCTGAATTCCATTTTCTTATAATCAACGTACTTGGCTTTCACAACACAATCCTGCACTCCTCTCCCCATGTCCCCTCATGAGAGATCCTAACTTCCTATCAGCTGCCTCAGCAGCCAGATGCACACTGTGTACCGCCTTCTGGGACCTTCAACAGCGCTTTCCTTCCTCCGTAACCTTCCTCTCTTCCTTTTTCTCATCATTCATCCTTCTCTCAGTTCCATGCTGCCCATGTAAGGCAGAAAGCTCCAAGACAGATACAGATCTCTGAGAAGGGGACAGCAGTGGACCTCACATCTACAGGATGCTTGGCCTTGTAAGGACAACCAGGCTGCCACACCTCTCCTCTCCAGTTACCACCTCATAGGAGGCCTGCAGCTGATCACATTCTTGTCAAAATATAATAACTTTAATTATTATTATTAAAATATATTTAAAGCGTTCAGCCTCATTTTCCATATTTTACTGTGGGGAGATACATCTTTAAAAAGTGTTTATGTTTTGAAAATCTTATCAGAGGATATTGTCTCATTATATAATACAGTATTTGTTTTTCTTTATAAGCAGACCAGTTTCTGGTCTGCTTGCTCTCGGACGCATCCACCCACCTGACCCGAGTACAGCCTGTCCAGGCTCTCGTCGATCCACTTCTCCACGTCCAGCCGCTTCTGCAGCTCCTTCCTGTTGTACTTCACGGTAACCCGGGCATGTCTCTTTGGTATATTACACCCGTGATCCAGAGACAACCCCAGATCTGATGAATTTACTTCGTCATTTTCTTCAAGCGTCGTACCGATCCGGTCGGCTGCCATTTCTGGTCTGGACTGGTGTGACTGGTTTCTCGTCTTTTTCGAGCACAGGAGGAGAGAGCAGCGGTGGGAGGCGACGACGGCGCAGACTGCTGACAAGAAGTATTTCCTCCTCCTGGGATGTTTACATACAGGGTATCATCTATACAAATACTGCAAAACTATTTCCATGCCTTACACCACATTAGCTTGTAAAAGCTATAACTTGAGACCTGTAGTTTGACGAGGCATAAACAGCATTTTGACATACTAACTTTACAAAGTTTGAATTATCTGTTGCCTATCTGACATGACAACTTCCCAGCTTGGGTCATAGCTTATTATCTGATTTTAAATTATAGCTTTGAAATAAATGTCTTATTCTGCCTATTCCAAAGACCTAACCAAGTTACAGAGGTCTCCAAAAACTGTAAAATAATTTTAAAAAAGTTAAGGTGTGATTTTAAAAAAATCAATAAATATATTTTCCAAAAAAAAAAAAGAAGAAAGAAGAAAAAAAGTTGGGCCACAGTTTCGGTATTTGGCAGCAGAAACATTGTTAAACATTGCCACTTACAGGACAGTGTTGCCAGTGTTGCCAACTGTCCTGACCTCGAAACAACAGTTAATTAAACAGGTGTGGCCACAGGTCCAAACTGTTTGGATAGACCATCAACCCAATGCTCTACACACCATATAAACAACCCCAGCTCCGTAGAAGCTTTTAACCCACTGTTCCACAAAACTTTATCTGCTGATGGCAAACACTTCTCTAAGGAGGATGTCCCAGTATTTACTCTGATCAAATATTTATCTCTTCTTCTATATTGTCCATAGATGGCTGTCTTTTTCATGCCTTTTTCCCCCAACTTTGTTCTAGGTGTCAAATCCAATTCATCAGTAAGTTTCATAATGTCGCTTAAGACGTTTGAATTCACTGAAGATGTTCAATGTTCGCACAGCAGTACTCTGTCCTCTTGAGTGTTCACTCAGTCTGGAAATGAAGCAGTGTTCGGTTTTGCTTATGCAATCAGCATTATAGCCAGGACATTTGAAGTAATATGCAAAAGAACTGTTGAATACTTTGGGTGTAGGTTTTTAGTGGATATGAAACATTAAGTCTTCTTTATGGGACTCAGTGTCCCATAACAATAGACCTCTTTAATTGGATTCCTCTTATCTTTTGACAGATCTTATAACAAATACAAGATCTATTAAACATAAACTGGCTCGCTCTAAAAGCTCCTTTTCTGCTATGTTTGTATTTAAAGCTTGTGTTTTACATGTTACTGGGAGTTCTGCAGTGTCTCAGCCAGTCTGAGTGAAAGTCAGCTGTGTGACAAAGGGGTCCACATGCATATCAGTATGCTTAGATACTACAGAAACAGCATCATAATTACAACATCTTACATTACTTAAACTTAAAGTTTGTTAAAGTCAGTGTGTTATGACCCAGCTCTGAGGCCACAACAGACAAGAGACACACCATGATAAAGTTTTAACAAAAGGATATTGTACCAAGTTACACCAAATTAAGTAAATTAAAGTGCCAATTAAGGATTATTAAGGAGTGGGGTGTGAATGTCAGTATAGTCAGTTGTGTAAGTGTGCATGAGTGATGGAAGGGTGTGTGTGGTTGTGTTGTAAGGTGCAGAAGAGAGCATAAGAAGAAACTTAAAACAGCACACGAAACCAAACAAACGGGTGACTGTAGGGAGAAGGGAAAGAGAGCAGACAGATAGCGAGAGCTGCACTGCAGCCAGGCTTAAACAACCTGCGAACACACCGGGGCCCTCAGGTGTTCCAGGTTACACTAACGATCCTGCAGAGTGAGCAGAGACAGGTGAGTCACACAGCAAACACAAGATGACACAGCAGGGGTCATCACACAGTGTAAACTCATCTACAGCTGAAATGATTCATTGTTTTTTTGCATTTTCTATTTCCTTGAGGCAATAATAACAACAAGCAATGTTTGTTTTTTTTTTACAGACCCCACAGTGTTTTTAATACAGGCCTCTACCAAACGGTTGAGATGTTGCTTCATGGTAGCATCAAAATACATTTTCAAATACCAAAACCATTTAGAAATAAAAAAAGAAATCAGACTTGCTCATCTGTGTGGTTGTGCAACAGCACAAATGTTTGTCATCAGAGTCTTGATGATTTTCTGGTATGAGGGCCAGAAAAGTGCATGGCCTTGCATCATAAAATGTTTTAGTGTCTATCTATTATTTGTCAGAAAGAAAATTACAAACCATGTACTGCTTAAATATATGATATTAGAAGTTTTTTATTTCATAAAAATTGTAAATTTATTATCTTAACATCATGACCTTTATCACTAAAGGACAATTCAACCATTTGGTAGAACATGTTTTTAGACATATATAGGCATATATATAATGGAATATGATTAAATGTATCATAACCACTGAATGATCAGATGTTTTTTTTTTTATTTCGTAGCAAATAGTCAATTTTAATTACATTAGCTTAGCTACACTACCTTTACCATAAAGTGACAAACAAACCATTTGGTGGAGCATGTTTTTAGAAAATGATTTGACCCATATCAGACTGTTAATAGACTGTTAATAATGAAAATAATTACTAGCTGCAGTCCTAAACTCATTAACAACCATAACACATGTAAGTACCCAGGCTATAGACCACCTATACCATGCAAAATGTGCTACTTTTCTAATCTAATCTTAATCTCCTCTAACTACAGTATTCTGTCTTGAATAAAGGTGCAGGGTTCGATCCTGGAGAACAGAGACTTAGATCCAGAATTGCATCAAAGCAGATCTTTTATTCCACATCACAACCACAACATGATGAAATTAAATAATATGAATGAAAACATGTAACATAACACAAACTTTGGCATGAACACAAAATGGCACATGAAAGAGCAACGTGATCAGTAGTATATAAACTATATATAATAAATTACAGTAACGGCTGAGTTTGTGTGATAAAGCACACTTTCTTTATATCCCTGCACTGAATATCTTTGGGATATTTCACACAGCGCGTCAAACATCCAGGTACAACATCAAGCGTCGGTCTTCATTCAGCATCATATAAATATATCTCTACATCTGTGACAATCAAAGTGAAGCCATCAACATAAGTTTGCAAATAAATAAATAATATAAAGAATAAAAATGATGGTACGCACAATAAGGAAATAATGGCCAAAGGAAGATTGAAAAGCAAAAAAAAAAATTGGTTTAAATAATAAAATGAGAAACAATTAAACATATTAAAAACAAAAACCCAGTAAAACTTTTTTTTTGGGCAGGTTTTCCAAAGGTGGTCAGAGTATTGTGACTTCCTGTATTTGGTTTGTGTTGTAGGTCCCATGAAAAGTGGATCGTATTATTTGTGTCTTTGGGTCTTCAACATGGAAGAGCTTTGCCCCATATACTTTTTCAATAATCTTTGTAAATCATCTTCATCAGAATAGTTCATTCATCAATATCTTGTTTCTTATGCTTACATTTTAATGGTATATCATCTTCATCATGAGCCGAGCGGGTTTCAGCTCATGGATTTGCTCCTCTCTTCACTTTGCATGAAGAGAGAGGAGCAACAAGTGCTAATATTCTTCTACCCCTGTGTGAACGTCCATGTTTTCTCTCTGTTTCATCTCAGCCCTGCTCCAGAGCCCAGTCCGGCCTCATCCCTCCACATAAAGTCCTGGCGTTCGCCTCTGGCCAGGCTGCTCTCCACAGGACTGTGCCTGTACCCAGATCTTCCGTCGGGGCAGAGGGACAGGCTGAGGCGGGCCGTGCTGTTGCTGATCTTGAACAGGCCATTAGGGCCGAGGAAGGCTTCTCTTTCGCTTCCTCCCAGGTTGTTGACTGTCTCCAAGTCATTGTAGACTGCAATGTCACTCAGTTGCTTCCTTCCCTGCAGTCTCCTCCTCCTCCTCAAGAAGATAATACCTGCCACCAAAACCAGGACCAGGATGGCCAGAACGCAGGAGACGGTGAGGGTGGCAGAGGAGGGCTGGGAGGTTTGGCGCAAAGCGGGCTTGAAACTGGGCTGGAGCGTGAACTCACAGCTTGGACCCATAAAGCCCTTGGGGCACTGGCATACTGGCCCAGTGAAGTGGGTGAAGCAAGTGCCACCGTTCTGGCAAGGACGGGCACCACAGGCATCTGAGCGCACGCTGCAATTCTTGCCGGTGTACCCCAAGGTGCAAGAGCAGGTGTAGTCATTCACACCGTCTTGGCAGGTTCCAGCATTCTGGCAGGGGCTTGAGGCGCAGTCGTCAACGTTGACCTGGCAGTTGGCACCAGTGAAGCCTTCCTGACAGCGGCACAAGACGCTCTGGCCGAGGTCCAGACACTCACCACCTGCAGAAGGGAGAAACACTCTGTTCAGCATCCAAGAGATCAGGGACGACCATTCATTAAAGAAGGAGTGTTAACTGGATTACATTTAACACTCTCGCTGTAGTAATCTGCTGCAAGTGCATTGATGCAGGAGTGTTGACAGTGATATCTATTCACTAAAACAATTTCATATTCAGCTGCTGATTTGCACTTGCGCCACAAGATGTCGCCAGAGGGGAGGCATCTCCTGCCCACTCACCATTCAGACAGGGCCTGTTGCTGCAGCGGTCCAGTTTCTTCTCACAGTTGGAGCCGGTGTAGCTGGGAGGGCAGCGGCAGGTGTAGCCTCCGGTCATCGTCTCCACACAGGTGCCGCCGTTGAAGCAGGGACCATCTGCACACGTCATGGCAATGATCTCGCAGTTCTTACCGTAGAATCCCTGTGGGCAGGTGCATGAGTAGTCGTTCTCCAGGTCCTGTGGACAGAGGAAGGAAAAACCTTCACGTTACGGAGGGAATACGTAGAAACAGACTTGTTTTATGTGTAAATTCTGGCAGGGGTTGTGGCGCTAGTAAGTAAGCCTTCCATTTCTGGAGCGGTTCCATTTGTTTTGAAGGGAGGGATAAAGGGTGAGATCAGTGGACATGAAGTTGAAACGCTGCAGTTTCAGCAGTCCAGCACAGGCTGACAGCAGCTACTGGATTATAAGGCATTGCCAACTGTAACCTGTTGCACCACTGTGTTTGCATTAGAAGACACACACTTTGGTTTTGCTGCTGCAAGTGCAATAGTTGTGTTTAAGCTGCTAACGCTATATGCAGAAACAAGACACTTTACCCACTAGACAATTCTATTCCCTCAAATGCAATTTTACTTTTTTTTATTGCAAATTCCTTGTCTCCTCACCTTATTTGACTTTAATTGTGTAGTTTTATCATGCTTTGTATATAGTAGATGTTCAAAATGTATATAGTATTCTACTTTCTTTTACTGTTGTTGTACTTCCCATGTTGTGACACTTGAATTTCCCTGCGTGGGATCAATAACTTTTATCTTAACTATTTTAGTATTAGTGCACCTTTTAACAGGCTTAAACCCACTGTATACTCACATTGCAGCTGCCTCCGTTCTTGCAGGGGTTGCTGTCACACTCATTGGTTTCCAGCTCACAGTTGGTGCCTCCAAAGCCGGGCCGGCAGGTGCAGGTGTAGCTGCCCTGGCCCGTGTTTGTGCAGGTTGCACCGTTGGCACAGGGCTTGTGGTTGGTGCAGTAGTTGAGGTCCTGGTCGCAGAAGAGGCCCCCCCAGCCCTCCTGACAATTACACTGCCACGGCTGGCTGCACGTCCCGTGGAGGCAGCCTGGGTAGTGGACGCATTCATTGCAGGAGGGGCCCTGCCAGCCCATGCGACACGTACAGCCCCCTGGGGCCTCGCAGTAGCCGTGCCTCTCGCTGCAGTCCGCTGAGCAGATGGCTGAAGAGGAGAGGGGAAGGGAGGGTGTGTGATTACAATGGCCACGCCTTCTCATACATCTCACACACACACACACACACACACGTACAGGGCCCCCTGTCTGACCCCAGCCCCGTTCCAGACTTCACTGTTGGTTAAGTATTAAGCCAAGCAGCTGGTAGGCACACTGACGGAGAAAAATGCTTTCTTTTATCTCCTCTCTCACACATACACACAGACACACCCAGATCACCTTGAAAAATGTGTGTGTGTAATGGGGGCCACAGCTCTTTCTCTCATTGTAACAGAGAACAAAAGGCAAAAGGAACACAACAGACCGTCTTGCAAAGAGGTAAAACACAACACTGCAGGACATCACTCAGATATAGAAAGTACTCTATATGCTCTGAAAGTATTCCTGTTCAAAGTTCCTGTGTAGGAGATCAAAATTCAACCACAAGCTGAAGATAAAACACCTTTTATCCATGCCGTGACAAAACTTGAGTCTTCATTTTTCAATTAATGGGAGGAGAAATATACATATATGTATATATATATATATATATATATATCCTGTATATAAGCGCTGAATTGTTTTAATTTTGTTTTTCCCATTTTGAAAGTTGTTATGTAAATAAAGTTTGTTTTATTGGGCTATTGTTATGATATTATAATATATGATATTCATATTTTTGTGATATCATAGAAGACTACAAAATACCAAGACAGGTTAAATTCTACTGCAAATACAACTTTAAATCCATATCGGATATATGTGATTGAATCCAGTGTTTTTTTAGGGGAATTCAATTTTCACTTGCTCCGTCCACAGGTAACTGAACTGAACTGAACTGCACCCAGGGAACTAGTACAAGATTTAAGTGCCGTGCTTAAGGGCAGTTGGGTAACTATTAATATACACTTACGCTCAGAGCAGTAGTTTCCCTTCCAGCCCTCCAGGCAGATGCGGTTGCCCTCCTCGTTGCAGGTGTAGTGGCCCAGCGTGTCGTCTCTCGGCCTGCAGTAGTCAGCGCAGCCGTCTCCAAAGTAGTACTCGTCGCAGAAGACGTGGTAGGAGTAGCGCAGCTCGCTCTGCTCGCCAAAGTGCACGTCCTGGGACCAGTCCTCGCCGATGGCAAGTCTCCTCCTGGTCGCCAGACGGCTCACGAGGTTGTTTTGGTTGTCTGCAGAGGGAAGGGACGTTTTTAAACAAATGACATCTTGCAAGGAAGCTGCATTCGTCAGATGGAAAGTCTACGGGCACTCCGCAAGAGCGCATGTGATTGATCTGGGCTTAAAGTTTTATTGATAACAGTGAGTTCAGTGATTCAGTAACAACGTACCTGTATATTCAGTCGGAGATTCTGCGTTCCAAGCTTCAATGATCAGCGAAAATGTTCCCTAGTTCAGAAAAAACGCGTTTAGTGCATGGCAAGTGCAATAACAGTGATATAGATAGTTATAATTCATGAGGGTATTTTATATTTTTAATTTACATTGATAAATTAAGTGGTTGATAGTTTTCAGAAACGGCAGTTGAAATTGAAAATACAAGATTGATGCAGTTTTTAAATAAAAAAAACAACAACCCCACCCTATCCTCCACTTACAGCACCCCAACAACACTATTATCGTTAGTGTAACTATGATTTTCCACTTACCGGCCACTTGAAGTGGAAAGGCACCCTGATGGGAGCACTGCTAGAAATCGATGTGTGATCGGCCCTGATGACGTTGGTGTGTCCGGTACCAAAGGTGCAAGGCGGCTCTGCGGAGATCACGTCCTCCGGATGTTTTAGGCAAATTCTGAAAAATATATGACAGTCCCTGTGTCTTCTGCAAATGCGTTGCGCCGTGTGGAATGAATGGATTTTCAGCTCAAACACACCGGAGGACAGAACCTGCAATGACAGAAAAGAATATTAGATGCGCTGTGCATAAAGACATTTTGGGATTATAATTTTAGCGCAAACAGAAGCCAACTTACTACGTGCACTAAGGCCAAAGCCAAGAGGTATCTCAAGTGTAGATGTGCCATTTCTTCTCAGAGTTTTCTTCGCAGTTCTACGTGGATGTCCGCATTCGTCGCGTGCAATAATATTCCCAAAAGATGTTGAGGAAAATTCAAAAAAGTTTCATCACTTTGAACTCTGTGATCCTGTTGGTGTCTCTTAAATCCTTGCCTTCTCCTGACAGTCTTCTCCTCCGTCCTACGGTCTGTACTCCACTTGTTTTGGCTCTGGTGTGTAGAGATGCTGAGGGGTTTTATACCCTCTGATGCTACGCGTCACAGGCAAAGAGGTGGAGCCGGAGCAGACCTCAGGGGAGCAGCCTGACACTGGGGATTTAGACAACCCACATTACACCTGGACATCGTTCTTAATAGGAATATGCATTAGAAGCTGGCGCAGATATGTTTAGCATTACTGCATGGATCTTATCCACCCAGAAAAATGTAACCTAATGTGGGTGATGGAACTGAATCGCTACAGTATGGGATAAACCCACAATCTACAACAGACCAGTCTGAACGTTTTAACAGCAAACTATCCAAGTTTTAGTGATGCCAAATTTAAGAACTTTTGTATAGATTTTGTGGTGGTTGGGTGGTTGGAAAACTGACGATTATGATATTGAAAACATACCAAGAGAATATACAGATATTTAGTCATTGAGATTTGGGGAAATTTGTCAAACAATGCGCGTGCCAGGGCATTTTCTAATTAAGGCCTCCTGCATTTCATGAAACATGGACTTCAACAATTAACTTTAGCACTTTAACAGTTTCGGGCCTATAGATCATTGTTAAAAACTTTTTTTTTTCTTTTTGGAGCTTGCCTACAAACTGAACAAAGATCAGAAGGAAGCGGGGAAGAATAGCGCGTAGACTTTCTTTCTTTCCATCCCACTATAATTGCTCTGACGCGTGTGAGGTGACAAAGAGTGGGCAGGTCCCGGATAAGACCGTATTGTGCGTCTCGCGGTTATTCAGGCCTCTTCTGCTGCGCTCTTGAGCCTGGAGAAGGTTGCGGGGGGGAGGGAAGAAGGAGGGAAATGTTGCTCGTGTGTGGGGGGGGGACTATCATGTTGCTTTTGTCTGGGCCTCATGCGAACAGCTGTATGGTAATCAACGGCACATGGTCGACCGTGCGGGGCTCCAAACCCGGCTATTGTCTCCCCAAAGCGTCCATCCCCAGCACACACACACACACACACACACACACATAAACCGCTAACCCCTTATTGTTTTAGGAAGGACTTTGGTCGGCCGTCCGTTCCAACACCTGTCGCTGCAGGGATGTGGTGGAGGGTAAACACACCTCAACTGTTATTTACACAGTGGAGCTGATCCAACCTTCAACACTGGCATAAACCTGTATGACCTCCTGATTTAATAGAACAATAAGCAGCCTCAAAATGAATGTTATTTGAAGGTGGGTTAAGCCTTAAAGATCAATTAACATAGAATACTGATTTGTGTTTAGTTATTTTCCTTATGGTGATCGTCGCCTAGAGGTGAGTTTAACCACTTTTGAATCCCAACACTGATGGACATTGACATGATGTGATGTATCAACACATAACAGTCACTAACTGATATAAAAAGCGAGTTTGATTCGGACTGTCTGAATGGAGGTAAAACGAGTCATTAACGACTCCAGTGGACAGACGTTTAAACAAACTGACATAAAGTCAAAGATTAGATGGCAACTGCATGACATTTCAGCCGTGTTTTTCAATCTCACACTGTACAAATGTGTGCGTTGGGTAATGTGTATGGTGATATTAGGTGGGTGGGGGTGGAGGTCCTATTGATATTATAATAAGAGGACGCGTGCCTGAAGTGGCCCCCTGTATATCCTGGCACGCTTTCCTGCAGGACAACAAAGACAAACGAAGGGGGCTGGAGCGTTGTCAGCTTTCTGAGTAGCATTAAACATCATCTCTCAAACTTTTATGTCAAACCTTGAGTCCAGAACATTCCAGGTTCTAAAGGTGGGACCAAGGACCTCCAAGGAATTCCAGGGGGTCCCTAACAAAATGAGGACAATTTTAATTTTGCTACAATTTCTACAAGTCATCCAAACCAGAACATGCACTAGAATGACAACTGCAATCAAGGTTTCATTTGAGTACAATTAACAATAAATCATCACCAAACATGTTCCCCGAAAACTGTACTCTTGTGCAAAAATGGCGAACGTGCAAGAATGGCTTGTATCTGGCAATATTGTGTGTAAGGGAGTAGTATACATGTATGGTAAGGTGGCCTTTTTCATTTTATCATCTTCTTAATTATCTGAGTGTATTTTTTTAAATGTGCTCTGCCGACTCAGTCATGAGTTTGGTGTTGTACCGGCATGCTCTGTACTTTCTGTTATCTGAGGTTTAGGTTTAAGACAAGACAAAAGACTTGTACAAAGGAGGTCTTGTATAAATCACTCAGCTTAGACTTCTTTTAGTACAAACAACAACAAACTCTTATATGTCAATTTATTAAAAAAGCAGTGTTTTCTTTGGACACTTCCTTAACTTAGAAGGAAAAAAACTGCAATCCCATCCCTCCAATATCTTAAAATAATATATTTATGGAATGCTAGACAAAATGGTGAAACTACAGCCTCTGTATAATCAGAATAAAGAGCTGGTATATAAATGGTTATTACAGTCACTGAATAAATGAACCAGGCACAGGCACCTGTTCTGTGCTGCTCTTGGTCTGGAGCACCATGACATTTTTACCCCAGCACAGTCAGTGATACAACTTTAATAATAAATATTAAATACATATACTTTTTTTTCCAACAAATCTTAAAAGGGAAGAATGAAATTAAATATAAGATAGAAGAGGGGTTCTAAGATGAAGATAGAAGCCCCTCTCCTGCTCTCCCAAAAAAGCTAATTACACTCCTTTCAGCAGAAAGACAAAAAATACCCCCACCACCCCCACAATCATTTCCATACAGTGCCGCGCTGATCCCACCTGTTTTCAAATTTCATAATTTATTTTTTTGTGTGCAAAAATGGCTAACACTATTTCAACACTTAACTATGAACGTAACTATGAACCGTACTGTGTGTGTGTGTGTGTGTGTGGCACATGTTCCAATACATCATATCTCTTGCATCCTACAGCCCTCATGTCACACACACAGCCCATCCATCATCTTCTGCTTCTTAGGGAGATACAGAAACACTCATTTTAGATGAATGTCCATCTACAGTACCTGCTGCATCTCTCTGTGGAGGAGGACGTGTGCGTGTCTTTGTGTCAGGAGAGCAGATGGACAGTGCACCCTCTCTGCTGTTGTCATCTGTATTACTTGCAGGAGTGTGACATGAGTGTGCCACAGGGCATGGGAACGAAAGAGGAGTCATGTCATCCCCCTCCCCGGAGTAGCCGGCATCTGCCTCATCTACAGCCCACAGCAGCTTGGAAATCCTTCTCCCCAAGGACACTTGGAGAAAGAGAGGGGGAGCTGCTGCAAATCTGACCCATGCAGGCCCTCGGGGGAGAAGTCAGCCTGTTGTGGCCACTTCTGCAGCCCCAGCCTGCTGTCTGACTGTGGGACAATAGGAGGTGTGGAACGGGTGTCTGGTGGGCCGTGATGCTCTGTTTGTGTATGCGTATGTGAGTGTGTACATACAGGCTCAAATTTATGCAAGTCATTTGGTTAATTGGTTGATCTCATTAAGGTGCTGGATGCTGAAGGACTGTTGGGTACCAAAAAAAATGGCACTGCCACATCCCCATTGAGCAAATTTATGGGTTGAGTCAAAGGGGCGTGATGTATCTGGAGGTGCATTATTAGGCAAATCACTGGCTAACAATAACACAGACAGATATACTGTACTGCATCTTATAACATTTCCTTAATGTCCATGCCTGGTCACAGGTTGTGAAATCAGTGTTTTGAAATATTCGAGGCTGTCCTCGTTTCTTCAGGCCATCTGTGCCTATTCAGGCAATCTGCTTTTCCTATAGCCCTCCATCAGACTCTTACAGGACATCTGGCTTACAGTAATACAGACACAACTACTTTTTTTTAACATCCCTTGTCCCAGGTTGTGAAATCAGTGTTTTTAACCATTTAAAGCTTATTACTTCTTGTTTTTTCAGGTCATCTGTGCCTACGTACATAAACAATCTACTTTTACTTAGGCTTTCCTCCAGAGTCTGTAGCCTCCTCCTTTTCTTATTGCCACAACACATATAGAACCTTTACTTAAGTCAAGTTATTTATAGGGCACATTAAAAAAAAAAATTACAGATGTTGACCAAAGTGCTTTACAGATAGATTATAAACACAATTAGATAATTAAAATCCAAATAAATAGGTAAATATATGTAACAGACAAAATAGTGTTTGTGGTAGAACCCGCTCACTAAACCTGTAGAAATATAATTAAGGATCTGTTATTAACACTGACAAGAGCAACACCTTTTGCTTGGTGCTTCATCAGGTCAATCGGCACAAAATAAAACTGATCATGAAGTTATGTCAATAATTGTGGAGACTCAAAAAGCAGTTGCAAAAGATGGGTGTCATGACGGGAAAAGTGCCAACATTATTCATTACATTTCTTTCAAATGAACATGTTTCCTTCATAATCATGTTCACTTATTTTTTCATTATTTAGATTCATTATATTCATACCAGTATGTGCCATTCATCACTAATCATCGACCAACTCATGTTCAACTCTTACCATCATTATCACTATTCCATAGTACACCAGCAGAATATCAATCCACCACCATTTACTTCAAATCAGTGTCACTTCCTCTCTCCTTTGCTGCAGGGTCATGGTTCTCTTACATTCTCCATAATAATATTTATAATGTTGGTATGTTAGGTTGTGATGGGAGTCATCTGGCCACAATCGGACAAAAGATGAGTTCCAGGAAGCAGTGGCATTAAATACAGGAAGTGTCAATTGGGACTGTACCCACCACCTCAAGGGGAGATTGGGGTTATTTTAAATAGTCATTTGTAGATTTAATTTGACTTAGTTTAGTACTTAAGATTCCTTTGGCTTTGATTAATAGAATGTTTATTTCAGTTAAGAGACTTGCCAGGCTATTTGTTTCTTTTCAGTTAATTAGTATGTTAAATGTTTTATGTTTAGGTTGGTTAGATGGTTGTTCTGTTGGATGGACGGTTGGTTGTTGGATGGTTGGTTTGTTGGTCTGTTGGTTGGTTTGTTGGTTGGTCTCTTGGTTGGTTGGTTGTTCTGTTGGTTGTTCTATTGGTTGGTTGATCTGTTGGTTGGATGGTTGGTTGTTGGATGGTTGGTTCATTGGTTTGTTGGTTGGTTGGTCTGTCGGTTGGTTGGTCTGTTGCCTGGTTGGTTGGTCTGTTGCTTGGTTGGTCTGTTGGTTGTTCTATTGATTGGTTGGATGGTTGGTTGGTCTGTTGGTTGGATGGTTGGTTGGTTGTTCTGTTGGTTGTTGGATGGTTGGTTCATTGGTTGGTTGGTTGTTCTATTGGTTGGATGGATGGTTGGTTGGTCTGTTGGTTGTTCTATTGGTTGGTTGTGTAACGACGAGCCGCCGTTACTAAGACGTCTAGCTAATAGTATATATTCAACAAGAGTAAGATAGTGATTGAGGTATTAAGACATGGTTAAGCACACGCATGGTATTTTAATAAAGGGATTTATTGATTAATTGTTGGTAGGCTGCAGTGGTTTGAGCCGGGTTTCACAGCGGGAACGCTGGGCTGTTCCACCGTGTCGTTGTCTGTGAACGAGCAAATAATGTGCATTAGTATGACTCGATAGGAGCCAAATGTATATTCATATGGCGGAATAGAAGGTACAATTATGCTAGGCTAAAGTGAAGGATGTATCACGCACAACTTACTTCTGCCGGTTCTCAGTCTCCCACGGTGTTCGGGCAAAAGAATTCCCCGGGGACTCGGACACCTTTTTATTAGTTCCGGGAGGATAACAACAGGTGGGAAGTGGGTAGAGGGGAGTTGGGTTGGATTGTTGGATTGTATTTAGTATGTAAAAGATGTATGTGTATTTATTAGGGCTATTGTGGGGTGTGTAATATTTATTAAGATTGTATATATTTTGGGGAAATGGTTTATGTAAATATTTATTGTATATTTATGTGTGTATCAGTAATTTGGGAATGGTATGTTCCAGCCAATTATGAGGGAAGACACATATATAAGGCCTCAGTTTGTGGGTGATGGGAGGGCTGGAAGGTGGTTGTGTTGTATGGGTGCTATGTTAAATAAAATGTAAGTGCTAAAGTGCTACCTAACTCTTTTTGCCTCCTTTGACCGGTCGGACATGCTAACAGGTTGGTTGTTCTGTTGAATGGATGGTTGGTTGGTTGGTCTGTTGCCTGGTTGGTTGGTTGGTTGGTTGCCTGGTTGGTTGGTTGTTCTGTTGGTTGTTCTTTTGGTTGGTTTGTTGGTTGGTTGGATGGTCTGTTGGTTGGTTGGTTGGTCGGTTGGTTGGTTGGTTGGTCTGTTGCTTGCTTGGTTGATTGGTTGGTCAGTTGGTTGGTTGGTTGGTCTGTTGCTTGTTTGGTTGGTCTGTTGCTTGGTTGGTCGGTTGGTTGGTCTGTTGGTTGGTTGGTCAGTCGGTTGGTTGGTTGGTCTGTTGCTTGTTTGGTTGGTCTGTTGCTTGGTTGGTCGGTTGGTTGGTCTGTTGGTTGGTTGGTCAGTTGGTTGTTCTGTTGGTTGGTTGGATGGTTGGTTGGTTGGTTGTTCTGTTGGATGTATGGTTGGTTGTTGGATGGTTGGTTGGTTGGTTGGTCTGTTGGTTGGATGGTTGGTTGTTGGATGGTTGGTTCGTTGGTCGGTTGGGTCATTGGTCGGTTCGTTGGTTGGTCTGTTGGTTGGTCGGTTGGTTGGTCTGTTGGTTGGATGGTTGGTTGGTTGGTCTGTTGGTTGGATGGTTGGTTGGTTGTTCTGTTGGATGGATGGTTGGTTGGTTGTTCTGTTGGATGGATGGTTGGTTGTTGGATGGTTGGTTGGTTCGTTAGTTTACTGACTTAAATATCACAGTACTACAGTAGTGGGAGAGGTATTCGGATCCATTATGTAAGTAAAAGTTTTGATACCACAACATAAAAACACTCTGCTTCAAGTCTGGCATTGAAAATTCATAACATACATTGAAAAAGTAACACTAGGCATTATGCTGAATGGCTCCATTCAGAGTGTTTGATTATTTACTGTATATGATATTGTTGTATTATTATTACTGAAGCATTAACATGTGAGCAGCATTTTAATGTTGCAGCTGGTTGAGGTGTGCAGTCTCATCTACCAATCTTATAAGCTAGATGTTCCCAACTCTGGGGCTGCTGACCGATACTGGGTCTTAGCACAATTGCAAGGAAACAGTATGATTCAGCCAAAAGAGCTGAATAAAAATTATATGACTTAAGAGGCTATTACAGGCTTTTTTTTTTGCTGTGATTTTCCTCATCACCCCAGTCACACCCCCAAAACAATATACTGAATTTGAAGTAAAGTAGTTCATCAGTATGTAAGGTAACCAGTCTGTCATCAACACCGCCAGTACTCAGCAGTTCATGAAATCTGTATGATGACAGTACCTGAGTGTGGCCGAGAGGTCACAAGATTATCAACAGAAAAATTGTTCGCAGTGCAAAAGAGGCTGGGAAGCCCCTGTTATAAGTTCTCTCTCAGAAATGTAGTGTAGACCTCAAAATTGTACTAAACAGTACTTGGGTAAATGTACTTAGTTACATTCCACCGATGCAATAGAAACATATTAATTAATTTAACATGATCAAATTAAAACATTAGGTCCAAACAGTATTCCATACAATGCAATGCTGACCCAAAAATGAAATTATTAAACCACAATGTCATGTTCCAACATTTTCATGTATGCAATGTTATTACAACTTATCTGTCTCTATACATAAATAGTTGAGATCATTTGAGTTATGCTGACATTTTACTGATGAAGACATCTACTGTGTATGACTCCTTCTTCCTTGTTCAATACACAACCTGTGTGATAAATGTAATTCTCAAATGATCTTCAATATAGGGTCTACTGTCTATATACAATGGATGGATAATGCAGTGTTTAAAATGTATTATATTTGCTTTCCTCCTTTGCTATCACCTCTTCTCCAACAGTACTGATATATTGTGTCATCTCCATCACTTGAACCAGACACGTTCATGACATGATTCTTAAATGTAGTCAATCTGAGTACATAACCCAATGGATCATTATGCATGTTAAGCCGATGCCTTACTCTTTTTTTTAATCTGCTTGCACTAAATAATACCATTGCACTTTATGTATACTTTCTGTATATACTGTAAATATTCATGTACCCTGTATATTTATATTCATTATGTTATTCTACTGCTTATGCACTTCTGGTTAGATACTATCTGCATTTCGTTGCCTTGTACCTGTGACATGTGCAATGACAATAAAGTTGAATCTAATCTAATCTAATCTTGTGTAGGAACTTGGCCTATTTTTCTCTTACCACAGCCTGTACTGATGGCTTTTTTAACTTTGTCACTTTGGAAGAATAATGAAAAACAGCCTCATTTGCTGAACCTTGAAAGGCCATATATGTTTGAGTTTCTCCAGATGGTTTTGAATGGGTTTAATCCCCCATAAGAATTCTTGAATTTCCTCATCCTGTAGAGGAACGTGGTGCTTTGGTTGTAGTTAAAAATTCACTGAAGGGAGCACCTTGGCAACGAACAATGTTGCATGTTGTACCCCTCTCTCTACCCCACGCTTCCTGTCTGCTATCCTGTTTAATGTAGTTGAAAAATCACAAAAAACGAATCTTAACCATGTAACCATTTTTCTGCAGTAGCTGTGTGTAGGCCACCATAAAAAGGTGAATTGGCAAACACTTTGTATAGTGGATTTCTAAGACACAATCTGATTATTTCCTTAACATATGGAACAAACAAATCTGTCTCTGTGAGTCACTGATCACGTCATAAATCCTTCCCGAAACAACAGATATGATGATGTAAATAAACCCGAACTGTTTGGCTTAGCAGCAGATGTATAATTACTCTTTTGTTGGACCACAAAAGGAGGCATGATAATTATTTAATCCCATCCAAGCTGAGCAACAGATCTGCCTTCCTTTAGCCCTACCTTTCCTCTCAGGCCCAGACTCCTCTGTCCTGCAGCAGCTTCAGTGGCAGATGGGAGATGAAAGAGGGAGCTGGGAGGAACGAGGGAATGAGAACAGGTGGGGGTGAAAACTGAAGAAAAGGAAAGGGCACAGGGGTCAACTGGGGCAATAGAAAGGGGGAGGAAATGTACATATAGACATGCAGAGAGACAGATCGATGGATAGATTTTTTTTCCCTTTTCATTGTGCCTCTCTAAATCTGTCTCTTTTTACCAGATGTCGACCAACTCTGTAGAAATGTGAAAAAACGTCTACAGGATAACGCTTGGAGAAAGATAAAGATTGGAGCAACATATCATGGCTGTACTGGCATTTTTGGAAAATATTTTGTTCAATCAAATAGCTCTCTTGTTTGAAATTTGTTTTTATGTACTGCAGTTTGTTTAAATGTACTGTATATTATCTGAGTTAGCAATGGACTCAACCACACGAATGCAACGTCTCATGTGGTATAGTACAGAGAAATGCAGCCTATAAAGGAATTTAGTATTTGAACTTAATCAGGCATAGTGTAAATATTCACTTTCTAAGTAAAATAGACAAGTCGTAGGAGAGGAGAAGGGGGTTAGAATCGAGTAGAATACAGTTTTATAGGTACTCAAAGTGAATAATGCCCTTTCAGAGAGGCTTAAGTCTCAGGTTTAAGGGCTCTGTAAAGAACTGAAGGTAAAAGACCAGCTCACAATGTGAATACAGCTGCCTATTCAGGACCCCAGCCCCCCCCGCCCCCAGCCAGACACTAATGCTGCCCCCTGCCTTCCTGCTATGGAGGAAGCCCCAGCAGACTGTTGAACTCCTGCTGCATCCCGCCCTCCTCCCCTCCCTGCTGTGGCATGCCGGTCTGGCCCTGGCAGCTGTTTAGCCAACTGAGGCAGAAGGGGCTGCAGCGGAACAATGCAATTTGACTTAACTCAACCCCTTTCTGTGTGTGTCTGTGTGTGTGTGTGTGTGTGTGTGTGTGTGTGTGTGTGTGTGCGTGTGTTCTCGCGTCTGTATTTTTCACAAGAATGGAGTTCCATAGATCAGCAACCCCCATCCTAAAATCATAACACCCTTGACTATTATACCAATGTTGAATTGTGACTATAAGACAATCTTTAGCAGTTGTAAAATTACAAGATGTCTAAAATGCATTTAACAGATTTGAATTTGACAGTATCATTCTACCTTAGTTAAATACTGATGTGTAGACCTGCTCAGAGCATAAGTGAGTCTACTTACATTACTGCAGAGAGGACCTTACCCAATTGCCCAAGGGGTGTGTTAGGCAATAAAGCTATCAATATAAATAGAAAGGTAGGATGGAACTAGAAAGAAACTTCCCATCTGTGATTCTGGTTCTGACTCCCCAGGGTCTAAAGAAAAGCTGCTATATGAATGGAGCACATAAACTATCTGGACTACAATATAATTTCATACATTGTCATTGTGAAGTTAAAAACTATGGATTTAACTATGGATAAGTTGTTCTGGCCAATCAGCATGCTAAAGAACAGGGAGTGCAATAAGCCCAAACAAAATAATGGTCTACACGTGACCAGGCCAAACAATAGAGCTAGACATCAATATTAGCTGCAACTTGGAGCTAAATGCACACTGTTGGAAATTCTCCTTCAAAATGAGAATGAGAAGGGCATTGAGTGCACTCAACATCCTTTTCATTCTCATCAGCAGTTTCTGGAGCACCCTCAAATAAACATACAGTAAAATAGGTATTTGTAATATTTTGGATTGTAAGGAGATATTTTACACTACAAAATGTAGTGTAGCACAGTCACAATACAGTTGATTTTCACTGATGTGGCAGCCAGTGGCATGTCAGTAGGACAGGAAATTACATTCCTGTCTCTGATTGGACAGCTATAGCTTTTCCTGAGTTCAGATTTTTTTTTTTTTTGTCTTTTGCTTTATTAAATGCTTTTTAAATATCTAATTAGTGTGAGATCATTTTAAGAAGTGCCTGGTTGTCTTTCCGTTTGACAGCGTTGGCTCTTTTACCAGTTCTGTTTGGTCATGTTATGTGTCTGCTATAACATGTCTGGAAATTAAGCTCTTAGCACAAGTTCAAGCAAGATAAATGCATGATTCATGCCACTTATAGACTCAAGTGTCTTTTCTGATTGAACTAATTTACAGGAAAACTGAAAGGACTATTTGGATTGTATATAGTATTGCTGCACAATAGATTGCAGAGAAGAACACACCTTGGACATGGCTTCATCTTGTGTATCAGCTCCACATCAGCCCAGTGTGGCTTCAGGCTGACTGTGTAGCAGCACCCCCTACTGCAATTTCTATGAACCTGCAAAACTGGCTGGACTTCTATGCCTGTTGGAACTATTACTCCATCTGACAACTGTGTCAAGATATGTTCAGTGAATGCATCCAACAATGCATGTCCTCGCTTCACAAAGGACTATATCCTTAAAGATACATCACGTTTTTCTTATTGTCAACATCCTATATAAAGACCAGAAACAACGATGTGTTAGTCCGTCTCTCAATACTTTCTGACTTCCCTCCCTTGTCTGTGGCACTCAGCCCCATTCCTTCCCATTGAAGATGTAAATCTTAAAAAAAAAATGGATCACAAACATATAGTTTCATTTTAAAATGGCTCAGTAATTTCCTAACTCAGCTGGGCACTGTAGGTTTTAGAAAGTGTTACTTAAAAGGAGGAAATTACATATTTGTTGGGGACTATTTTCAGCAGCGGATTACTATACTTTTGGTGCTCTAATGAGTATTTACAGCAGCAGGACGTGGTACAGGGATCAATTCAAACTAAACTACAATGCCCATGTTCATTGTTATGAAGAAACATGTCACCCAGTGCAACGGTGTGGTTCACTGATGTATTTTTAATAGATTTTGAACATTAATGGAGCTCTATGGCACAGAGGAAGAAGATAGATCAGGGTTTGGATACACAGATAGTACTTGTTAGGATCAATTCATTGTTGGCTTGTATTGCTGACAATGAGAAAACATATTGAATATCTCGAACTTTTTTAGGTCTGTGTGTAATTTGTATTACACATTTTCTGTTAGTATAGATGTAAACCATCAGAAAGCCTAGGATATACAATGCACAACAGCTGAAGCCTCATCAATAAGTCTAAAAGTCAAATCTGAGCACAAACCTCCCTAACGAATGAGGATCAGAAGTGTTTTTTGGTTTTGTTTTAAGGTCTATTGGACAATCAGACTATGAAGCAGTTCATATTTTCAAATGTATGATTTGAAATGTACCATCCTCAGTAACTGTATCAGCAATACATCAAGATAAAGGCTTCAAGCCAATAAAGCACCAGACGGAAAATTGTAGCCCCTGAATCCAGACGGATTTACACATTCTGATCACTGGATTTCTGAATGTGCACTAGACAGGGTTCGTACAGCTTTTTAAGAGTAAAATTCAAGCACTTTCAAGGTACCTAAACCAAAATTTTTCCAGACTCATGAAGCCTTTATCACCACATCTAAATTGTTACTATAAATGCCAGGAGACAACAAACAAATATGACGACGGGATCGTTTCATTTCAAATATTACAAGATTTTTGTTTTACATGAGTGATTGTGTAGATGAACCAGAGTATATTCAAATTCAAGCATATTCCTAAACTCAAAACATACCCGTTAAAATTAAGAATTTTCCAAACTTTGTACGAACCCTGACTAGAGCACTTTGCAGGCTCACAGCCAGGAAAATGACCTCTGTTCTGTTTAAATACATGAGGGGTTTATTCCATATTTAAAAGAAATTGAAACTTTCATATTCAAGTGTTCATGTTTGCAGTGTAAAAAACAAAATCAGACAATCACAAATTATTCAGTTACAGGTATTTTCAAAGTATCTAACACACCTTGTTTAGCTTTCAGACATATAGACCATATAATGGTCAGGTGCGGAAATCCACTCACCATTACAGTACATGTGATAATCTCCAGACACTGTACTACAAGTTATACAAGGACACACAAATGAATTTGACTGACTTTTCAAAATTAAAGACTCATTCTTTGCATGTCAACATCAAAAGAATGTAAAGGCTTAAAATGTGGTGTATGCTTAATAGAAAATGCTTTACAACGCAAGTGGTAGTCTCACTTCAGTAGCAAAAAAATAAAACGAAAATAAAAATCCTCCACGTTCTTTCTTATCGCTAACATTGTTAACATTATTTTCTCAATCCATTTTCATGTAACCTCACAGACAGCAATTCCATCAATACAATGTTTCTACGAATACAGTTTCAAAATATAACCACAGAAAATCTGTTGAGTACTATCAAAAAGTACAGTAACCAGCGGTGGAGTCCAAGGGAACTTCCTGGAGGAGGTTCCTGCACCTGAAGGCCATGTATGTAGTCAGTGATACAACTTAACAACATCTCTGTCTGCCACTTCGTTGCTATAACGCTGGCCGTCCATTCAGTTTGTCATGCATGAGAGCAATGGCTCCACCTGTAAAGTCTCTGAGAACCTGCACCGTCTCCCGCTGGAGCTGCAGCGACTCGCGCACAAACTCCTGCTGAGTCTCCGCCAGCTGCTGCACCGACTCAGACAGGAGCTCCAGGGAGCGTGAAACCGTCTCCAGCAGGATGTTGGTGGCGTGCTGCTCTTGAAGGCTCAGCGATGCATTATGCAGCATGCTGTCTCTCATGTTCTGTGAGGGCTGACCTGGCATGGGAAGCGTGGCTGTTGACGTTGAAGGTCCGGAGGACGTCTGAGGTGGTCCGTGTCTCTGGATGCCGTTGTTTCCTTGGTGATCCTCTGTTGGTTTTGCTGTCTGAGTTGAAGGAAGCACGTCATCTCTTTGGTCATCGTCTGAGTCTCCAAATGCAGCTTCAGCATCTTGAGTCAAAGAAAAAGGCTCATCAGTGCTTTCTTATTACAAAAATCCAAGGTCTTTCTTAATGTGTACCCAATCTTGACAACTCACCTTCTGTCGCAGGTACTTCATACTGCACATCAAAGGCAGGTTGTGATGAGTCCCCTGCAACATTCAAAGCATTTTAATAAAACAATTTGATTGCCCTTCTCACCAAGAACTTCTTCATTAAGATCAAAACAAACACCCATGTGCCATACAAAAATCTTGTGAGCAAGATGTGAGCACAGTAGTTTCACACAATACTTTGAGAGGAAGGTGACATGGATTTGTTCAAAATAACTTGATGTGTGCTATGTAGACATATAAACTTCACTGGTGTTTAGACTGAAATGAAGGTGAGTAAATACTGACAACATTTTTATTTTTGGGTGAACTACTCCTTGAGGCACTCACTCATGCTGTAGGAGGTTGGTGGAGGCATAGTCCCCATGTCCAACGCGCCGTTAGGAGAACTCTGCATTCCAATCATATCCTCCTCTTCCATTTCTTCTTCCTCTTCTGGCACATCGTCGTCATCTCCAAGTGGGCCAAAGTCACCCGTGCTCTGGTCTTCCTCGTCCATCTCCAGAATCTGGAGAACTATTTTCTCTGTCTGATTAAGGTCTCGCGAAAGACGCGAGTTGAGGCCCCTGTTGGGCACTGTCCCTGACCGCATGGCAGCCACTTTCCGCTTGGTGTCACACTTCAGATCAGACCATTTCTTGATGACCTCGATGACCTCGCGTTGGCACTCCCCGATCTCATTGACACGTGCAGTAATCTCTGCCCATGTGCGCTTCTTCATGTCAGTTGGCACACCACGATTGAATTTGCCTTTGGGGGAAAAAACAAAATGACCATAAGCACTTCAAATATCATTGTGTCAGTGATTGGGCCACATTCAACATTTTATTATTCACAAATTTACTGTAATTTCTAATATATCCTTGTATGCCCAAACCATTTTGTTCCCTCTGCTTAGCTTTGTTTATTTTATGTTTTTGATAAACCAACTACTGTGCAATCACTCATTCACTTTCTAGGAACCCAGACACAAAACCTCAAAGCAATCTCTTCATTTAGAAGGTGAATGAAACCACTCTGATTGGCACTTGAAGACACATACCCACAACAACCATACGATGCTTCCTCACTTCATCCAACAGTATGTGGACTTCACTGAAAGAGAAACGAGCTTTTCTTTTCTTGAAGCGAGTGACACTGTCTTGGTTGTAGTATATTGGTGAAGACATCCTCCACACACGGTGTCAATAGGTATCCAGCTGCTTTGTAGTTTCTGCGGTGCTTCAACTTGTCCAGCTGTCTGTCAGGGGGTGCTGTGTTAACAACAAAGTTAAAAGAGCACACGAGTGTTAATGGTATATCTGCTCATGTGTCACTAAAGTAACTTAACTAATGAGATTAAGGGTTATACACAAAAAGTTGACTTGATGAGAGCTAAGGTAAGTAGTATCAATACAGTGGTAACGTTACACTCGTTCAGGCTCAACAGCTGAGCAATGACCGTGTGTGCACGCCTAGTTAGTTGATTAGCTAAATAGATAATGAATGATTATTATCAACAATTTAACTGTAACATATATGCATGCATAGGTCTAACTGTTCTCACATTGTTAAGCATGGAAATAGAGCAGGTTTAGCGTGATGATAACAATGTCAGTGCAAAGAGTGAATGAACAATGGACGATGCTATAGTCGCTTTACACACGCGACAGCCTAGTTAGCTAGCAATATCTTGAGCCCACTCGTAGTTACAGTCAAATGATACCTTTACCTACATTGCCCTGGTTCTTTTTAACGAGTAACAGCTATTTAATTTCCCCCATACAGTGCAACATACACTTAGTTAGCTAGTGTAAGTCTAATGTTACACAACAGCACACACTATGTTAGCTCTCTTTGCAGTAAGACAACGTTAGCTAATGCTACGTTAGAGTCAGAAATGGCTAATGAAGCACTTAGTTTACGTAACCTCACTTCACGAGGCATACCTTAATGGCAAAAAGAGCTAATGAGATGGTGAACATACCCCCAAGTCAAAGAAGTTGGGATTTGGTCCAGAAACGTAATAATAAACTTCCTTATCGACAAGATAGCTATTGTCAAGCTAGCCAGTATGAAGCTAAGGCTACACTAAAGATGTCCGGTTAACGTTAGTTAGCTAGCTAGCTAACTAAAGCAGCTGGCTAAAGAATTATAGACGAACATAATGTTATTAATATGACAATAACACATGACCGTTCAGTATTGATTTCACGTGTAATTTATAACAATAACAACGATTAATTTGGTGATTAGGTTGCTTCGTTATAATTCTTATGTTTCCCGTTTTAACAATGTGCTTTTATTTTGAAGGAGCATGCTTTTTTCTGGTATCGTAGGCTGACTTGATTCTACAAACAACACACTGACAAACACAGAGGAAATACGTAAGTCTAGCTCAGGAACACCAATGTGGGCCTGATGGTTCCCTCACTCGTAAAGCTCTTATTTCTTGACGAAGGGGGCGTTGGTATTTATCACTTTACTGCATTAACAGTTAGTATGCTGGTGGTGTACAAGGTATGCAAAATAGAAAAAAATACTGATTTTATTTGAATGCGTCAGGTTTTCTGTCAGTGGAGAGCACTGTTGTCTCATGGCGTTTTCACTTGAAATCAAGGTTTCATAGTGCAGAAGATAAATAGATAACTGTGTAAAGTTTAAAGCTGACTCCCAGGGGATGTCTTCCCAGTCATGCTTTATTATTTTAAGAATATTATTTCCATTTAAAAAAAATGTAAACATTAAATTGCCAATGTTCCCCATTTATGTTAGAGAGGTTGTGATTTAGTGGCTTTGAAGCACCATAACCACCTTTTTAAACATCACTGCATTAAATTGCAAAATGTTGGCTGTAACTCCAAATTTGAGCAAAGATTTATTATTAGTTGGCTCCTATTTTAAGTTTAAAATAGCCATTGTTGTTATTGTTTCAAATAAATGTTTTGTCAAGCTGAATGGTCCAGAAACAGATCCCAGTTCAGCCTAAGTGAGAATCCATAAGTCACACAACTGTTAGCAGTGAATCAAGAATAAGACTGGCATATTTAACATACCCTTTTTATTCAAATATGGCACAGGTTATTTATCTTACCAAGCATTTCAGTAACAGTTTGACTGTGGCTGTAACTGCATGGTTGAAAACCCTTAATAATGGCATCTTTACTATCGGCTGCATGCATTAGTGGCATACACACGTGTTATATATTAGCAATTTACACACTGTGCTGGCATTATCTGGTGCAGGCATTATGAATAAGTACACAGTGATAAGTGAAGTGATCAGTAAGCTGAGACATAGAGAATGCTATGGCAAAGTTGCACTACCAGCATTAAACATTAAATGTCCAAATATTAGCCTAGCCAAACAGAACATTGTATACTGAATATATACATTAACCAACATTAATATTAGGTCACTTAAAAGAAAGTTTTGTATTTTAGATATTTATTCATTGGTTAGACCTAAGGATTCCTGACCACTGTACATATACAGTAACAGTGCAACTCTGATGCAAAATAATGGAGTGTACAAATCATTAAACCATGATCTGCTTGCAATAGGATGTGGTGCATGTGAGCAAGAATATCCAGTCAGTGGACTTGGGACTGGTTTAACAAAGACACCGAATATGACTGTTGTCTAACAAATAAAAAAACTTCAGATATATGTGTTACTTTACAAGTCTGTCTAGTTCTTGTCTATCTAAAAGTCTCTGCAAAGACATGGTCCACCCACACGTTTACCTATTTTACCAACAGACCTCCTGTTAGTTCTGTTGTACCTGTTGGGTTAAGACAACTTCCACCCTTATGATTCTTATGACCTCACAGGTGTTTCCAGGTAACGTGAAAGCTGGTTAGTCCTCTGCTCAGGTTAAATTTGGGTGGAGCTTTTCTGAGAACCGGTGGCGTCACTAATGTCCAATGTACTTACATGAATGCTAAAGGTGTACTGTTGCTGTTGTCCCGCCCAACAGGTGAAACCAAACTAACTGCAGGCAGATGGAGATGTCAATCAAGCGGTCCATACACACCCACACAGTTCTGAGAAGGATATAATTGGGCAGAATAGGTGGAAACAACTGTGTGGGTGGCCATTTTCAAATCATAAAACATGGCCAAACAAGCTACAGCTTGACACTGATGAGTAAAGTAGGCTTTCCTGTTTTTGTTGTCAGCAGGTGACAGAGTTGTCAGAAGGTATGAATGTTCCTAAGTAAGCCTGGGGTATAGGTGGCAAAAAAGGTCAGTCTTTGTTTTTGTTAAACTGCCCAACATCAGCATTTTAGCATGAAAACACACAAACAGCAAAACTAATCTCCACAGACCCCTCTAACTTACAATATTTGTGAAACCAGCCCCAGCCACATGACATAGGAATGGGAGCATCCTGCTTTCACATTAGGTTTTTCACAAATTTCACGGTGTGATGCATCTTAATGTTGGTCTGCCTGCTCTTGTGCCACCAATTCAACATACTGTCAGCTTTATGCACCTGCATCATGTTGGCTACATATGTGTCCAGAGCATTCAATAGCATTCATTTTTGATCCTCAGCTATGGGTGCCATTGTGAGTGCAGGTTTGTGCTTTTACAGTATCAATTCTGTCTTGCAGGTATTATGGAACAGTGAACAATCCCACACCACTTGCATTAACATTCTTAATAAACCTGCACACACAAGGGGTTTGCTGAATAACAGTAAGTTGTAGGGATGGCTGCGAAAATATCTAGTACTGTGTAGACAAACAAAGTGGTTCCGTTTAACAAGCATGGCAGACACCATCTGGACTCAAGAGTACATGGTCAACTGAAGCCACTGAAAAGACAAGAGCAGAGAAGATGACTTTATGTAGTGAACAGTTTTTACAAATCTGAATTCCAGTCAAACTCCACTGATATTCAAAATAACCGAGATCAGTTTACCTCGTGAACATTGACTTTGATAGTCCCATTGTTATCCTTATCCAGGGTCTTGAAGGCACCTGAATCAGAACAGATGTTAAGCCTACAACACTTTCAGTTTATGAGTCAATCATTCTTATCACACAGATAAAGCTGCTAATCCAATAAATAAATCCACTGATTTTAGGACTGGTCTTTCAAACTCACGGCACATGGCATCCAGCCTCACAAGGCAGCCAATGTAGTTGTCAAAATCCATGTTCCCATTTTCATCACTGTATCTGCGAATTATCATCTGGAACAGCTGGTCGTTGAGGGGGAAGCCTGGGGAAGAGATGAACAGATGAAACCACTGTATATTACTAATAAACAGCAATTACACAAAGGGTACGCAGTACGGCTTAAGGCTGCACTGCCTAACGCAAATATATACAAACAACTGGTATGACAGTCAAATCATTAACCCTTTACATAGCAGCTCAAAGATGAGGCTTTCTAAAGAGTTCCAGAACGTGTGACTGGCTGCCCTTATCTATCAAGGTGTTGGAATATTTAACTAGTGTTCACTGGCCGTACCAGATAATCAAATTATGCCAGCAGAAGCTAAGCCAAACCTAACCTCACAAATTCCACATTTGATTTACATGTAGTAGGTTTCTGGCTATCCAAATCCAATATTTTCTGTATGAAACAAGCACAGCCCCATGATTGGATGGTCAATCAAAAACCCTTTTGTAAATTCTTACTGCATCCTTGACTATTACTTTACCTGTGGCTGTTATTACTGGGATCAATACACTTTTGTTTTGCCTGCATCTTTTCAGTAGCTGTGCAAACATTTAAACAGAAGGGGAAAAAAAATCTCACCTGCAGCTCTGAAAGCATTGGGCAACTCATCTGCACTAATGATACCGGAACCATCTGTGTCGTGGGACTTATACACTCCCTAAACAGTAACAACAAAGTATTTAAAGCATGTATGCTTTAGGAAAGATTCCTAGTAAGCTCATTTACAACCTAGAAAAAGTTTCTAACAACGTACATAGCTGTCAATAACAACTATATGAGAAATTCCTTTAAAAATGAATACAATTGATTATATTTTTTATCTATTTTACAATTAAAAATAATAAGAGAATCTGTGTTTTTCTTGTACTGATAGGCTTAATTTAACAAGTACCAAATACATGCGTCACATCACAGAGTACATTGTTACCAAGACTCATTTGACAGGAAATCAAATGATCTGTTCCACATGTAGCCAATTTAATAATGTGTGCCCTTCAGTAAACACTGTGTACAGATTCATGTCTATGTAAAACATGACAGTTAATCAAAATAAGGAGGAGTTTGGCACACTGTACATTCAAATCAAAGTCGCTAAACAGCTGATACTGTATATACTTTAAGCTACAGTTTCTTTTATGTTTACTGTTACTGGAGATGATTAACAGTGGCCACAGGAATGTAACTGTGCAGCACAGAAACAGATGTGTAGGACAAATGAGACGGGCCTGCTGTACTTGCCTGCCATTTCTTTATATTGTTCCAGAGGTGTTTGAATTCATGAAAGCCGAGTTTTCCAGTGCTGTCACTCTGAAGCAGCATTAAGGACAACACTTATCAAGTCTTCTTCTTTGCTTAAACAAGTTCAAACAAACGCGTTGTATTTGCCCCAGGCGCATTTTTCATTCATGTGGTATAGAATTCACAGTAGGGAATGAATATCAACTTTTTGTCTGACTTGATCACAACATTGCAGTTGGGGTTTACACTACAAATGACAAGGATCACATAACTCCCATTTAGCTACCTTTTCACTGTTTTTTGGTTAAATATGCAATTAATGTTGATTACTAATAAAGTAAAGAGTTTACTTCCAGCTTACATTACAGAGCTACTGTGTGAACCCCCCTGTTTGCACAAGCCAAGCATGGTCTCAGAGCTTTAGACAGTTTGACCTAATCTTTGGGATCATGGTCCCTTACTGTTGGAGCAGCTTGCCCGAGGAAATCTGATGACTGCTCAGTGCTTAACCTTCACACATTTCAAGGTCATTCATCCTCACCATCCAATGCTGCAGGCCAAAAGGAGTGCAGGCTTGGCCCAATGGTGAAAATCTGTTTTGATGGCCAAATCATGGCTGTAATTAGCCTCAAAGTTTCAGTGTATGTCCGCAGCCTTTATGAGATGTGAGCGTGACGGAGTCAGTCTGGTGAGGCAACATGGCCCTTTTTATAGCCAACTGTTGATGTATTTGTTCTGTTCTGTGGATTTTGACAGTGCTGTCACCTGGATTTCACAACACATAAAGCCTACTAATGATAGAAAGGATACATCCATGACTGCCACCATGCTCCTGCAATTCTCAATGCTGAAACCATCCGTCTTCAGGTCTCCGCCTGAAATACAAGAAAAAACAGTCAGTCAGTCATTCACCATGTTGTATATCTCTTGTAAAGATACATTAAATGTGTAGATATTGTAAAGGACTGAATCACAGAGTAAGGTAGACCACAATGAAATACACACAGGGATACGTAAGAGATAGACTCTAAGTATGACACACACAAACATGTCTTACGCTTTGCAACGATTTTGTTTAGGATGTTCATCAACTCAGTTGGGCTCACTTCCATGTCCTATGTGACAAATATTTAACAGTGTAAACATCACAGCAGAAACCTGTACAGACACCCAACTGTATGGTGTAACAAAATGGATTTAGTATTAATGATATACTGTATAGATACGTGTGGTTACTGCAGACAACAACAGAGTCAAAGAGAAGTACAAGTTAACATAGCACTCACATCTCCAGCGAGTTGCTGGAAGACTCTGCGGAACTGCTTCTCCTCATCACTCTCATGCTGCTCTGCATATACAACTGGCCTGCGTGGTGGAGGCTGCGGGACAGAGTCGCAGCAAACATTAGAATGCAGAGTTAGCAGAACAGTGGCGGTCAGATAGAGCTGGTAATGTAATGTAATAACTCACAGGGTCAGAAGGCACAAACTGGGCTGGGTCGATGTTGCTACAAAGAAAGGATTTTTAAAAAATGAAGAGAGACGTTAAGCCACAAACCACCTTTTTTGGCTTGGACAGGTACATTGTGTAGATTCTCACCTGACAACATCAATGATGCCACTGATAAACTGTTTGGCAAAAAACATCTTCTGTCAACTGTGAAGGCAAAATGCAACATAAATTAGGTTAAAGATTGACACCTCAAACAACGCCTGAGCCCAGATTCTTGGGAATACTTTGACTAAAGACTTCAGCACTATGGGATCATGGTTTTATGCATGCATCTATGGAGTAAGTAGAATAAAATGGTTTGAGATTATGGCAGCAGTGATCACTTGTGGTTTGAGTAATGCATCTAAAAATGATTAAAGCCACACAACTGACTATAGCAATTAACTAGACCCCAATTCCAATTTGCTGTAGTTTTTCCTCTCAAAGGGAAATGTGTTTCAATTGTCTGGTGCTGTGAAGAGGCCTATATCTCAGAAATCCCAAGAAAACCAGAATTCTGTTTCTAGGGAAAATATAATAATAGAACAAAAGAATCAGAAAGCAGGAGTAGATGGCATACAAAGTAAACATAAGATACACAGACAATGCAATGTAAATGTCAACCATTACAAACATGTAACAAAGCTACTGGTTATATTTATGCTTTGTTAACCGTGTCGTGTTTCAGAAGATAGCTGCAGCAGCACTGGTTGAGCTTGTAACCTATGCACCAAGGGCATGTCCTGTGTTTTCTTCGATTGCAAAGTCTAATTAGCGGCACACCCACTAACGTTACCCCCTCTTAAAATGTTTCCTGTTACGGAAAACATTCAATGCCGCACCCAGCTTGCGAAAAATAGATCAGATGCAAAACGTTGTCTTTTGAGTGTATCATACGTTTATAATGTCATCTTTGAACTTTAAAAAGCACACTAGTGAGTAAGATGTGGGCTTTTTAATGGTCAAAGATTGCGTAAGTCAACGTGCTCTAACCTCGCAGAAGATAGAGCTAACATTCGGCTCCAAGTTTAGCATTATGCCAAGTTAGCTTATGTTATTAACATAATAATACCGTTAAAACATTGTCTAAACCTTACAACCTCTTCACAGTACGGACTTTAGATAGAACGTACTGACGATGGCATACGAAGCAGCTAGCATAACTAACTTTAGCGGTAGCTAAGCTAACATTAAGCTAAGTAACATGGGTAGGTACGTCAAATTCAGCAAAACTCGGTATTACTGTGATTAATAACTATCTAATCCTAAACTGTTTTTTAAGGTAAACGATACTTTGGTCATCTAAAACTCGATGTTTATATTTACCGTAAGGTGACAGAACGTTGTCAAGTTGAAGGCAGGATATTTGGCTGACTTCGATGAGTTCCACTAACCTCAGCTGGCACTGGCAGGAGTGTCCGTCCGTCCGTCAACACGCCCCAAATGACGCTGCAGAGAGGAACTGGGATGCGAGAGGAGGTCTCACAGTTGTTTTCGTTATTTCCGTCTTTGCTTCGGGTTTCGATAAGATGCGATAAACTTACGCGTATTCTGTTTATACTACCTGGTGTCTGGTTGTCTTTACGAGGTGCCTTCAAATTGTAAATGTTAACCGTGTGCAGATGTTTGTTTTAGACATGCGTAGTGTAATAATGTGCAACGCTGATAAGGTGCGCCACTTAAGTTATTTTGTGTACGTAAATAGTTTTAATTTTACAATTATTATTTAGTTGTTATTGAAAATATAAACATTATTTGTCGTTCAGTATGTCTCATCAAACGATGCTGGAATTAACATGTAGCAGCGCCAGCAGCGCAGAGATCTACGTATGGTCTTAACACGACAACATTTCCGGGATGGACGATTTCCCTCTTTATAGTTATATCATCTTTGTTGTATTTTTCCTTTCTTCTTTTAATTTCTCAATTTATTAATTTATTTTTGCGCGGTGTGCGAATTCAGTTAAAGCATGTTCCTGCCACCATCTGATATGGAGTGTGAACCGGAGAAGCTATTTTATAAAATGTACCGTACCTTTATTGTGTAGATATACAGTTATATAAGATTTTATGTTTCCTCTGCGCAAATAGGTCTTCCAGTGAAAACCCTTCTTTTTTCCCTTTTTCCTCCTGAGGATACAGTTCCAAAACATGTTTGATGACAAAGGTTTTGACTTGCTGTACATTTAATTAAACTAAGTTTAAACACACAAAAGAGTAGAGGAAGATTTGTAGGCTTACAAAACAGTACAAAAACTATGATGATATCTATTTTTAAACAGTTCCACCTCTGCAGGTTAATTTCAACTTTGACTTCCACACAGATATATAAATGTATTTTGAGGACCTTTTATGGTACATAAAGGGAAACAAATCAAATCCCTCTTATATCCAAAAAAAGAAAAACAACGCACAGTTGGCTGTAAAAGAAAATATATTACATCCCAGCAACACTTACTTGTCCACTGTACTGGCTTCCAGACTAAAATTAAGATGTCAGTAAAGGCTTGGTTTGTGTCTGTTGGCCTCAATAATGTATAATATCACTATAATATGCAATATTCATAAGCTGAATGTAAGGGTTATAGTGTTGCTGTAATATTTGTAAAGTGTTCTCCTTTAGTCTTTTCTGTAATGATAATAGCCACACACGAATGATTATTACTAACTGTGCCAAAGTAAAATGTGTTAAGGGAACCAACAGCCTTATAGCAACATAAAAAACAAACAAACATAGATTCAGTTTCTCCTTATAGAGAGAAACTCGGCTCATTTTCACTTAACACCGGCCTTTGTTCTTTCATCTGGTTGTTGCTGACTGGCTCTGCTGCTATCTATACGCTATATATATTTTTCATATAGAAAAGAAACATTCATACACAACATTTATACACAACATTCTTACACAGAAGTGTTTATCCTTTTAGCCTGTTCACAGTAAGTCAGCATAGCATTGTGTGCTCAGTGTGAACACAACTAAACAGAATGCAGCATAAGAATAACATTTAGCATAGCAGTTGTTTTATGTTATGATAACAGTCATCTGATAGTTTGGACACAAAGTTGATTGGATCAAGCTTAAAATGATCAGCGCAGAATATCACAAATTAAATTCATAGATTGGCATTATACTAATTGTGAATTACATCATATGTTATCTGTGTGTAGAAAATATAGATTTATATATGCTGTATACTACACTGTGCTTCTCTCTGACAGAGATTTTATTTTGTCTCAGGCATTAATCTGATTTGTACTGTCTGTCTCTACTGCAGGTTTATAACAGAGAGTGAGCACTCTGATCAGGAAGGTCACTCATTGTCTCACTCTGCTAACTATTACTGAATGTTACAGTAGGAAAATGACACTGATCTTCATTTAGCTGGAGACCGCCATGGAGCTCCTTCATTGACCCAGGTTGGTCCCTGGACCCTAGTTTGAGAACCACTGCATTATAGTGATAGACAGCTAAGGCCCCACTGGAGCTTCAGTGCGATGTTTTTTCCTAAATCATTCAGTTTTACTTTGCTAAATCTATTAATGAAAGATTTCTTTGGAGAAGAATATTTTTATGGCCGTTCATTGAGGAACTGGAGCACTGTTAAAAAGCTCTAACAATCCCTCTGAAGATTTGCCAGTGGACTTGGGGCATGTTCAAAAATGATAGCACACCACATTGAATAATTAAACACAGCTTAATGAGAACGGAGAGAAAATTGTGTTTTCATTTATTTTGACAAAATCCTATTCTCTGATAATTAGATCATATAAGCAGTGATTACCCCATACTTGTAATGGATTGTGCCAAGGGTACTTTTTTTTGTTCAGTGATCAGGACTATGTAGAATGAAATCAAGGAAAATGGCTTCTGTTTCTGCAGATGGAGAAGTATTCACAGATACATACTGTCAAATGTTACATTTCAAGTGCACTCCGACTGGGGAGCATGGCTGCATGTCGTTTCATCTCTCTGTCCCTGTCATTTCCTGTCATCTCTCTACTGTCTACCCAGTAATAAAGGCACAGAAATGCCAAAAAAAATCTTAAAAAGAAGCCACAAATCCTACAGTTTAATCGGAGTTTCACTTTCCAGGAAGATAAATCAGTGTATACAGCTGATCAGTTTGTAATCTTTACAGGGTGAGATATCTGAAACCAACCGTAGCAAGCTGTATTCTGTCTTCCAGCTTTACAGAATATTTTACTAAAATTCCTGGCGTGAAAATGGTTCAATATGAATAATTTGAATATTGGCACAAAGGTCAAACGTTGGCTTTAATCATCTGCCTTTCCTGACACAGCTCTACACAGGCCAGGAGGTTCAGCCACACAACGGCACCCCCCTCAGGAATATCATGGGACTGAACACAGGTTTACAACAGCTGAAGGACAAAAACAGTTTGTTCACCACAAGCGTTCAAAAATGACAGTTGACAGTCTTTGGACATGCAGATTTTAATATGACAGTGTGTGTGTTTGTGTGTGCATGTAAGTGCTGAATAAAACCAGCAGGTGGAGTCAGAGAGCATTTGCCAGAGCTGAGTTATAGCAAACGCACCACTGAATATTCTGCATTCAGCATCCAAATGCTCTACGTATATTAGTCATTTACTTAAATGCTGATCTGTCTACAATTAGCTGGATGTAGCCATGGCTGATGTCACTGTTTTCTTTTGCTGAAGAGAACCCCTCTGTCTGCACTGCTACATTTTAATCAGGCATATAAAACTCTGCCTTTCTGTATATTTTATTTTTACTTTTTTTGACATAGTGAAATGGAGTTTGGCATCCAAAATTGCCATTTTAAGCATGACAGGGTTCCTTTTTCACTAATGAGTTCACAAGAAGATCTTCACCCACACCACTCAGTAACAAACTAACCTGATATATTGACACCAATCAGATATTTGTGCTTATAACCATTAGAATCTTCTGAAGATCTCTCCCTGCTAACATTGCTGAAAGAAATTACCATTAATCACTATTATCTATTTTCACTAATTTCCCATAAAATCATGAAATAACTGTCCATTTATCCAGCCAAGTGTTCTGACTCTCTGACACTTTGACAATCGAGTCTCTTGTTTCTCGACTTGAAGAAGCTGAGTTCGTCTCAGTGCTGCTCTGTTTTTATCATAGCGACATCTCCTCTTAATCCCTCATGGCCAGCACTATCACGGTTGCCTTGACAGTGCAGACACTTCGCCTGCTCTCTCCTCAACTGATAAGTCTCAGTATACCCTCCACTCTCACCATGGAGAGAAATAGGATTCATAAATACAACGGCAACATGTCAATGAACAACGTTTTCATGGCTGCTGCTGCTGCTGCTTGCAATAATGTTACATTTCAAAACATCTCTCTAGTTTCTGCACCTCAAAATCTCATGTGGAATTATAAAGGAGCTTTTCTCAGGAAAGTTACAGCTATGACAGCACTGCTGGCATAATCTGTCAAACTATAGGCTTGGTTTTCACAACTGCTACTAACTTACTAAATTAAAGCCATTACATCACTAACCCCTGCTTTGATTCTTCCAACAAAACATCCTATATGTCAGCGGCTCACTATGCACTGCATTATGCTCATGGATGCTTATTATCATCACATGGCATGTGCTGCAGATGAAAAATGTGACATTAACTGTGAGACTTTTTGAATGCATGTGTTTCAATATATCTGGAGTGTAACCTGATATTTAAGATGTGATAATAATTCTGCAGTGCAGAAACAGTGATATCTATCCTTCAGATCCCACTCCAGCTAAAATTACTCCATCCATGAAATAGAGGTATCCATGGTTACATCAGGAGCCATGTTAAAGGGTGCCTCAGTGTATCTCTATTCTCTAGCAGTCCCCACCTTTTTCCTCATTCATCATTTGAAAGAAATCACTGTGCCACCTCAAGGTTTCCGACAGCCATGATTTGGTTTTGCAAATGTGATTTGCAGTGAATCATTTCAATAACATTGATGAAGATGGACTGGCTATTAAATATCTCTAAATTATGAATGCAAACCATATTACATCTGCAGTTACCTGCTCGACTTTGAGGGAGTGAAACACAGAGCTTATGTAGTTCAGTGCTACAGAGGCTGCAGATTGAAATATTGCATAGGAGCATCCCCAATACGACATATTTGCAGTCTTCAGAACAACCTGTTACCTTGACAACGCAATTTTATCATTCAAGCCCATTGCTACCTTCTCTCACAGCAGGAATCAAATGTGCCTTAAATGTATACTGCTGCAGGATTTTACACCTCAATTCAAGGTAGAAATGAGACATCAGACAGGTTGAGATGTGCAGAAAATGTTGAATTATGATTTCACTCCGTTGTTGCACAATGGACAATGTTTCCTGCCTTTATAATGGCAGGAAGGTGTCTACAGTGCTTAACAAAAAGCAGATAGGACAGTCTGATTAATGCACATACTGGGAGATAAGGTTTTAAAATAAGATAATTAAGACTGAAAATGCTGTTGTTTTTCATAGTAAACAACATAACAGATGTTTTAAGCATTCAAAATATTTCTGTAATGGCATGGCATTAGGAGGGATAAAGTGTATGGGATTAGAGAGAGGAGTTCATAAATGGCAACATGTAATTCCCCAAATACCAATGACCTCAGGGTGGTTACTATTTCCAATGACTTACTCATGCAGTGATATGCCTAATTGTCAGGCCCTATTTGCAAGTTAGTTAGTCATTCTGATAATTGTTATGCAAACTACATGCAAGCTTTCCATGAGGCAAGTCCATCTGCTGTTGTGTCTCTTTCACTGAATTCCACAAGCATCCAGGAAGGAATCCAACAAGGTATCTAAATCAAATTAGAAATAAGCTCTTATCTCCGGAAACACAGAGCAGTTAGAGAAAGTGGATACTAAGATGTGACTGAATGTTCATGTTTTCCTTATAAATACTGGTTGGTATTCAGAATTTCAGAATTAATGAGATCATCAGTGCGAGCACACAAAGTTTCAAAGCGTTTTCTTTAGAGGAACATTTTTCTCCAGCGCATCATTTTGACCACATACCAAAAAACAGTATATTAATTAGATCTTTGTACATCTATTTGTTCACCTGTTTAATTATCATTTCTGTTTTTCACATTTTCATTTATTGGCATCAGCTCCCTATCTGCGTTGATCTAAAATGGGCTGAACGCGGTCTTCTTAGAGCCTTCTTCACAGTGTAACACTGCCAGGAATAACATTCTTGTGGAGAAAACATACTAGTCTGAAACATATTGGGACCAACCTTTAAAGAATCCACCGTTGCATATTAGGTTTCAATTGTAGAATGTAAACTGCATCTCAGGTCGCTAAAACAGCACCAATTCCTAGAAAAAATACTGCAGACATGACCCCAGCAGAGCTACAGCCCTGTATATGTGTGTGTGTGTGTGATGTCATCTTCCTCACTTGTGCAACTGAGCTCAGAAGATTAGGGATGTATTTGCTGGATAATGGATAAGGTCAAACAGTGTAGGAGGAATGGCTGTGTGCTGGATGGCTCATGGACGTTATTACATAAAAGTCATGGCAGTCTAACATGTTGCAGAACTTTGAATTGTACCCATCAACTTGACTGTAGTTCTCTGCAGAAGTGATTGGGACTGTGCTCAGAGCTCATATAGAGTTTGCATTCAATGATATAAAATACCGTATATGATTTATGAGTGCTTTTAATTGGGTTGTGCACCAATAATCCAGTATCAACCTGGTTCAAGTCATATTCCAACTAAAGTGACAGCATGCACTGATCATCTCATTAACATTAAATTGATAATCACTGTTTGCACAACTCAGCTATGGCTTAGATTGATATTATTGGCTCACATTGAATGTCAGATGTTAGTCTGTCATATTATCCACCTCTGATATAACAGAGGCCCCTCTCTGACCACAGCTACAGAGAATTCTCAAATTAAATATAATTTATAAAACGTGATTAAACAACAAAGGTCTAATCAGTCCCAGAGTTGCCCTGCAGGGCTTCGGTGGAGAGTTTCAATGTCCTGTGATGGTCTAAATGCTCACTCGGGTTTCTGTTTCTGTCTGAACAATAATTCTGGATTTTTACCCATGATAGCGACATGGCTGTATGAAAGGGACTGTCAGTATGTTGGTCCACCACTTTGATCCAGACTGAAATGTCTCATCAGCTATTGGATGGGCTGGCATGACATTTGCTACACACATTCATGTCCTCCTCAGGATGAATTGTAATAACTTTGGTGATCCCTTAACTTTTCATCTAACACCATCATGAGGTCACAATTTCAATTTACTATTAACTTTACTACTAATACTTTGGTTTATGAACAAATACCTGTTAAACTATTTAGCTCAGATGTAGTCCAGAAACATTGTGTTCAGTGCTAATCAGCAAATGACAGTATGCTGACACACTAAACTAAGATGTTGAATAATAGTAAACATTAAACCTGCTAAACATGAGCATGTTAGCAGTGCTGACATGTCACCCTCACAGACCTGCTAGCATGGCTGTAGTCCTGCTTCTTCTCTCTTTTGGCTAAATTCTACTTAATATGAGCCCTCCCATGGCACACACACACACACACACACACACACACAGGTGTTTTCACTTCCCAATTAGACCTCTCCTCAGGATGTGTAGGTGTGTACAGACTGTGCTTGATTGACATCTCCTTCACTCTCCTGAGGGCGGAACAGCACATCTTCATCAGTCTGTTAGAACAGTTTTGGTCAGGTATAGACACTTTTTGGCAGACATTTGGACTATTCAAAGCAGGAAAAGCACAGGTGGAATTAATAACATTGATGATGGCTGCATTCCATTTAGGCCAGTTCCAGGGCTGTGCCAGGTATTGTGTATGCTCACTCCATCGTTAATGCCATTACTTACACCTGTGCTTTTCCTGCTTTGACCAGTCAGAAAGGGTCTATTGGTAGCATAGCTCCGCCTGTTTAATTAGACAGAATAAATCATATTTAATAATAATGAAAATACCTGTGTGGGTGTGCTGCGCATATGGGTGTAAAAATAGTGGATTGGCTTTGGCTTGTAAAATCCCATAACGTTTAAATTTCTTTGGCAGTGAAACACCTGTGTTCAAAATGTGATCACAGAGAAGACAAACATTTGAAGCTATGCCTTGGATGCTTAACTAAATGAAACAAAATGTTCATGTTTGTAGATGGGCTCCGTCCAGTCACCGCCACTCTAAGTACAAAACAAGCTTTTTAAGCTAAACAACATAATGAGGTACTAAATGTAGTATCTGTTATCTAACATCCTACCCTCAGTAAACCAACCCAACTATCAAATAAAGTCATGTAAATGAGGTGTGGAATTTATGCTGCTTTTCACCACATAAGTGTTGCACCTTAATCTGATTTCTCATTATATTGCATTGTGTCCATGTAAACAGAGCCATTGTTCACATTTATTATGTGCTCAGATTCAGCACTCCAGAAATCGATCTGTTCATAGAACGTGTTGGTTGCAATTATATAAACCCTCGACCTTTCAAGTGAGACAGAGCAGAGGGACAAGGTGGAGAATAAAAGCAACAGAAGACAAGTGATGTTAAAATGAACATTTATAATGACTCTTTGTTGCCGTCGCAAAAATAATCTTTAAAAAACAATTCAATTATTAACACTGAAATGCTGACTTCACTGGTAGTCCACGAGTCATAAAACACAACTCACTGAATTTCTTTTACAAACACAGTACTACAGTTACATTAAATAGTCATTACCGTTAAATCTATTAATGAATAATGTTCAAATAAACTAATAATAAAAACAATGACACTTTTAAAATCCTCTCATTCCCTCACCATAGTAGCTGTTGTCTTTTTATCAACAGTGTATCATTTAGAAAATATACTGCTTCTGAGATGTTTCTCTGACAAAAGCAGAAAACAGACTGGCAGCATAACAATAATGGTACATGAGCTCAAACGTCGTACAATTAGGGTGATGTTTTTCAAGGGGAGTGGAAATGGGACGTAACCATTCCAGTGATCTAACATTTAGTTATGTAGGCTGGCTGCCTTTTGGCTCAGTATGGAATTATTTGGCACTCTTGCTGACAATATTTGCCATAAAAAGCTTTCACAATTTTTCTAAAATGGCACAAGAAGACATTTTTCCTCTCATTTCTGAATATATTCAGAGGACTTTTCATTTTAAAAGACATATAAATGCTGTCCTAGAAAGCCCTTTAGGTAGTTAACACTGTGGACTTTCACAGATTCTCCTCGTCACAAACGAAAGACAGAACCGTTGTCAATAATATCAAAGAGAAATGTACCCAATCAACAAAACATCACTTTTCTTAGGTTGGAATATTTGATCTTATGCTGTCAGTCCATTTTTTTCTGAGATGGAAAGAACAGAGGTTAAACGAAGTCAAACCGAACCCCGAAAGAAAATTTACAATGACGTGAAAATGGTTGCAAGGTACTGGCATGCTTTCTTCAGTTTACACTTAAGCAAGCGTTCAACCCTGCAGAATTGTTCAGATAACCAGAAAACAAAAGAACAGTCTTGCAGAGTTTGACAGTAAAAGTGGTGTAAAATATCCAACACATACATGAGTTCTTGGGGATGGAGAAGGTCAACTAAGTTCATGGGAGGTTCAGAGGGTCAAAGACAAAAATGGCCTCATGTCTGGTTGGCAAAGAATCCTGTATTTTCTCAGACCAAAGGGCTCAGAAATACCTTAATCCGTTTAAAGGGCGGACACAGTAGCAGGTGCTCAGTGTAATGAAACGCAAATGATGATATCGTGTAGGCTGAGAGAGTGAGACTCGGAGAGAAGAGGTTTTAAGAGAGGAACAAGCAGCCTTAGCCAGTTTGTAGCGTTTAAAACCAGTCCTAGCCTTCTTGTGAAAGGGCTCCATGGGGGCGGATGAACGTCCGGGATACATTTGGAGTGAAAATAAAAACAAACATAACAACTTTTGGAATGATACTGTAATTCGTTTGGCATTCAGATGTGAAGCAGTAAATGCAACGGCAGGGGTTTGTAACACAAAATAAAGAGAGAAATATCATTCATGTAACTAGGCCACTCAAAGTCTAATAGGTTTCCTCTGTGATTTTTTATCATGTTGAGGTGGCAGAGGCAATCTTCATTTTGCTGGTGCCGATTATGTCTCTCAGATCGGACCGTTATATCAGCCAGCGCTTCTATCCCAGTTTGCTGGAGAAATGAAATGTCTCAAATTTGTAATATAAAGCAAAAGAGGACAAATGTCTACAGACCCCTCCTGGTTTCACATTTTAGTTAAAAACAAAGCACTCAGTGATTGACACAAACCTCTGCTGAAGGGAATTGTGAAGGAGAAGCCTTCAAGTGAGGAAACAGGTGCTACTTTTCTATTTTGTCTGAGACTCCAGCCCTTTCCATCATTCATGAGACCCCACAGGATCAGGGAATAAATAAATAAAAGTAACATCAGAGCAACAGCAAAGAATGGCAAGAAAAGAAAAGAAACTGTTGAAAGCCAACACAGTTTGCTTCATTTCACACCCAGTATGACCCACTGATCAGTAAAGTGCATTTATGCAACACCAAACAAACAAGATAATGTTGACAGCGAATCGGAAGTTGTGTTAAAACATATCTGGTTCATGACTATGGCCGTGTGAGGCCTACCTGACTATAGCTGAAATCTGACATAGATATTAACTCTACATGTATTTGACATTCCTGCCCTGAATTTACATTAAAGACTGATAACATTCGACAGAAATAAAATAAAAAAAGAGTAAATGGGTACATTCATAGATTAGATCTGGGCTTTCAAGCTATGATATAAAAAAAAAACAACCTAAAAACATTATGGGGCAGGTTATATGAGGTTCAACCTGTTTCTAAAAGAAATGCATGCCTGATATCCTAAAAAAAAAGCAAAACACAAGGAGCCAATGCACTGAATAACATTTTCACGTTTGCTTGTTTCACATTTGTAATACTCCTCACTGTACCTAAAAATCCAAATATCTTCTCTGATGATGTGAAGAGAGATGAAGAACTGGATCTGAGATGTGTGTGTGTGTGTGTGTGTGTGTGTGTGTGTGTGTGTGTGTGTGTGTGTGTGTGTGTGTGTGTGTGTGTGTGTGCGTGCGTGTGTGTGTGTGTCTTTTTTTTTTTTTCGGGCCAACATGACAATAATGAGCTCCCTCCCAACTCACAACATAAAAAAACAACTTTTTTTTTTAACATGAGGCGAGTAAACTTAAGTGCTTTACATTTGACTGCATGCAGCGTTATGTCTTTGAATGTTGCGAGACACCTCGCAAATTTTTGTAATTTTTTTTTCCTCCATAATTTACTTTGATACCATGCAATAGAAGACGTGCAAAAAGATAACACCTAACTCCACAAACACATTTTTGATTGTTAATGGTATGTTATGAATGCTTATAACATGTTATGCTTAGTCCATGCTGGCCTATAGAGACATTTGTGAGACAGCAGTACTTAAGCCACAGGTCAAACAAACACACAAGGGATGCATGGAGTGTAAAACAACATGGATCCATAAAAATCACAATCTTTAACTCTTACTCTATGTACCTATGGGATAAAACAATGCACAAAAAGTTCTTTGTCCTTTGTTTTCTTAAGTAATGTATTTGATTATCTTTTCTTAACTTAAAAGACAGTGTTTGATTGGCACTTGATCAGCACTTCTAAACAAGTTATTGATATCTAACATTTGATCGCACATCTACAATTTCAGAAGCTGCGGAGGTCTAGTTTGGCACAGGTTGTACTATGAAGTCTATTATTACTTTTACTATCTTACCAGTACTGTATAGTATTCTATACACCTCGTTTTATGCTCCAGCCTTTTAGAGCATGTTTCTAATCAACAGACCAGACATCTTTTCAACTAAAATATTTTGTATAGTTTACTTATCAAATAGCAGCATTTTCATAACTTACAAAAAGTACATGTAAACCTATTCATTCAAAATCTTAGTAATTTCAAAGGTTCATACAACAGACATAAAACACAAAACAGGACAACATGCTACTATATTGCTTCCAATATTCTTTACATTTTCTTACTGTCAAACTAAATCATCAATGACAGAAATATGGACACCACCGGTTGATGATGAGTCATCATAATGCACAAACAAATCGCGAAGCTAATCTTAATCAGGCTTAGTTGGCACTCTCATCATCCACACAAATATAACATAGTTCACATTGTATTGACAACGCTGGACTGCATTTGGACTACAAACTAGAATAGCTACAATAAAGTACATATAGATCATATGACATGACATATTGTATTCCACAGAAATGAATTCTAGTCATTTTCAGATAAGAGGATATGCATAAAGGATGTCATTGTTTCGGCTTGAGGTCACAAACAAGTTCCCACCTTACTCTCACTATCTTATGCATTCTGTCCTTCCTATGCTTTGATTAGAGGCTGAAACTTGAGCTCAGGTTTTTCAGCCTACATATGAATATTTATTCAACTAAGATTTGCCTTCTTTTGGAAGAAAAAAAACAACACTTTCTCTTCCCTTAAAAGGCCATAGTTCACAGTCTAAACTTTTCTAAATCCTACTTGTTCTTCTTATAGAGGGAATTTGATACTTTGAGCTAACGTTGCTGGTTGGTCTTGTGGGTGTCACAGTTTTGGAGGCAGGTGTTTTCTGTGCATTTTAGCCTTGTGAACTCTACGGCCTGGGAAAATATTTTCATACCCTTATGACCTATAGTGCATAACTCCCACCAGCAGCACACCCAACACACCGCCCATGAGAAGACAAGACAGGAGGAAGGAGAAAGAGGGGGAGAGCGCAGTGTAGGAAGAAGCACAGACAGGGATTAGGACACAGGAGGAATCCCGGAACAGTGAGAAACAGCAACATGCAGGGGAATAAAATGTTGAGAGAAAGAGGAAAGTTAATGAGGGGGCAGAGAGAAATAGTATTTGGCACAATGTATAGATCAGAGAGCTTTGAAGGAGAGCGCTCTGCAGTCATGCAGTCCAGTTGCATTGATAAAACATCCCCTTGTTTTGTGCTTGTTTCTTATTATATGCTAAATTCTTGGGCAGTAAAAGGTTATCGTATGCTATGATTTCATTAGTGGCCAGATTGGAGTTATGGATGACTGTGAAGCCTTCCAGACACGTAGTGAAAGGAACGATTTCAGTTAGGAAGAAAGGCTCACTGTTGCAATTGCCACGCATAATGTTCAGACACAAAGACTTTCACTTTCAAATCCATTTACTTTCAAACATGAATTATGAAAATGAAAAGAGAACAGGCTATTCATTAAACGTCCCAAAAGAACGGGAGTGGTTCTGATTTTCTTGGACACTTCTCAGCACCAACCCTCACAGCCGTGTATTCAGGAAGCTGATCATAGAGCTTGGGTTGATGGGGACAATTGAAAGATGTCTTTAGAGCGGGGAAGTGGACGTAATTGGACTGGAGAATACAGTGCAGGGAAATGTGGTGGGAATAATTTGTGGTTCGCTAATTTAAGTGCAGTGCATTGGTACTGGTAAACAGAAACATCACAAGACACTGGAGTATAAATGCTCTTGTGGAGATATCCCTTCTGTCAGTATTGGTAGGTCTTGTGTATGTGACATATATGTGCACATTAAAATATACTCACATCCCAGCAGGGACAGACACGCTTTACATTGTGTTCTTAATGTCTCACAGTGCAGTCTTCAGAGACCCAGTGTACTCAGGATGAACACCATGGATAGCAGCACAGAAGGAAGCCAAGGTAATCTTTGAGTGCTTGGAAATGCTCTAGACAATTAGCCTCCCTGCATTAGACAAACAATTGCCCATAAAAGACAACGATGCCAAAACATTTCATGATGTTTTATTACGTGCTCCACCCAAAGTTAGTGAGCGTTAACGTGTTTTGGGAACGATAAAAGGCTGCCTGGATGAACTGCAGAATCGTTTTTTTCCTTGTCTTGATGCAAATTGGGAAGGATGGCTCACAGAAAAAGTGAGTCCAAACCTTCTTTTCAAGTGTCATTCTACTTCCCTTTCATTAGTGTATGTCTCTTGACTATTTGGTACCCTTAATGTAAAGGCAATAGTTTCTTTGTTCACAGATATTGGTTCATACAGCTTTTCTTATCAAAATGCTTTTGTAGTGCTTTGTTCTCTTTGCGAACTGAACTGGTTAGACACTGCTTCAAGGGTAGTCTGAGCTTTAAGTTAATTCTTGGATGTGTGACTAAGGCAAAAATATCATCAGGTAAAATCTAGAGTATGGCCAATTTTTAGAAGAAGAAAAAAAGACCTGCATTGGGAGCGAGGATGGACTTGAAATATTAAGACTGGATTGCTTTTCATCATGAACTGCTGAAATCAATCCTTTTTCATTAGGTGAGAGGCTGGGTCAGATCCAATGGGCTACTAATGGCTGGACGACACATCAAGTAAATCAAGTAAAGAGAATAGTCGCCAGAGAGGTTCTGATTTCATGGTATAGTAGATACAAACCTAATCCTATAGCACCAAGAAAGGGTTAAACAACAACATATTTGTGTGTGTTTGTAGCTGTGACTGAATATGCAAATACGTTTGTGGGAGCATTATCTATGTGTGTTCATGTAAAATATATTTATACATTCCTGTGTGTCTCCTCTATCCTCTCACATTGATTATTCAACCCCTGAACTATACTTGCAGACAGCAACAGTGAAGTTCAGACTGGGTTTGAGTTATACATTTCTTTCACTGCCACACAATATTTGATCCCTGTAAATAAAAAATAGCGATAGGCTAATATTGTTTTTACATTCAGATCAACCTGCATTCACAGGTTTAAATAATCTATTTGTGTTTGAATGAGACCATGTCAATAAATAAAGGATGAAAATATAAAATACCCAAATTTAGAAACTTCAATTATGATATGAGCCAGAATTCAACATATGTCAACAAAGATATGATTTCTTTAAAGAAATTATACTCAGATTGCTTCCCCATAGACTGAGATGACCTCAGGTGCTTGTCATAAAACCTCTCCCCTGTTAACAATGCCTTCTGCATTGTATACAAAGAGCAAGGTTTGTAAAACAGCTCTATGAGCTGGCTGGAACTTCATCTGACATGCTCAGCTCACCGGGAGCTGAGGTTTGCAACTGAAATGAAAACCAACAAAACCCAAAAAGAAAAAGGAAAATAAAACAGCTATGAGGTTTTGGAGGAGGGTGATACCCTGCGGCCTCACCCTTGAATCTGCAGCTTGGCAGTGGACCAGTTCAGCTTACTCTGATCACCATCGTCAAAAGGACTCGACACAAACTTTTAAAAAACATCAGGACGTCAGTCCTAAAAACACATTCACATATCACACACACTTATCTTGGTTGTCTCCCCCACCTCCTCCTTTGTGATTCTCTCATTTGATACTGAAATATTGAACAGATATTTGGACATTTCTTTTTTCTATTCATCATGACCCTCTCAATTCCCTTCTATCTCTGTCTTCATCCTTTCCTTCTTTCCTCTTCTTTTTCCTTTTAGCCCACCTTTTGTGGGTTGGTAGCGCGCACGCCCTGCTCGTAAGTGATCCGCTGGCTGATCAGATACTGCGCTGCTTGCGTAGCGGCTGGCGACCCTGTTATGGTAACTTTACGGTTCCGAGTACCAGGAATGAACTCTCCCTTTTTGGAGATCTGGATTCGGGCTCCTGTTAGCTCCTGGTACTCTACCAGCGTTTTCCCTCCTTTCCCCAAAATGGCACCAACCAGATTCTCGGGAACAGCAATTTCAACCACGTCCTTGGCCCCATCCGCCAGCTTCTCTGTTGCCAATAGGGAGGAGGCCATCAGTGGGGATGAAGCATTTAGGTAGCCATTGGAAGCCCCTGTAGCAGCTGCTAGAGAACCCAGGGAGAACCCCCCTAGGCCTGTAGCAGGGTGGCCAGCACTGCCAGAGGCATCGCTAGCGTAGGAGGCCAGTAGGTTAGCTGCAGCAGCAGCAGCCGGGTTAGCACTAGCTGCTACTGCAGCAAGGACCCCAGAAGCAGCTGCAGGGTTGAGGCCCAGGCCCAGGGTGTTAGTGTTGTAGCCGTAGCTGGCCAGTGTGTTGAGGGCTGAGGTGATGGCCAGCAGATCATTGCCAGAGAAGCTGGACATGGCAGCAGGGAAGGCGCCCATTCCTGTCAAACCGGCCTGGCCCAGAAGGCTGGAGGCAGTGGCAGCTGCTGCGGCTGCATTGGGCAGCACCTCGGCCGTATTAGCATAGGGGGAGCCGGTGGGGTTGGAGTTGGCCACTGGGCCCGAGACGTTGGAATAGCTGATGTTGAGGCAGCTGCTGCTCTGAGGGTCCTCCTGGATCTTTTGTACTATGATTTCCACAGCCTTGCGGTTCTGTTCAGGCTCCCCACTGATGGTTACCACTCGCTCCTGCAGGTTGATGCCCTCTGGCTTCTGGGAGAGCTGCACCCAAGCCCCTGACTGCTCCATCACTGCTTTCACTGTGGCTCCACCCTTGCCAATGATCAGCCCCGCTGTGCTATTGGGCACAATCAATTTGGCCTGTAGAGAAATAGAAAGATTGAAGTAGCAATAAAAGGTAACAAGAGAAAGATTTACCAGAATAAATGGTCGACAGAAAGAGGGATATCTTTCACTGAGTCAGAGTACTACACCAGCCCCCGCTTTACTCAGCGATTTGTTAATCCCAGGGGTTTAGGCTGCAGCTGCCACACAGCTCTGTCTAGCTATGAAAGACTGTAGGTAAAAATAACCACATACCCTCACATTTTCCTGACCCTACCAGACTGTGGGTCGTGGCCCAGAGAACAAGTAAGACCAGCGACTAATAAACAAGGTGTCCTGGAAGTGAACTGTTCCTACCACATAGTGACCACACACCCTCGTGACCCTATTGATTGTACAGTATCTCACCTGTTTGACACGGTCGGGGTTGACAGTGGTCTGTGGCTGCAGTATGCTGACTGGTTCCGGTTTCTGTGCGCTCTGGGGCATCTCACGGACTTTCTCCGCAATGAAGTTGTGGACACCGTTGAGGGCTTCGACTGTACCCTGAATCAGACAGACGCGTTCTGTTGTTCCTGTGATGAGAGAGGAGGAAGAGGACAAACACAAGTGATCAGTTACTGTAATGTGCTCTGAGTGGGTATTTGGCAAGCAGATTTGAGGGATTTGCTAGGGGCTGGACTAAAATCTACATTTATATTAAGATGTCTTGGCAATGAAAAATGTTCCTTGACATTTCACAAAGAGACACAATTACTAAGCTATTCCTCGCTTTCTCCATTTACACAATCAACAGAGAAACAGCTGAAAGAAAGAACCGTGCTTGGTTAGCAAGCCACGGGGGTGGGGGGGTGGGGGGGGGTTAGGAGGATTCCTCTTCAATGATGTAACTCTTTCAGTGCTGTAATACTGAGCCTGTCCTTGCCTTGCAGCTCTAATAGACTACGCACACACTTGTTCCTCCTTTAGGCTTCTTTCTACACCCACATTAACGACCCAACCGGCATTCCGTTGCCATGGTAAAGGGGCCGAGCCGTGGAAACAGGTGATGCAACAGCGAGTCCTTTATACTTGCTTGCACGATTTTTAAAACACTCTCCCTTTTGTATCAACCTTCCTGCTTGCTCTCTTTAACATCATTTTACTGTTCTTTGGTCAAAGAGAATATGAAATGTCTCCCGATTTTCTTAGATGACTTAACAGACCACATAAATCGGAATAAGGCAAATATTTTAGTGAGAGGAAAGTGTCACATTTACCCCATTGATTGAGTAAAATTTGTAAATGGGAAAGACCAGCTAATAAGGTGATCTTGAGTCTGAGAAGCGCTGCTCTACTTCATCTTTGGAATTTCCATCTCTAATTCAATTGAATCTCAAATTACAAGATTGGGTGACACACACGTCTGCATCTGTCCTCCTAGCCATTTATCAGCACTCAGGAAATGCTGAAATAAATCCAGGGAAGTCAGTCAAAGTCAGACCTGAGGCTTTATACCACAGACACGTCTAATAATGGATTTAAACAGTCAAAAGGTCAGTTCAAGCATAACAGGAAAAGCAGTAGGAAACTCTAATTGGGCAAAATGGGGGAAAGAGCACCTGACCTGTAACTGACCTTATTTAATTAGTTTCCTAGTTAAGTTCTTGATAATAGACATACAGTACTACATAATGCACGAAGAACATTAAATAAAACTGTTGGAGATACAGGTCCAGCACATTATACCCTATTTCTGTCACCTTATTTTTACTAAAAGTGACCAAAATAAACAAAAATACAAGACCAACAAGCAGGCTATAAATGAAATCTCTTGGAGCTTCGGAGAGAAGCACAGTTGGCATCACTTGGTGTTATTGTGCTGCACCTGCCCATCATTCTTTAAGTGACAAAGTGACAGACTGAAGCCTGCGAGTACAGGCACTTGACCTGCTGTAGATCTTTCTGTTGGCACATGCATTCATCATAGAATATTATTACTAACGTTTCAAAATGATAACAGATAGAATTCAATAAGTCAATCGCACACATGAATCTTTCTAAGCATTGGCTGTGGTGGACATTTTCAAAAATGCGCAAAATCCAGGGTCAGTTGTTTGAAAATGAATCAGACAAGATAAACTGTGTTATTTCCTATTAAGCCTATTCCCTGTCATTTCCCATTGTTTCTATTAATGGTGAGTATGCTGGAGGAAATGATAAAAGGATATAATTCTTGTGTATGAAATGATCTTGGATATGCTGCCAGAATACAAACAACAGGCACAAAATATAAAATATGAGGAGGTTGCAACAAATATGTGTGCAAAACCTAATTTCACTGGAGGTAAACATAAAAAACTGCAGCTTGCAGACAGTGATTTCACCTTAGTCTGACTTACTGGAATTTACTTTGACTGAGAAATCTCTTACCTTGCCCTACCCCGATGCAACAAATTGTAAACTAGGCCATCTTGAGTGACGCAACACGTCCTTAGAAGACATATTGCCTTGAGTAATCATTGCTTTTTATTCACTTTTCTAGCATTCATCGCTGGGCGAGTAGGTCCCTCTACTTCGATTGGTACAGCAACCTCTAGTTAAACATCTCTGCATTTAGAAAGGTCTTCAAGGAGTGACAGTGCTACTTCCAGGTCAGTTTATCAGGCAGAGACCATGATATATGACTACAACGTTTGATGACCATAAAGAGGATATGAAACTATCTGAATGTTACATTTTTATTCTCCACCCTTTTCACTTCCTGAATTGCTTACATCAGCTTTTGCCTTCTGTCTCTTTTAGAGGGTGACGAATTTCATAATAAAAGCTCTGGGCTTTGAGTTGCAATATGAGTTAGCTTGTCCTCTTGTTGGCAGGAGGGGAGAGAAATGTGTCAGTGCCCCTGAGAGCACACATCTCAGCCTTCAGCTTTCCCCAAGAGGGCAATGACTCTCAGGTCTTCTATCTTGATCCTGAAGTGAGAACGTTTCAATACTCCTGTCTTGTTGCCTGAGCTTTTCTGTGATGGGAATCTGCCTCTGCCTTAGCTTGTCCAAATCCTTTGTCTGATATATTCAGATTGTTAGCATGCCACACATAAAGTATCACCCATAATTACTGTCATCACATAAGCAGATTTGTAAAGTAATTATTCACACTACAAATTGAGCTGGAATGTTTTTGTTGGAAATCCCAGTGCTGAATATATTCATCACGTCACGTTGTTGCCATATGGCATGCTTTTCTAAAATGTAAACACTGATTTTAAATGTGGGGATCTTTTGCGGCATGCTTTTTATATCCAGTAAATCAGAAACAGTCTCCCCGACAACTTTACATTACATCACAGCTTGACCAGAGGTTTCAATCATTCAACAATCACTGTTGCTATCTTTGAAAAAAGGCAGTAAACACACCATGCTTATCATAGACTTTTTCTGGCATTTAGTATAGAGAAATAAGCCATTAAATTACAGACTGGTTTGCTTCATATACCTGGTCCTAATACACTGTAAGACAGACAAGTAATGCTTGTTACCACTAAATTGTAAATGTAGGCAGAAACAGGATACTGTGGGACCTTTTGGAATAATAGATAGCATCATTTAGGACTGCAGTAATGTAGGATCTGATGTCTGTGTCGCATTAAAATACACCAGGGATTTTACTCTTAGGAGGAGTACTGACACAAAGTGCAGTCTTCCAGGGTAGGACTTTGATCAGAGCTTAAAGACTGCAATAGTTTGAATGCAACTCACCAGTGTCTTTTATTAGACCCTCCCTGACTCCTAAATGCCCACAAATGCCCTCCAGTTTGTAATGCAGGCGTTCGAAATGTGTAGTCTCTAAACCCAAGCTGAGATAACCCTGATTACATCATCAACTGTTTTCTGAGTACTACTCCTTGTGACGAGTAAACTGACCTCCATGTGTAAAATTGGTGGAGTGCCCCTTTAGGCCATTTTCACATAGAACCAGGCGTTGCGGCAATTCGCTGCAGGGTTGTGCAGCGGTGTTGGAGTGTCTAATACTAAGCAGCAATCCCAGCTTGAAGACCGATACAACCCAACCCACTGCACGGCGATTAACGTCTTTGTACTCCCTCGTGGCAGGGATGAACAGCTGATGTACAGTCATCACGGAGTAAACAGCTAATGCTACGATGCTACAGGTAAACAAGTTCTTCTTCACCTGGGCGTCTGCCAGTCTGATCGACGGCGTGATTGGCTGCCACAGTGTGACTTTGGGTTGCGTTTCTCCAGGCCGCTGCGTTTTTTTGCGGCACCTCCTGCGGCCCTCACCGCCACAGCCTGAACGCAGTACCCCGGTTCAAATGAATGGGAAAACCGGCGTTTTCACCGCAGCGCCTGATTCTATGTGAATTCTGCCTTAATCAACTGACCTTTGCCAATCACAAAACAAAACATGCAGCAGTGGGTTGCAATAACACATCCAGTACTGTGCTTGCAGATCGGGCAAACAGAGGCCCTGTTTACACCTGGCATTAACATGCGTCTTGGGTGATCCGATCACAAGTGGACAGCTCTAAGTACAGGTGTAGTGCACCCAAGACACATTGAGGACGCATTGAGATCCTATCGGCCATAGCTGGCCCAGACCACCTCCGAATGTGGTCTGGGCCAGCTATGGCCACATTCTTTTAGCAGTGTGTACACGAATGTGTCCTGGGCCTCACTGAAGGACCGCCTACTCAACTGACGTTCTCTGCGTAAGTGAAAGTACGTACTCACTACCAAAGCAGAGAATGGCCGTGCTTGCAATTTTTTTTATTGCGTTAGCAATTTTCTTTATTGAGTTCATTATTTTGTGATCTCGAGAAAACAAGCTTTGTTATCGAGATAATAACCCCTTATCATGAGAAAACAAAATGTTGTTTCCTTTTATTAGCCTACTTATAAAGTTTATCAGAGATCAGGAGTGCCATGCCAGCATGCATAGATGGCGTCTTGACAACTGTAGCAACTGATTTAAGCTGAAAATGTCAGGTCAAGCAGTAGCCATTGCATTGTGTCTTTCTGTTAGAGATAACATTCATATAAGTCCTTGTCATTTAAGAAGACTACAAGATAAATTAACCCGTTATCACAAGAAAACGTCCTTTGTTATCTTGAGAATTAAAAAAGAATTGCAAGCACGGTTGTTCTCGGCTTCCATATGCAACAAGAAGAAGAAGCCACAATAAAATAATTTTATTTATTTATTTATACTTTTAATTTCCAGCAGACTATGCACGGGAAGTGCATTGCTGCCTCCCGTCGGTTAAAAACAACAACGCATTTGGTCTTTGCCAACAGAAACGATGTACGTGTTTATTTGCATATAGAGCGGGGAAGTGAGATCCGATCACAAGTGGTCACTCGAGACGCCTGTGGAGACGCATTCTAATGCCAGGTGTGAACTGACGTACATAGAGCTGTCCACTTGTGATCGGATCACCCAAGGTGCATGTTAATGCCAGGTGTAAACAGGGCCAGAAGGGCTTACTACATTAGCACCGTAAAGCAGAACAATCCTTCAGAATACTACAGTGTACAGTGTAGAGTAACAACAACTCTTCCTGGCAACCAACTTCCACCAGGAAGGTTGTTGTTCACTGGAGGCACAGACATGAATCTGGAGAGGCTGCAGTTTGCCTTAGTTGAAATCCCTGCCCATGATGTCATCCTAAACAGAAGTGATACTGTCCTATAGGGAGCATTAGTGAGTATATACTTCATATGGAGATATGGTTGAAAACAACAAAGTGTGCCTTTGCTGTAGTTTCTTTGTCTGGTCTTTTTTGAAGGAAATACCTCACCCTATACTATATGGAATAGTGGTCTTTTTCCAGTATGTGGTCACGTATTGTGATTGATATTTTAATGATCAGAAAATGGAAAACATACACCCAGTGTTACTATGACATCACAACAGCTTCATCTGTTTGTGCTGTACAAAGTAACTCAATACATGTAGTTGGCTGGAGGCCAGCAGCACAAAGCAAAGGATTTGAAGTTTATGTTCAAATCGTGAACTCCCACGGCTCTCTGCAGCTGCTTTAATATGCAGATGTGTGTAAGTAGGTGTGTGTATGTGCTGAATGCACAGTATGAGTGGGTGAATGCATAGCGGGCTGCATTGATGGGGGGGGGGGGGGCTCGGGTAATCCAGCCATGTTCAGTTCAGACAGGTTCAAACCAAATAATAAAAACAAAACAGTCAGTGCCCGTGTGTTAGGAGGCAAGCATGCAAACAAAGCTTTAAGAGAAGTATGATGTCATCTTATCTGGCCCGAACCCTCCCAACTACCAGGAACCAAATCTGAGAGAAACAGTGAGTGGGGAGGAGGAAAGAGGAAACTTGGCGTGTGTTGGAGCAGCTTGAGTACAGCTGGGAGAGGGGTCATGTCCACAGAGAGAGATTGAAACAGGCTATTTCTGGGCCTCCCCCCCTGTCCCCTCGCTCACATACAATCATGCATCATCCACACCCTTCACTATCTCAACTCATCTATCTCAGTCCGCCACAGCAGGGCCCAGTTGTGCAGTTCCCATCAAGACCTTTGAATCCATGGTCTCATGTCTTACGCTGACAGATGCGAGATGTGAGGTGGGTGGGAGTCTCAGACTGAGCCATCACAGAAAGGATTGCAGAGGAAAATGGCTGCATCGGTTGTTGTCCCCTGATTTCTCTAGTGTGTGATTGTGCTGTAGTTGGAGTGTGCTCAGGCTGCCGCAGGATGAGAGATGAGGGCGTGAACTGTTAGCAGTGGCATTAGCATGCTATATTAGCCCAAACTGCAGCTGATTCAACAATGAAGGAAGGTAAAACACATGTAGCTGACACGTTTGACATGCCGAATTGCTGATTGTTTATGAACATCTATACGTTGCTGTTACAAACTTCACCAAGTTGCCAATACCTAATACAACTAGAGTTTTTTAAAGGTTTAGCCTCTACTGACTTCTCGGAAAGCGGCACTCTCAGGTATTGTGCAGTGTACAGTAACAGTCGTTTCATTTTACTTGTGTGAGCCAGAACAACCACCCAATCAAATCCTTGCCAGCACCCTCTCCCTGAACTCCTCTTCTCACTCATCATGATAATGAGTAGGGGGATGGGCAGAGCAGGTGGTGGCCTATGAACACATCCACAACCCAAAGACAGAAATAAGGATACATATCACTTGTTTGGTCCTATTCCAATTAAGTAGCCATGATTCTTTCCCTTAAACATAGTTGGCCTTGTGTGTGGAGAATTTCAAGCCATGCCCTCTGAACATGCGTCCTTTCATCAAGACATCAAGTCAATTTTTATTTATATAGCCCAATATACCAAATCACAAATACAATACAGCATACAACACCCTCTATCCTTAGACATCATGGCTAACAGAAACATGGTGCAAGAAAAAGTACAGAGAAAATATTTGCTAGCATATCCTTCTTTTCCTCCCCCCAGTGCTCAGTAATTCGTTGCCACGGTTCAGTCAGTGCAATATATCACATGTAACTCCCAACAGAGCAGGTCAAATTCAAACCATGTTGTGCATTTTTCCTGTCAGCAGTGTGATATTTTGTGCTCTAAATAATCTAAGGACTCTTTTTCAGCTGAAATGGTAGAGGTCGCAGGACACATTCAATGATGAAGGTAGCCATTATGAAGGAAAATGGAGTTCTGGGCAACAATCTTTCTGTGTCTTTGCTGGTAGTTGCTTAAGGCAATCAGAGAACTGACTGTGAACCCTGTAATTTAATCTGTAGTATTTCTCACATACATATTTTGCTATTCATAATCATGTGCACTGCTACCAATTTCCTATCTAAAGAGGTAATTTTATGTTATAAATATATATACAGTAAAAAGTATACTGCTACACAGGGATTATTTGCTTGCATCAGTTATCACAGAAAACATCTGGACCTAATAAGCAGCAAGACGCTCAGCACCTGTTATTTTTCAGCAGGTTGAAGCCTCCTCTGAGGCATGAAGGACAAACACCCAGACTCCTCTGCGACTAAGGCGTTTGTGTTTGAAGGATAAGATGGTTCAGTTTTGCCCTCCATGTGATAGGGGTCACCGAGCTGCACGAGCCTCCTTCTCCTGTTGCCATTTTTTGAGTGAGACTCTCCAGCGCAATTAATGCTTTCGGTATACGCTACATGTCCTCTGCGTCAGAGTTTGTGCTCATTTTCGGGGGGGGGTTAAATGGCAGCCCTATGCAATTTTTCCAGAAAAATGAAACAGTTCTTGTAATGCACTGACATGAAACCGAGCATACTATAAAAAACCTGCAATGAACTACCTAGCCAAGCAACTAAATTGGAAACTGAGATTGCCTGCAGACTTGAAGGCTGCGTCTGACAACTAAAACATCTACACGCATGTTTAGTCCCTCAAGGACATAAGGGTAATCAAGTTCAAAGTGTTTACGAATGCCGTGTGATTAAAATGGACTGCAATTATTCATGGGAAGCCAAATGAAGAGGACATATCACATGCTCTCTTAAACCAAAGCATCACTCCTTCAGCTGGGCAATGAGTCAGACTCCTCTCATATCTATAAGCCTTTATGCTCATCGATTTTAATTACTGAGGGTTCATTCTTACCTGGGTAGAAGTCTTTGGATTTGGACAGCTTAATGGTGGCACCCGTCTCTTTCTGCAGTTGTACGATGGTCTGGCCGCCCTTGCCAATTATAGAGCCGGCTGCATAGCTGGGGATCAGCACCTTCAGGAAGTACTCACCCTCCTCTGGGGGAGAGACACACAAAGTGGGAAAGGGTCAAATCTCGTAAAGTAGTTCTGCACATCATCATATACACCATACTAGTACCCAAACCCCAATACCCCGAACAAGCAAAAATTCACAATGGGAATACATAGCGTTGACATATATGGGGAAAGGCAATAACATAATGTGTTGTTGTAATTGTGTCTGTATTCCTCTGGCAAAGATTTTGCCTTTTGAGTTCTTTGTAGCTTTCGGTGCATTCACATTTTATCTCAGATTGGTGACATGTTCTGTGTCCTGTCCCAGATTTCTTGTGGAGTAAATGATGACCTCCTTTCCAGTTTGCAGAGGTCTAATTTTAACTGTTTTCAAGGAGTTTTAGCCTCTGACTAAATACAAAGCCAGGTCCAGCGTTACTAATAATTCTTCACACGTGAATAAAAGGAATGTAGAATAGAGTTCAATCTGAATGCAAAACGTAGCCTGTGTTTTCTGAGAAAGAAAGTTACACGCAGAGGACTAAATGCAAACACACAGTCATTATCCACACAGTTCATGGATGCCAATACAGAGTGATCCTTCTTAATTAACAGACGTGAGAAGAACATATGGGAACCAATCCCACAGATTTGCTCAAAGGCTATACTGCCAAGATGGTCTAAATCTCCTCCATTTTGGAAGGGGCTTCTGTGGCTTACAGTGGCTTGTAGCAGTCAGTGATTGACAGCACATCAGTTTGAAGAATTTACAGCCAAACATGTTTCTCTCTTTCAGCTGGGAAAGTTCCTTTTCCTACCATGCTAATTAAGAATTAATCAGCACCAAAGTGGGCAAAGTGTTTGTCCAAGAAAACCCTGATCACATTGAGTGCGCTAATCTAGTAAAAAGCAATCAACCACATATTGAGTTTGGACCTGAATACAATTAAAGAACCTGCCAACAATACGTCAAAAATATTATATTTATAGATGTGGAGCGGCTGTAATTCCCGACTGAATTCCAAATATTATCAATGACATCATGGTAAACACTTGGTACAGGTGCGTTCTTAGCACTGATACAAATAATCCCCTCCGCATGCTGATTTCGATGCAATGACGTCATGTTCGATCCTTTTCAGCTGCCTCAAGGGTGACGTCACTCCAGCGGGCAGAGATGTAAAAAGGCACTGTCCATCTTTGTAGGACGAGATTTCTAATACGTCTTCAAGTGTAGTATGATACAGATGTTTGATCGCCGATGCCAAAGCCTGTCACCATGTCGCTGCAACCTATGTTTTGTGGAGGGTATCGAATGTGGGGGCTTGACCGGCATGGTGGGGAGGAAAGACGGATGGATGGAGGTGGACCGCCCTGCACTGAGACCAACCTGTTGCCTCAGTAATGCACTCATTAGATTCAGATGTGAATGAACATGGCACTGTGACATTAAGGAATTTCACAGCCTACATGTTAGCTCCTCTCCTTATTGCATTAATATGCCCCTCATGTTCCATTCAGACACAGGCTTGTTTTCGTGCACATCACCCATAACCAATGGCTCTGACAAATATACAGACAATGACATGATTGTTAATGGAATTCACTTTTGATTTAGATCAATTAGCCATGTTTGTGGAGACAATCCCAAATCCCAGAACATATTATACTCACATTTACCTGAAAGCACAGACATGAACTGAAAATTTACACCACCATGAAAAGCTAGTAAATATGTCAAGTGCTGGTCAATATGTAATTTTTTTGACAACATCGTACAAAAAAGAAATAGGAGATAAATGTTGTATGTTCATCTCTGGCCATTGTCTGTTCTTTAGATTTCCGTGCTATATTACAGTCAGCTCTCCGCTTATCTCACAATGAATAACAATAAAATGACCTTGGTGAAAATATAAAGATCATGCATGTCTGACACGGTCACCGTAAAGCTTTGGAGCCCTCACTCCTACCACGAGATATCTGATACCGTAGCCACACAAAGAATTTAATTTGAATGATGCTGATTGCAGAATCCAAACATCCAAAGACCTGTTGTTGACAGACAAGCCAAAACCCACTGCGTAACTTTCTGCTCATCTTCAACCAGAGTAAACCCAGCAGGGGAGGAAGCCACTAAGATTCCCTCCATCGCCCTAACAGCCACGTTTGCTGTCATTAGTCAATAATTAATTCTGTCCTAGTGTCTGAGATCACAGTAACAGGTTTTAATGGCGTCATGTGGTAGAGTAAACATGGCAATCTGTTGCTGAAATCCGCCAGGGAACGGGAGCAGTGGGGCACATTGGGAAGCTGAGCCAGTGGGGTGTTAGTTCAAACCCCTGCTTCCAATGCTGGAAGGATGGCTTGGAGCAGAGACACGGACGCTGAGCCAAATGTGTGTAGTTAAGTCACTTAAGGGGGGTGGGTCAGGAGGAAATGCCTTGTGACCGTCCTCCCTCCTCCTCACTACCCCTCCAAGTACCCATTCTGCATTTCAATGGACTAACATGCTGATGACAGGCAGCAAGGACGATGGAACAAAAATGAGCAATAATGGACAAATGAGCTTTAGGTGTATGAAATTGCACGTAGTCTAGCATGATGGATAAATTCAACAAGTCAAACAAAAAGAGTGTGAGGCTTACCCATTCTGAGATCTGCTGCTTCTCAAGTCCTCTGTCAGATCGCCATCAATGCCGGGGCACAATCTCTAAAGGGGATCTTAACATTAGCCTAGGCATAGGTGCAATGGTAGTGTTGAGGAATGCGGCCAGTCGACTTTTTCACCGAGGTCTAATTCATCAGTGGGTGCAGAAAAAGAGATTTCACCGCAGCATCCGAGCCATGCCTGCAGCTGGCCAGAGCCTCAATTGTCTGAGAAAATGCTAATGCAGGCTCTCAGTGTTTTCAGTGAAAGACGGCACGCATTGTTCAAGCCTGCATCGGTTTGAAGGGGGGGGGTCTTCCCTGCCGCATCACCCTTTTCACTGCTCTCATCCATATTCATCGAGTGGCCTGTCCGTCTGCAGCAGCACGCAGGACTGACACCTTGCTCGGCCAATGGGTAGCCTCCTCCCTCCAGCACGTCATGTCCCCACCCCCCGATGTCGGTCCCAAAAAATTGAATTTTCTCCCCTACTCCGCCTCTTTTGACGCAGCACTATAAAGTATGGCAGTCCATTCACTCACTTTTTTAGTGGAAAGTGACAAAGGTGAAGAGGCTGGGGAAGCGGGCTTCAGCGATGAATGGGGAAGCATGTAGAGTGACCTTCAACAGTGGCTGAAGAGGTGTATGGATACCATAAGCAGATGATGAAGGAGGAGTGATCTGAGACAGCGTGCCTTACGCCACCCACCCTCCTTTCCTCATTTCCCCCACCCCCAATCCCTTAGACGGCCATGTTTGAGAGGGCGGAGGGGCTCATCAACCATTGCAAATGGCAGTGCCGCAGAATGGTGGAGGGGGGTGATGAAGCCAATCACTACGCCTATAAATCTTACACCGAGAGGTATCTTAGTGACTGCATGTGTGTAAAAACTGCAATGTGCATGTGTCTGTGTGCGCACACTAGGGGTCCAGCTTCATATAATAGTGCTTACCAGGGAAAAAGGAACTCCTGTTTTTTCCTGGCTGATGAATAGTTTCATCCACAATCAAACCCTAATATCGTGGCCCATTTGGTTTTGGAGCAAATGCCTTCCAGAAGATTCTACCAGTCTCATTCATTGAGAGATGCTCTAGTATATAGACACAGCCTCCCTGTAGACTCCACTCCCTCTCACAGTCCATCTATCTCTCCTTTTCTCTCCGCTTTGCTCTGTCTTCATTTCTATCGCTCTCTCATTCTCTCTTTCACCGCCACCTGGCAAATTCACAGTCCGCTCACGTCACATCGCTCTGCAAGGGCACCTGTGTCCTTCCCACCAAAAATTTAAAAAAAAATACAGCTCACATTCCTGTGCCAACCTTTCCATTAGCGACATTACAAGATCATACCTAATCCCTCAGCCACACAACCTTTTGGAAGGTACATGCTTGCCAGCAACATGGGCTCAGAGTATGGGTAATTAGAAAGAGAAATGAATGAAAGATGTTCATTTTGAGGAGAGAAGGGCAATGCTGATAAAAGAGGAATAATTTCCCTCATTCAGTGTCCGTAGCTCTTAATGCACAACGAGGGGCTCAGCTTTGAAAGAGCACAGGCTTTCTTCTCTTTGTTGTAACTGCCAGTCATGTTAATGATCAGTTCGGTAGGAATAACGTGATCAATATCAGACGTAGTCGAGGGGGTTGGTGATTACAGGGATGGCTGAGGATTATCAGGCTGTCTACCACTATTGCCAGACAGGCTGTGAATTTGCAATGTTACAAATAATGCATGTAGATCACATGAAATGGGAGGTGATGCTAACACATTGCATAAAGCACAGGGTGACAAGATATTTATGAAACATCTGATTTGTGTAGGAGTCATTACAAATGTCTAAATGTGCATTTCATGTGACCATATACAGGGAGCTTGTGTTCCTGGGCTCAGCCTGTAGTGCTGCAGTCCAAATTAGCCTCAAAGATCTGCACTTTTTTTTTTTCAAACTAGATACTCATCAGAATGACCAGAAGACTGACTGCCATTTCACCTCTGTAAATCCAATTTTGGCAAGCTACCGCATATGCTAACACCTTAGGGAAAATGCTAAGCTAACTTGTACCATAGAAATGTAATTTTTGTTTTTGAATAAAATGCCTTAAATACATTTATAATGATTTTGGAGAGCAATAAAGGGCCTGTAGACTGTTATTACATAACATGAACATAGATGTTGCTTGGCTCAACTGTTCAGGTCAAACTATACATTAAATGAATTGTACATGTGAGAAATACTCATTTTAGTAATTGCATAAACCAGTGGTTCTTAAATCGGTTTAGCCCCAGTTACCATTTCATATGTATTTGGATGTATATACAGGTTTTATAGGGAAGTAAGGCAGCCATTTTATTAATTTGTGACACTGCCAGGTCAGCATTAAAAGACTTATTATGAACATGTGTGTTAAACGGCAACCATAAATCTGCTCTTAAAGGCCTGACAAAACTAGCTTCTATCTCTGAATCTCAACATTCATTTTAAAATGTTCATCACAGGTCGTTGTGGTGGGGAAAAGTATATTGCATACCACATACTTCATTATAATTTACAATATAAAATTGTATTTGTAAGACATTACAAATGGGATTCTCTCATTGTTTTCCTTGATTAAGTGAGTTTTCTACACAGATAGGATCTTGTTTAGGAAGCCATCTGGAAGGCAGCCTCTTCAGAGTTAGACCATCATCAGGATACGATTCATTGTGCAGCTCCAGATTCTAGAAGTATAGTGGGGCTGTGATACAGAGATGCCTTAAAAGAGCATGGAGTCAGGCTGGTAAAAAGATGTGTAATACCATCATTGAAATGACAACAGTAAAATGTCTGTGTGAATTATGTTTTTTTTTGTATTTATTAAGATTTGCCAAATGCAATTTCTCACTGTCTAGCCATTCATATCACCTGGACACTGGATGGGAAGATCGTGGTGAAGTCTCTGTGCTACAGCTGGATGGTGAGAACTCTCCTAGAAGCAGGAACACCATGTGACTCCTCTGTTCTACAGTGGTTTTAGGGGTGTTAATGGAAGACATATGGGGGCTGAATCTGCACTAAAATACTGTCTGGTGGCACAAGGGTCCCTATGTGCCTTGCTGAAATTACATTTCTGAGGTGCAGTGAGGTGCAGCAAAGACGCGCTCATGCTGTTAGAAATAGGATATAATGCTGCTATCATGGAATGGCGGGGTGTCTGGGACACAAAGACAGACAAAGGAAATTTCAGTAGCATATGGTGAAGAAACTGCCTGTTCTCCACGGACGTCTAATTAACATTAAGTTCTTGAATAAGTGGTCCCTATGAGCTGCAGACCAGAACAGCTGAAATAAGACGTACAGTAGCTGGCATACAGAATCAGCCGTCATCCTCCCTGCTGCACTCCGACATCTTACTGATGAGTAATAAAGCAAGTGTGCACACACCTCCTTGTTGATTCTTTATTGGCTGCCACTATTTCTCCTCCAGAAAAAGAAATCAGGATCAATTTGCTAAAATGGCGCTGTAGTGTTTCTGTAGTTCTCACTATTCTCACTACTCCCTGCTTTTCTGTGATGTGCTTGTAACATTTCCAATCTGTTATTATCCGTCAGTTTTAATGTGTGGGTTTAGATTATCATGCAGGGATGGATGGAACCAACCACTTTTCCCCAAAAAGGTCCTAATTTGTCAACATCTTACTCCACCCAGCTCTGCTCGTTAAGCACTGGCATGTTTTTGGTTTTACTATTTCAGAATTGTAATTTTACCATCATACAGTGTGCTAACAGTTCAGACAGCCTAAATGCTGGTATGGCAAACACCATGACAGGCTAACAAAAAATACAAAACAGATGCTGAGATTTGGCTTACCCCACAACCTATAAATAACTTGACTTTGAATTCCTATCAAAGTCAAGTTATTTATAGGTTATAGGTAATAACTTGACTTTGATAGGAATCTAGGCTGCAAGAGGTCATGAGTGGGTATCCTTCTAGTTATACAGGGATGTATGACTTTCACTGGATGGCTTTCCTGTTTAACTCACCCCAACATTTGTACTTTAAAATGCACACTTAACTTCTGACAGTGTTAATTTGACAACTCTAAATCAGCATCACTTCAGCCCTGAAGCAAAAGGAATATCCCACTAAAATCTCCCAGATCACTGACACCAAATCTACAAAGTCCACCATACAAGTGAACACAAGCTGTTCTTTTTTGTCCATTTCTTGTCAGTGTTCACAAATCAGCACTGAACTGTCAGAGGGTTATTGTGAACACTTCTTCTTTGTAATATTAAAGCCCCTGCACACAAATCACCTCTCCACTCAATGAAAGACTTCATGACAAAGCCTACCTCCAGATGTGGAGCAGAGAGGTGATTGGGTTCAAATTCAAAGCTGACCTGAGCTGAGGCCACTCGTTCAGTCAGGCTGCCTGCATGCTCTCCCAGCTGAGATATGCAGCATATGAAGTAACAGTCATAAACGCAGTCAGTGTTTCAAAGTGCCAACTGCACAGGTGCTGCATGTTATAGCCTGATATGCAGCCCAAATCTGCTTCTATGCTGCACGTACTTTCTTTGCATGCAGTGGGGGGATACTGAAGGCAGTGTTTTGCTGTTAAACTTCCACCAGTGCATGCAAAGGCTCCTACAACAACACATTTGACTTCATGTGGGGGAGACTCGGTGGATGAGCTGCTTGTTGTTGTGTATCTCTCTTACCTCCAGTGTTGGTGCGCTTGGTACAGCCGGCCTCCTCCGCCGGAGTTTCCAGCGGTCGTTTGCGGGAGTCCGGGTTATCAGCCTCCATGAGGGGCTGCTGCAGGCTGTGGAGGTTAGGATTTGAGTATATCCCGTTATGGTCCACGGCTGCTCCGCCACCGGCCATCATCATCTTTTCCCCCGGAGCTGTAGATAAATTTGCGCTATTCCCCCCTCGCACACACAGCGCCCTCACCACCACATAGCCTGATAACGCGCACCGCGATACGAACGACAAGTTTTGGTGGGCTCGAAACGGTCTCAAAGGGATCAAAATGTCAGACAACACCGGGATCAGGGTCTCCTCTTTCCGCTGCTCTGCTGCTCGTCCAGCGCGTCCCTCACAGAGCTAAATATAAAAATCCCATTGAGTGAAATGCGCTCATTTAACGCGCTCAGCGCCGCTCCAACAGCATGGTCCTTTTATTGTTGACGCGCAAAACAACCCCGCGCCTTAAAACCAAGCCGATCAGCCATTAAAACAAGTGCAACAGCTTCGCAAAGGCAAGGCGCAGGAAGACAGCTTTCTTAAGTCATTTTCACGTCATGTTTCTCTGTGAAGTCCTCCGTGTGATTAAGTGCAGCTGTTGTTATTGTTGCCTTTGTAGTGCAAGAGGGAGAAATATAGTTTGAGAGCTCCTGAGAGGACTACAGTGCCACTGACCGGCCGAAAGACGAGGCCAAAAAAAGCAAAGATCCATCTGATGTTGAGCAACTATATGGACTGAAGCCACTGCTTTTTCATTTTTATCTCACTGTCTCTACACAAATATTTGAACTGATTTGACCTCCTTTTATAGTTTACCTACATCGCTTTTCTAGTTTGGTTTTTCTTCACTTTTTCTGAACCTAAAAATAGAACACCTCAGGTAAACTGATAACAGCACTTTATGATTATGTAACACTAAGCACTGAAAATCATGTCTGCATTAAGTCGTCTGATCTCATGTTCAGTATTAAAATCTATTCCACTTATATTTACTTTTCTAATATGATAATTTAAAAAATACACACACACACACACACATATATGCCAATGGTGCACTTGTTTCCAGCACAGTTCTATTTATTTCTGGAATTCTCTAGTAACAACAGGTGTCACTACCCTTAGGCACATTAGAAAGATGAAATAAGAAGTGAAACATTCTGAAATTCAATATGAAGTCAAATTAATTACACAAATAAAGAACACAGTGACAACATAGGCGACAAACAACAAACACCGTGAGAGTGTATAGACCCAAGTGTGTCATTTATTATCTGCAAATTACTGTACACTTTCTACAGCCTCATAGCTTAATGTGAGCTCTCACACAGGGTTACTGTTTTTGGTGGGAAATGTGATGTTTGATTTTCTAACTAGTGTCTGTCATCACAACTAAATTGAAGTTTGAGAAAATCCTTCACATTCAGTCTGAACCATTGGGACTTACACATGTAAACAAAATGCACTGTTTTAATTAATGCGATGGTGTCTGAGCTAACACTCCTCTCTCTTAGCCGGAGCATCCTTCTCCTCAGTGTCTTGATCTTTGGCTGAGTCCAGCTCGGAGCCAGCTGTCAGCGCTGACACCCGCTGGGCGAGCCGCTCAAGGACCAAATCAGCAGTTCTGGTAAGAGTATGCTGAGAACACATGGAACAAAATAACATAAGATCAAATGACATGTACGTTATTTAAGACAGCTTTGAGGAAGTATGTTGAATTCATTTGTACAGAAGAAATCTCAGCACTGAGCTCTGCTGTAGAAATGGAACAGTAGTTGTCTCACTGGGGATTGTGCTGAGCTGGTAGTGGATGCGTAGGGGTGACAAAGCTGAAATGGTGCATGAAGTGACTTACTTATTGTTCAGTATCAGATCATGGTAATACTTTTTCTTTGGGGTTTGTTAGGGTTGTTGGCCAACTTCAACTGTTCAGTGATAGAGAATGATGCTACAAGAGGCATCACATAGCGGCTGAAAAAACTAAGCAAATGAAAAGCATTTTATTGAAGTATTTGGCCATTATGTGTTTATTAAATATTTGTGTTGGATCTCTTTTAGACTCAAGTTTATATGGTTATTAAGTGAAAATGGATTGTTAGTGACAAATACAGGCCACCACAGATCAAGGGAACAGAAAAGACAAAGCAGGCAAAGTGTAAAATCAGTTCTGTCACTTCTGCTGCAATTTCTGCTGGTGGCCAGTAGAGGTCAGCAATAACTTGATGCTTTTTTCAATTCACCCTTCCATTAGAAATAATATCTCAGTTCAAGAGCATGCTTTTGTGTTGAATTAGTACGCACATGAGCGATCGATGATGCTGATATGCAGCAGGATCAACAGCAGAGAGGCACTGACCCTGACAGGAAGCTGCAATGTAGCTTATATTAGTATCACAGATCACTGTAACACAGCTGTCTGCTACATACATTACCTGTAAGATATGCAGTCCCTTCAGTGTAAGGACAGCCATCTCTCTCAAACCGTCCCCGGTCAAGTCTAAGTAGATGATGGACAGCAAAGGACTCTTGAAGCTCCGCCTCCACTGCAGCTGAAACTGTCCATCTTGTCCTCTCCCTGCCGGCTGGAATTTGTAACAAAGCAGTTCCTGCGTGGCAGAAAGGCAGATAACATTGTCATCATCAAGATCTCACCACATCATTCTGTCATTCTAATACGATGCCTGAAAAGTGACAACAAATGTCCTGTTATGTCATGTTCTAGCATATTCAATTGCTCTGGACCTACTGTATATGTCATTTTACTTCAAAGGTAAGTCTGGTGATATTCTATTTTTTTCTTACTGTAAACAAATCCAATGAAAAGACCAAAACCAACAATGAATGAATCCTGATAACAAGTATTGTGTGTGTATCAAAGCCTGATACATCTTCTTCCTCTGTGCCATTAAAAACACATCAGTGAGCCACGCTGTTGCACTTGGTGACATGTTCCTTTATTACCATGAACACACACACTGTAGTTTATTTTAAATCAATCCTACATACATTGTCCCGCTGCTAGAAATACTCACTAGAGCACCAAATGTGTATTAATCCTCAGCTGAAAATAGTCCCTAGCAAATGCACTATTAAACAGTCAAAGATTTATTTTATTAAAAAGATTTATGTCTTCAGAAGGAATCAATGGGCTTGGAGCCGAGAGCCACAGACAGGCTGAAGAAGTCGGAAAGTAACTTGATGGGATTTATTGACAATATAAAAATCTAGAATATCACCAGCTTTATCCTTTAAAGTACTATTAATCAAGTCCATCAGTAAAGAGGAGCTCTGACCTGCCCATATGTTCCCAACAGCACCTCCTTCTGCCCGTCAAAATCCAGGTCAATGACCAGGGCGCAAAGCACTGCGTCCCACTGGTCACTCTCTGAGAGGCACACAGAGCGAGACAAGCCTCGCTCCTGGACGTCTCTGAGAAAACACAGACACAAATAACACACTGTTCTGACCTCAGCTTAGAGCCATTTTCTCACATAGATGAAGTCTGAGTGAAAATGCACAAAAGTTATCTGATTCTGACCTGTAAACAACTGCCATCTCTATAGTACTGGTTACTAGAAGGTTGTAGCTTTCCATTTCCACACCTGAGAAAGAAAACACACAGTCAAAAAATCATTGAAAATCCTTTACCAAACTTATCCACAGTGATGGCCACACATAAGTTCCACTGCATATCCAAATGAAGAAGAGACAGGCAGGGACACAGGTCTTAAAATGTGAAACTAAAACAGACCAGTAACATACTTTTCTCTCCACTGGGCTCGTTGGGCTCAGTTTGGCAGCTCAGAGGGAACAGCAGCACTGTAGAAATTGGACTGTCAAACTGGAACCGCCAGCTCTGCAAAACCTCTGATAAAAAACACACAATATCCTTTAAACACACACAACACAATAGTCCTACAATATATTCATGATTACTGCATCTTTTAGTCTTTTAATACAGAATCAAGATGGAAATTATATGAACATTATACATTTTTTTGAAAATCCCATCAGAAAGGAATTTAGGACCAGTCTTCATACTCAAATTGACAAAATAACATTTATTTCTTTAAGGCTGTCACACTACTATTTACTGCAAAGTCATACAGCACAGATGCAATATTGTAATTTTTGTTGTTGATGAGAGTGATGAGGCCTGATTTTAATCAAATGAATGCAGCTCAGTGATACACACTAACCCCAACCATATTGTTACATGTACCGTTGTAAAGTCTCTGCACATCCACGATAAACCCACACAGGTGATTTGAATTATTCCGGCTGATTAGACCTCAGCCATGTCTGCAATCACTACCTATTTACTATGCACTATTTTTACTGTATGTTCCATGGAGTGCCCTCAAAAATCCCTGCAATGGAATGACACCTTAGTGTCCATAGCATGTTGCAGGTTTCTGCTAACAGTCCCACAATTCAATGCGTCACATTTTATACATACAGAATAAATAATACATTTAATGATAAAATGAAGTTTGGCTGAATTCCATTTAGCTCCTCAGTTTTAGGGTCCTGGTACTGTGCATGTTGGCTCACTGTCACGCTATCATGGCTTAGCGGGGATTCAGAAAACAGCCCCGCGTTTAAACAGTGCAGGGGGCTGTGTTGGCGGGGGTACGATCCAGGAAGTCCAGTTGGAGTAAAAGAAATGCTTAAAAGGCTTATCAGATGCCAAAACATTGCAATACAATACAAACAGACAGGATTTTACAACTATCTTATCTTTCGTCACAACAAGGTAACACGTAGGTACGGCATTCACGTTACAAACTAGCTGGATGACGTCAAGTTGCGTGGCAGCAATAGCAATAGCCGCACGACCCTGTGTTGTTTTGACGGAGTGTCCTGCATTGGCACCCCCGCTGCACCACCGGACCGGCTCCAGTCAAATGAATAAGAGGGCTGTATTTTTTCACACAGAGCTCAAGTCTGAATGCGGCCTTACACTTGAATAGAACGGAGCAATCGTTAATGTTATAAGTAACACCTGTACATTTCCTGCTATGATAAGTCAAAATGTGTGCTGTGAAAAAGGCTTGTAGTGAATGAGTGAAGGAGGGTGTGATTTCAGACACGTGGCGCACTCACACAATGTCAGCAGAATAAGAAGAGCAGGAAAACCGACTTATTCCAACTTGGGACTGTTCACCCATTACTCCAAGATGGCTACTCCCTGCATTAGCGTTAATATATTGGGATTTATTTAAATGTAACTGACCGTGCTGGAGGCTTTGCAGCCATTTTGCCACAGGTTTCTTGCCACTTCTGTTGCTCTTTTCACCAAGTGGGAGATACTGTAGCTGTCAGAATTTCCCAATATCTCCAACTGGGAATTACAACTAGGAGGCTCAACATTTTTTCTGACTTGGCTGCTCATAATTACGGTGTGAGCGATATGAGATGAATGCGGGAACCCTCCTCTCAGAACTGTGAGAGTGTACTGGCAGTGCTTGAATGACATCACTGTGACTCTCCTGTTATTTTGTTTGCACCTGATAGGGACAAATTACACCTTTATCCTATTAGTGTATGAGTCCAGTGACCCCACCTTCAACCTTAGCAGAGGTCTAATCAGCCACAAGAGGTGGAAACACCTGTGTGTGTGTGTGTGTGTGTGTGTGTGTGTGTGTGTAGTGCCTTTAAGGTATACAGTGGGGCAAAAAAGTATTTAGTCAGCCACCAATTGTGCAAGTTCTCCCACTTAAAAGATGAGAGAGGTCTCCAATTTTCATCATAGGTACACTTCAACTACGAGAGACAGAATGGGGGGAAAGAATCCAGGAAATCACATTGTAGGATTTTTAATGAATTAATTGGTAAGATTTCTGGCTCTCACAGACGTGTAACTTCTTCTTTAAGAGGCTCCTCTGTCCTCCTCTCGTTACCTGTATTAATGGCACCTGTTTGAACTCATTATCAGTATAAAAGACACCTGTCCACAACCTCAAACAATCAGACTCCAAACTCCACTATGGCCAAGACCAAAGAGCTGTCAAAGGACACCAGAAACAAAATTGTAGACCTGCACCAGGCTGGGAAGACTGAATCTGCAATAGGTAAGCAGCTTGGTGTGAAGACATCAACTGTGGGAGCAATTATTAGAAAATGGAAGACATACAAGACCACTGATAATCTCCCTCGATCTGGGGCTCCATGCAAGATCTCACGCCGTGGGGTCAAAATGATCACGAGAACGGTCAGCAAAAATCCCAGAACCACACGGGGGGACCTAGTGAATGACCTGCAGAGAGCTGGGACCAAAGTAACAAAGGCTACCATCACTAACACACTACGCCGCCAGGGACTCAAATCCTGCGGTGCCAGACGTGTCCCCCTGCTTAAGCCAGTACATGTCCAGGCCTGTCTGAAGTTTGCTAGAGAGCATTTGGATGATCCAGAAGAGGATTGGGAGAATGTCATATGGTCAGATGAAACCAAAATAAAACTTTTTGGTAAAAACTCAACTTGTTGTGTTTGGAGGAGAAAGAATGCTGAGTTGCATCCAAAGAACACCATACCTACTGTGAAGCATGGGGGTGGAAACATCATGCTTTGGCTGTTTTTCTGCAAAGGGACCAGGACGACTGATCCGTGTAAAGGAAAGAATGAATGGGGCCATGTATCGTGAGATTTTGAGTGAAAACCTCCTTCCATCAGCAAGGGCATTGAAGATGAAACGTGGCTATGTCTTTCAGCATGACAATGATCCCAAACACACCGCCCGGGCAACGAAGGAGTGGCTTCGTAAGAAGCATTTCAAGGTCCTGGAGTGGCCTAGCCAGTCTCCAGATCTCAACCCCATTAGAAAATCTTTGGAAGGAGTTGAAAGTCCATGTTGCCCAGCGACAGCCCCAAAACATCACTGCTCTAGAGGGGATCTGCATGGAGGAATGGGCCAAAATACCAGCAACAGTGTGTGAAGACTTACAGAAACCATTTGACCTGTCATTGCCAACAAAGGGTATATAACAAAGTATTGAGATGAACTTATGTTATTGACCAAATACTTATTTCACACCATAAGTTGCAAATAAATTCTTTAAAAATTAGACAATGTGATTTTCTGGATTTTTTTTTTGTTTTTTTTTTCTCATTTTGTCTCTCATAGTTGAGGTATACCTATGATGAAAATTGGAGACCATCTTTTTAAGTGGGAGAACTTGCACAATTGGTGGCTGACTAAATACTTTTTTGCCCCACTGTATGTATACTGCCCACATAAATAATACAACATAGGAGTCTAGCCAAAGGCGCAGATGTGTTCAGCGCCCTCATGTGACAGAGTTGAACCTCTCTGAATCTCAGAGAACCATTATCCTGTGTTTGGTCTCCCTCACCTGGTCCTGTCTGGTTGACCAGAGCCAGTCCAACACAGCCGTTCTGACAACCGAACGCTGAGAGTCGGCGGCCAGCAGGTATACCCAACACATCCAGCCACAGCACACTGCATGGAGAGAGGGGAAACACAAGCATTAAATACATATGGATCATACACACTGGTACATATAGTCCAGCAAATGTGTTGACATACAGTATTTGTTTACAGACAGGACAGTAGTGAAACACCACTTTTATGCCTTCAGCTCATATGCAGTATTGATGCTGTGGTTTTTATGTGTTCTCCATTACAGTGTGTCTTTGTAAATGAGATATGTGGGGTTTTAACTTTAACACCCCCAATTTCCCCCTTCATCACCTCCCATCTGGATTACTCAGAGTCCTGTCCGGGGTATCCGCCAAAGCCCTACTCAGCTGCCAGGGTTCTCACCCGCACCAAGCGCTGGCAGCACATCACCCCCACCCTTATCCACATTTTCAAAACACTCCTAAAAACCTACCTCTTCACCAAGGCCTATCGACTTAATTAACTCCGTTATCCCTGGCAATCATTGCGCTCAATCATTTTATTTATTTTACTTTACTTTTATTTTACTTGTGTTATTTGTTTTGTTTGTCTCCTTATGTGTAAAGTGTCCCTGGGTCCCCTGAAAGCCGCTATAAAAATGCAAGTTATTTTTATTCTGCATATTAGACCCACTGGCTGAGCATGAACAGAATAGTCTAGTGAGGATTTGAGAATAAAGTAAACTGGATTATGCAGGAAAATCATGATACTGATTAACACACAGAAAAAAAGATTTGCACACTACACACAATCAAACAATACAGATACAGAGCCAAAGGGACTAACTTGCTGGGCAGTTGTTGTAGTTCAGGGAAGAGTCTCTCCACTGGCTGCTCTTCAAACTGGTGGAGGGAGGCGTTCTGTTGGAAACAGGAGAGTCAGGCTGAACGATGCTTTGATGTTGATGCTGCATGATGAATCAAAGTGAACGTCTCCTGCAGATATGCAAAACTCATTACCATCTTGTTTTGTCTCTCTTGCTAGGAAAAAAGACTTCCTGTCGCTGTCATCCCTTTTAACCCACGAGTCTTGTATTTGACAGAATAATGAATCTTGTTGTTGTCTGCTGTTTCCGAGGTCAAGGATGAACTTCAGGACTCAACTTTTAAGCCAGCATGGATGAGTGAACATCTACATTTCTACATACAACAGCTGGGCAAACTCTATCTACTGAAGGAGATCATGTGATGTGATCGTACACACACACACAGAGAAGACAATACTAATGTAGTGGTCTTTTGGTATATCTATTTGTAAAATACCTTAAAAGTTACTAATATTAATATTTAATTTAATCAGATTTTTTTTTATGTGTCGATTTCCACAGAAATACAAGGAGGACAAACACAATTGATTCATTTTGAAAAGCAAAAAATGTTACTAAACAAATAAATGTAATTAAAGGACATAAAACATTTTATAATAAATAAATAATTATGATAAAATAATAATTTATGTAAATTAATTACATTATCTACTTTTGAAAATAGGTGTTAAAAATAAATATACTTACACCTGAGAACATATACGCACATAAATAAATATTAACTTACATGCATACATTTATACATAAATATACAGATAAAGAACAGGAAAGGATTAAATCTACATTTTCAGGTTTTGATCAAATCACACACACACACACACTCCCACAGGTTCATCCAGTGTGTGATCTGACCTCTTTGTACAGGTGGATCCTCTGGTCATGCCCGCTGAGCAGAAACACTGTCTCTCTGCCTCCATCGTCACACTGCACTCTGACAGAGAGAGGAAAGGGTGCTGACGTTTACTATCCAGATACTCTGTCATGTTTTCTGTACAGAAGCTGCTGACAGACAATATGGCAGCCATAAAGACACTAAAACCCATTCATGAGAACTTGTATGAAGTCAGTTAAGTCAGAGGTGGAGTTCTTAATAATAGTCATCCATGCAACACTATCAGATCAAGAGTGGAGTATTTCATATAAGACAAAATAGGAGCGACACTTAGGACAGACATTAGATAATAGTGGTAACAGCACTTCATTGCTGCAATAAAAGGAATGTTTCAGTAAGGACAAAATTAAGCACAGCACTAGAATATAAAACGTGAAAATAATACATATATATACTAAAAGCAGTATGCAGCTGTTTGTTTGTTTTTTAAATCTATTATAATCAATAAGCACAATGTGCTGTTGATGTAGAGAAGAGCACTGCAGATAATGGATATGTGTTAAAGAAAGAAATATGTCAAGAAAACAAGCCTTGATGAAGGTGTTGCTGGGACACATTGTACTTTTTATTCATGTCATATAATTGTGTCTATAACAACATTTTCTATTCACAAAGTCGCCTCATAATATGCAGTTGTACATTTTATTTATCACTGACACTACATCTGCTATAGAGACCATGTTTTACACTGATTGGACTGTCACTCTGCTCTGTTGTACTTGTGCAGTATTTTGTCCATTCTGGGATCCTGTAGGAATGGTGACTGGATTTTTTCCCTCACAGCTGATTGGTCAGGAGATGGTTCTTTCATGTTTTGGATCTGTAATCCTGCTCCTTGCAGGTTTGGCCTGCAGCTGTAGTTACCATGGCAACTGAACTCAGTGTGGACTTTGTGTGAGCTATCTTTGTGAGACTGAAAAGCAGGGGTGAACTCCAAAGTTAGCTGCTAAATGCCTCTGCACCTATCATTTATTGTCTATTGGTTCACAGTCCTCTTTCCACCAAATTAGCTCTGGTTCATGAGGAGGGATTTAAGGTTCCAAGGTTCAGGATTCTTGGAACCTTGGTTCTATAATGGCCAGCCCGCGTTTCCAGTTTTGAGTGGAGCCATTAATCAAGGATGCGTTATCAACGGAGGGCGTTGCACAATGCACAACGGAAGTAAACAGTAGGAGCAAGATGGCGGATCGCATTGATTACCTGCGAGCTTTTGTTCTGTTATTACAGATATTTGTTTTTATCCAAAAAACAAGCATGGACCAGCTATTAATGATAAGAAGACGTAGAAGACTATTACCATGTTAGACCAGACTATTGTTTCCTTCTGCATCCTCTCTTTCCCATGGATGTATAAAGAGAACTGGATACAGCGTCGGAGGCGGGGCCCCGTTCATTCCTATGAAAGCTGCTCAGTGGCGCATGAAGCCAAAAAGTTCGACTTCCCGGATAAAAAATTACCCGGATCTTCCACATAGCTTCCGCATTGTGCGGCCCATAGAGAAAACGCACTAGCTTTTCCTTTAACCCCGCCTCCAAACCGCTCCGTCTCAGGCTCACTCACATGAATGGCAGTGACTCTATAACTCTGGATTCGGCTATTTATGCATTTTACAACTTTTAGGACATAATGATTTAAATAAGGGCTATTTAAGTGTTCATACTGGCTAGCTGTTGTACCTCAAAAAAATTATCCGCTGATTTACAGACGTCTCTTTCACAATGTAAGTCTATGGGAAAAAGTCTCTTGGGGCCAGTGTGCATCACGTGACGGACCCGGAAGTTGTAATTACACGGTTTGGCCACTATGTCAAATTGGCTTCAAAGCCTGGCGCACTTCCTGGGGGCTTGCTCTTTCCAACCTGTAGAATATGACATGCCCACTGATGACATCACGTTTCGCGGTTCAGGTCAATGAAAACCTGCTAGTTTTTGGTTCCAGCTGGGAACCAACTTTAAGGTGTGCGAACGTAACAGAACCGGTTCCCTGTTGGTGGAAAAGGGGTGAAAGGTATCACAGCTCAGCAGCAGCAAACTTACTCTGTGTGGTACAGCTGGAAGGGCGTGAACTGCAACTCCAGATTCAGGCAACTCTCTGTTCGGAGACACACACTAACATCAGCATGTGAAACATCTGTTAGAGGGAACACCGTGCACATCAGGACACTGCTTCACTCACGTGCAATAGACTCCAGGTTGAACTCTGAGCCAGGCTCATAGTCACAGTAGATATTCAGGAATGGTGTGGCTTTGTCACCAGAGTCCTGTAGGAGTTCAGCCATAATTAACAATGCTTCTATAATTGTAGAAAGGATTTACAACCCTTACAGTAAATATGCACATGCTATGACTCCTGAACTTAAATATGAAAATACCTTTACAAAAGTGATGCCCACCACCAGGCCTCTTTTGGGTGGAGACTTGTTGAAGGCATCAATTGATACAATCTCTGCATCAACTAGATAAAGAAGACAGGATCAAATCTTTGCAGCATCAACCAACAACCGACATTTGTGGAAGACAACAGAGCTGCAGCACACGTTTCAGCACTAAATTACTCTGAGTTACAAAATGATGAGTATACTTTATACTTCAAATACTGATTGGGCCATGACTTGTTGGTTTAGTCAGATTATTTGAGGCAGAAAATAGATTTTAATTGAAATGTGCTATCTTTCATACTACCACTTTATTAAAAGACTGTTGAAGAAGGATGATTGCAGTTGAACATCAGTGGATAAAAGTTAAATAAACATGGTGTAATAATTATTAACTAATTCTTTCAATAATCATAATAAAATTCAGATAAGTATGGACACTAAATGTAGCATTTATGAAGGCAACCAATATTTTTTATTATATTATATATTATATCATATTATATTATGTTATACTATTACAAAGGCTGTATTAATCGGTTAGCTTTGAATATTTTAGTTATAGTACTTTTGTCTGTATAGCCTACTATATGGAACCAATACCTTTAACATGTAATGAAACTCATTAAAATTCACACATGTATTTAATTTTATTTATATCATATCATTTCGTTTGGATATGTACTTGGGAATTTTCTTTTTTGTTTACTTAGTTTATTTGTACTTCTTTCACTTACAATTAGTATGTAAGCAGTGGCAGGGGAAGTATTCAGGTCCTTTACTTAAGTAAAAGTATGCAATCTACAGAAATGACCTCTGTCAGTGTTGTGCTATGATATACTAAATTACTGAGCTATTATTACTAATGCACTACTGTGTAAGTATCAGTTTACTGTTGTAGTTGGTTGGGCTGGAGGTGCTAATTTGAACTAATCTATATACTGCTGGGTAGTTTAATCTATAATAATGCAACATTTTTATAAGCTCATCATATGTTTCGTATGTAAAATACTAATCAGCAAAGTAACATTTTAAATAAGTTACAAAATCTTTTGTACTTACGGTGTACCAGTACAGTACGTACCAAGTAGGTACAGGGGAACAGTCATGGAATAAGGGGGTAACAATTCAAGATTTTACAAAGAATTTATACTGTAGTTATTTTTTAACTACTGGGTATCTATTCTGTTATTACAGAGTAGTTATGACCTACTGAGTAACAATCTGGACGTTTGGGAGAAATTTAAAGAGAATGTAGCCTATACTGTAGTTATTATACCCTGTAGTTACCCTGTAACTAAATATAACAAGGGGAGAACTACCACAGCATGTCTAACTTACTCTCTAACCACAGAGAACAATATGAGACGTTTGTTTCGATTTGACTTGCCTCAAAACATGGAAGAATATTACATTAACTGCACATTTTGCTGTCAGAAGAGTATATATTAATATTAACCATATGCTATATGATTCATACCTGGTGTTTTATCTTGCTATATTTGTATTTATTTCCTGGGATGAAAGGAGGCTGTGCACAGAGCTGAGAAAAGGTAAGCTTGCACCTTGAGGAGCTGTAATGCTGGTCGAACACAGATGCCAGGGAGAAGACTTTCAACATTTTAATGACTTCAAAATTGTCAACATGTGGTTACACGAAACACAAGTGAGTGACATCTATGGTGGGTGAATTCTGTCCGCCGATGGCAGGCGGAGCCACGAGGCCATAAACGAGCGTCCAGTGAGGAAGTTTGCTGATGAGGTGAACAGCTGAGACAGTGTTCAGAGGCCGACAGTATCCATGACAATACACTGTCCCCTGGACCTTTGTTCCGAAGTAAACGCACAGATGCACCCCTTAGTTATTTTAAGGACTCCAACATTATAAAGGAACAATGTAGTTTGCCTGTTGTTGGTAATAAGGTCATTTTAAAATAAAATCCCATCAGATTTATTAAGTTATGCAGAAGTCATCACTCTATCCTCCCTGAAGCGTGCAGAATTTTGCTCAGTTTTATGGTCATACTGTACCCTGTAATAATAGAATAGGTACCCAGCAGTTAAATAATAACTACAGTATACATCCTCTCTAAATTTCTCCCAAACGTCCAGATTGTTACTCAGTAGGTCATAAACACTCTGTAATAACAGAATAGATACCCTACAGTATAAATTCTTTGTAAAATCCCGAATTGTTACCCCCTTATTCCATGACTGTTCCCCTGTACCTACTTCCTACGTACTGTACTGGTACACCGTAAGAACACCGTACAAAAGATTACACTGTAACTCCGGAGTAATTACGCTGTACGTTGCGGGCTGTAATCGACAGCGTTACCAAAATCACTATAATGTTCTGCTCTGATGAGGCTTTTTATAGAGAAGTTTGTGGGCCTCCATGTTCTTAATGTACTTTAAGTAGATGTTACTGTGTTCAGGTTTTTGGTGAGTACCTGGTATGTAGGTGAATTGAACCTCCTTGGCCACAGGTCGGATTTTTTGCTGCAGCTCCTGGTATCTGAAACACACCACCTTCCCTTTGAGAGTGGCCGCTAACAGCTCCTGCTCCCCGGCCTGACACAGCCCGTAAATGTTACTCTGCGACGGGAAGCGGCTGAAACTGTCTTCCGCGAAGGGATACGACTCTCGAAGCATCCTGCAGGACTGTAACTGAAGTCACTAATTTGCTGAGAAATGTCAAGAATTTAAGGTGTTCATGGCTGTTATGTGACAGCTCTGTTCTCCATTCACATTAGCGTCAAGTTAGCTCAAATAAGAAATACAATTTCCGGTCACTTATTTCAAAATAATAGCGAACACTCGCGACAAACACGAGTGACGCTTGATTCAGTGATAACAAATTCTATTTTATTTTGAAGACACAAATTCAAAGTCTCCGATATTGTTCTGGCTTATTCTCAATAGCTTGACCAAACTATCATGAAGCAAAACATCCGGGTTTGGGAGGAGCTGCGTTCAGGTTTGTCGGATAAATAGCATTTAGCCTAGTGCTCATAAACGGCCCAGCGACGAGGAAAATAAGGCTATTCTTGACAAAGTGCGTTCAAATTAAGAAATGTATCTCCAAGTTCATCAAGTTGGTTTTCTGTTTCTTTTACCGATAGTTTTTTCTGTGTTTTTGTTTGCATGGCTGATTCTTAATTCTGTCGCTGAAACATTGCTCCATGCTGATTGATTTTAAATAAACAGCCATCCACCCACTTACAGAGTGAATTGGGTCACTATTTTCAAGTTATAACAATTATTGTTATACTCTAATTATTAGAATTCATAACATTAATCAATTTTGGACTTCTGACTCTGTAATACAGTCTATGGTGTAGCCTGATGACGCACCGACCTGAGGTACTGAATGTGGCTTTTCTACTTCATGTTGTAAATTGTTGACGGATTCGACGCATCATCTGCATAATCCTGCCATCTACCGGCACTGTCTGTTACATCCCAAATCAAAGCAGTGACTTTCTTTTTCCTTTAAAGGGGATTCTGTTATCAATAACCTGTTGCTAATGATCTCTTATTTTCTGGTTGTATCTATCTCTGCTCACTTATTCTCTTCTTTCGTGCACTTTACTGATAGACATTTATGACCCAGTCTGGCTTTTATCCAAATAAAGAACATTATCATTATTATTATCGAATTACATACTTAACAGATACCACAGCAAACCCTTCAGATACAAGAGTCAAACATGATAGTACAGATCATTCTACGAAACTACAATACTGTAGGTGTTAAAATTTGTAAGTATTTAAATGAATGCAAATACACCATTGTGTGTGTACGATTAATTATAAACTCACCAAACCATAAACACTCTGAAGGAATATGATTAGAAAACAAATGCTTTCATTAGGGCTGCCTATCAAGCAACACCTATACAGTACATCTAGGACCTTATCAGTCACATTAAAGACAGTGAATGATGTTTGTCCAGCAGATGTCAGTAAAAACTCACTCATCAAGTTGTCGAACAGTCTCTGGTCAGCTTTACTCCTGAGAAGACGCAGGCTGGCCCAAAGATAGAGAAGCTAAGCTGCAGCCCGAGTAAAAGGCTGCTGGATTTATATTGATGAAAAGCAAATTTACATGTCCAGTCCAACAAAAATTCAACTTTTTAAAAAAACAATTCATCTTCAACTGACACATGCTGTGAGAAAGATGCAGTTCAAGCTTCCTCAGGAAAGCAGGTGACTGGGATACAACCAGAAAAACACAACACCTTGTAGAAAAAGTAATCACTTTTATTTCACTTTTCAACATCACTACTTTCTTCTCATCTGTTTGCCTTTCTCTTTCTCACCCAGTTTTAAGTAAGCAAAGAAGCAAGATAGTGTCACAGAAGATTTTGGGTGAAACTTGCACACAGGCAGTTTATAGCCAAGCCTGGGATGAGCGTCATCTTGGCTCAGCCCAAACTTGACCTAATGCCCGCCTTACCAGCCAGTGCGTTGCCCTCCTCTGCCTAAGTGAACCTGAATCCTCATCCTCACCAGTGTCAGAACAATTTATTGGGAAGTCACTGGAAGACAAAGATTGTGTAAACACTTGTGAATCACATGAATTAGAGGTGCAAAACAGGTACGGATGAATCCAACAGAGTTTTGTTCCCACCTGATCTGTCGTCACTAACCTTTAATGGAATTAGCTGGCTGAGATACCGAACAAACAAACAAAAAAACTGGTAAGGAAGACAGACCTAGCTCTCTGAAAAAAAGGCAACAGCCTCTCTTCTATTACAGTAAACATATTTGATTCATTAGAAATTGAAGACATCAGCTGTAACTCCTTTGGATTTTTTATTTCATCAATTTGGCGGCTTTCTACTTATAAACTTTACTAATGCAAAGCAAACAATGGAACCTATACCTTATTGTAGTATACATGGCATATTCCACTGCAGCATCAGTAAGAGGACAAGGGAGCCCCTTTGTATTCACATGTGATGTGAAAACCTTTTTCTTTTAAATAGTCAAACAATGTTGCAGCTTTGTAGCACTATCTGCTAACGTTTTGTGGCCTCTGAGGTGATTACAACTTACCTTGTACTCAGAAAACCTGATGTGTGCAAAACAAAGCAGACAAAGAAGCTAACTGAAGAAAACAAAACATCTGTTGCTGCTTCTATTTTGTGACCAGCACCTGTGAAGAGGACAATAATACAAGTGGAATATAAAAAAAAAAATTAAATACATTTTTGCATGTTCACCGATGATACATGGCATACTTATTACGGGATGGTTTTCCTATAGTGGTTACTTACTGTAATGTCTGAAATGCTTGCATGCTTTATACTCTTATTAGATGGACAATATAAAGAATTATTTAGGGGACAGAAATTACTGTTGCATAAGATGTGTAATTCCTGATTAAGTCCTTATCATATATCATTTTCAGTTTCAATAAAGAGAACATTTATCAACAACAGCTACTACTGTAATACATATTACAAAGTCACATTTCACAATAGAGGAATGTAGATAACTGACATCCTGATAGGTTGCAAGTTCGGTTTTTAAAAGTGATTTACTAAGAAGGCTGGACACTCACTGTCATATCTAAGCATGGGGCAGTAAAAACTTGAAGTGAAAGCATGAGTGAAATAGCACAAGGATGTCATTGTCAGCAGGTAAAACACTTCTCACACACTTTTTATTTTTGTGTTTTAAATTCAACCCCTGGATTTAAGACATTTTCACAACCAAACTCACAAGATTTTCTCCCTGCCATATCAACACTGTAGGCTTGATAACCCATTCATCAGTTCAGTGGTCATCGTTCTTGTTGTCTAACCATCCCACAGTGTGTGTTACAACGTCCAGTGTGTGTTGCTGGGGGGAAGCAGACGGAGGTTAGGCCCTGCGAGCTGCTGCTCCATATTGTGACAATTCAGAGGTGGTGGTGTGCTACACCCCCACTTCTCCTAATACCACCTGCTAATCCATCTGCAGGATTACTGTCCATTGTAATCACTCATCCTCCACACTGACACACCTCACCTCACAGTGCAACTCCTGACTCATTACACACACACACACACACACACACACACACACACACAACATGAATGTACCTTGCATAAGAACTTTATTGTGGCTGTAGTTTTATATGGCATGTTAACACGTGAATCAGGTTTGTCATCACTGTGCAGTTTTTCCAGGTATCAGTTCTAAGCTTTACTGAGTCATTCCCTTCACTGATAATAATAATAATAATAATAATAATGACTCTATTTGTATAATAGCACCTTCATGCAGAGATGCAATGCTTCAAGTGCTTCACAACACAAAACAACATTACTGTAAGAAGAAAATGAAAATGAACAGTAACAATAAGTACAATGTTTGATATAATACCATAAAACACAGAAAACAAGAACAATAAAAACAATAGGAAAATTATATAAATAGCAAAAATACAAACTTCAAAAGATAGGTCTTAAATTTCTTTTTAAAAATACCAAGGAAATTTGCCAGTGCTGGAAAGTAACTACTGGCAAGTATTTACTCAAGTACTATTCTTAAATACAATTTTAAGGTATTTGTACTTTACTTTACTTCATACTTCTACTGCACTACATTTCAGAGGGAAATATTGTATTGTGTACTCTGCTACATTGATCTAAACGCTATAGTTACTGTTTTTTCAGTTTAAGATTTTACATCAAGAAACATGATGATCTTATAAAGTACTCTATGTTTTTGGCTTGTGACCAGGAGCATCTGGTTGGGGACCCTTGTCGTGTTACCTAACTGCATATAAAGTAGTTCAAACTAGCTCCACCTCGACCAGCTACAACAGCAAAATGCTGATGCATCCGTCTAATAATGTGATGCTGGACTGGAGTTTGCTGTTCTAAGATCCAGAGGGAGGGTATTCCACAGTTTAGGGGCAGAAAAACAGAAAACAGCCTCACCAACTTTCTTATGGGAAACAATAGAAACGTCTTAAAGAAAGGCAGTGGAAGACCTCAGTTATAACTGGAACACAAAATGAAAGGCAGTCACTGATACATGGAGTTGTAAAGGCTTTATTACACTTTTTTACAATTGGTAACACACATTTCTCCATACTGAGTTTGCTTTTTCAAAACTCTTCACACAGTTCTCTTTACCAACATGCAGCTCAGCACAACAGTTAGCTTAAGGTTGCAGTACAATAAAAGAAGGGCACGTCTTCAGTGCATGGATTGTGCTACCTCACAGTAAATGCCACAGAAATGAATCTGACATGCTGCAATATGGTTCAGTAGGCTTTATTTTTTGCAAATCGCAGTCTAATTTACAGTCATTTTGTGTTATGTTAGGTTTTGAACATAAATTAAACAGTTTTTAAAATAGTATGTAAACTTGTGCAAAATGGACTGTGAATTCACAGAGGTTTGGTGGTGGTTGAGTTTGAGTGAGGAAACAGTTTATGAAATTTGAAAGATGTGGTCATTGAATCCATTTTGTGTAAAAGCAATGAAAAGTGATCCACAGTTTAGTCCATAGTTACTGCTGCTATATATTCAGGATTGTTTTGCAATGCAGGGATTGAGACTCACAATGGATTCTAGGCTACTATATACATATACAATATATAATAAACAATGGCATAATAAAATCATAATACATTTAACCCTGATGATGAGATTTTAAAATATCCTTAAATACAAATACTAAAATATAGCTTAAAAATATCTTTAAGGAATAGTTTGACATTTGGGGAAATATACTTATTAGCTTTCTTCTTCTCACAGACATGAGAGTGGTATCAATGTTCTAATTTAACTATTGGCCAGGAAGTGAATATGCATATTTCCCAAAATGTCGAACTAAATATGATAATAATGATAACATAATATAATATCTTTAAAAATTCCAGACAAGTAAAACAATGTAAAAGTGCTGACATCTACATCACGTTGCCTCCAAATGACGAAGACTAATTTTAAAATTTGTGTCAAAAAATCTGGTTCATTACAGAGGCCTTGAGTAACCTGAGTAATTCTTCATATCATTCCTTCAGGTTTGACATATGCTGTTGTCAGTTGATACATCTGACATGACAACACTAGAAAGGTATCAATTACTGCAGCCAGTATGAACAGGAGGAGCAATTACAGCAAACAAGAACCCTTTCAATGTACATATGCGCCTGTGAGTAATGTTTTAAGTTAGACTATAAAAAATGTGATCATATCCTTCACAGGTGTTCTGCTGCACCTTCCTCCTTCAGAGGGTCAGATTCATTGAAACAGGACATGTTAAATCTGCAGGTCATATTGGGCTTTGTGGTGACTCAGCATGTTGAAGGTGCACACATCCTTATAGGTCATGGGTCTGAATCTCAGGGTGGACCGGTGTCACGCCTACTAGCTGCCTATGTGGACTGTCTCATAAACCAGAAGGCCATGAAAGGGATTTTGGAACCACAGTATAACTGAGTGTTGAATATAGTGCTTGGTGTGGTAGACTTCCATGTGTGTGGAGTCCTAACTGGACTGGGGGGGTGGTTGGTGGCGGTCTGTGCTGAGCTGCTGGTGGCACCTGGTTTGCACAGAGGAGATTATTACAGTGTGTGTCTGTGTGTGTGTGTGTGTGTGTGTGTGTGTGTGTGTGTGCAGGGTGAGTGATTGGGGCTGACAGCAGCCTCTGTATTGCTGGCTGGCCTGCAGATTTAGCCGACCTGTTTTAGACACTCTAATCTGGATTAACTGCAGCAGTGTGTCAGTGGGGACTAGAACTGGACCCTCTCCCGCCCTCTGCCCCTTCACCTGCTTCTCCTCCATCCCTCTCACTTCCCCTCCCCTCCCTCTGTGTACCTGCTCCCCCTTCCGTCAGCCGGACTTAGATCTACCTGTTCTATGTCTTATTTCCATCCTCCTGCCTTTTAGTTGGCCTACAGTGTGTTGAGCACAAACTCCATTCGGTCTTAAAATGAAAACGCTTGCTCGCATCAGTCTGACTGTGTCTCTGTGAGTGCAGCTTTAGTGGGGGGAGGGCAGTCGGGCAGGGATTATACCAGCTCAGTCCTTTTCCCTACTTCCCTATTTGCTGTTGCAGCTGCAGGACGAGCTGTTCCACTACTGGGTGAAGATTGCATCACCATCATCAACATCATCTGGACAGTGTACGCAGGACATATATGATCTTTTTTTTATCAGATAAAAAAAAGTCACAAAAAGATCACCCTTAGCAGGATTTTTAAAAATCCCACCTCAGAATCCACATTTTGGCCAGTGACTGCAATGCCTCAAAGAGAAAAAGAGAAAAAGTATTTTGAATCAGTTAAAAGCAGCAGTCATAATTTAAAAATTGTCAAAATAAAATAATGCTAAAGCGTTTATAGTCCACAAAAACAAGGTGGGACTCCAGGAATCCCATGTTTTTCTTTGTCCATTTCTATATAAAACTAGGTGTCTGTTTGCAGGTTTCCATTAGGGGCCACCACAGCTGTCTCCTTGCTCTGAATCCTCTGTCCATGTTGTTTTCTCTTCTTCCTCCTTCCACCCTCGGCTCCTCCTGTCGCCACATTCTCTATCTTCGGCTCTTTTCTTGTCCTTCTTGACTACACACCGACCCGTCCATTTCCCCATTTGTGCGGCTACAGTTCCCTCCAGCCTCCTTTCCTGCTCCACTACTGAAAGGATTGCTCTGTCTTTCCTCCCTTCATCTGGAGATAAGATACTTACTTTTCAGATAAAGCATATTATGATAAATCAAATGAGCTTTGTCGGTTTTGTGCATCTGGGTGTTGGTGTGTGTGTGTGTGTGCCTGCGTGTGTGTGTGTGTGTGTGTGTGAATGCAACATGTGAGTATGCAGCTGTTTTGGAGATAAATGTTATCTGTCAATTATGTGTGAATGTATGAAGTGCAGCAGATGCCCAGCAGGTTCATTGATCAGCAGGAGGAAGAAGGGAAAGGACAGAAGCTCTGAGGGATGACATAATGAGAACTGAAAGGAAACATGATTATTTCTGATATAGAAATTCTGCTGGTCTTTTTATTTTCTCCACTCAAACAGCTATACAAGAAAAGTGAAATATTAAAGGTATACAATATTTGTTTAAATGATGGCAGATGTACAGATTCAAAATAAACATCCAAAACTATTTTTTGTCATATAATGTGAATTTTATTTTTTCTAAATAATTTTGTTCATGAACATATTTGCATTATTTATAATTGAACCACTTCTTTGTAAGCTTACCTGTGCATTTAAGCCAAATGAGTGGGAATGTAAGGGTTATTCATATCAAAGACAAATTATTTACAATAAACTTTGTGTAAGTGAAGTTTGTCTTAATGCCTGTTGCTTTGGATAGTCGTGTGTGTGTGTGTGTGTGTGTGTGTGTGTGCGTGTGTGTGTGTGTGTGTGTGGTGGGAGGGGTTTGCTGGAGCCTCTTGCTCCCTCTAATTAGCAGCGTGTGCCGGTAAAGAAACTCAGTGGAGCGACCTCACCAAGGCGCAAAGGCATCCGGGGGGCCACTTCACCTGTGTGATGACTTAACTGTGTGAAATCTGACTTGGAGGAGCAGTTCGGATGCTCAGTGCGCTGCAGAGTGCTCTGCTAAGCTGACAGACAGCAAAAGCTGAAAGTACAGGTAGAAAAAAAACACTTTGAGAGTTTCTCTGGTGAACTCCGGCGCGTCCCGCTTCTTTCCGCAGCGGCTTGGATCCGACGCACCGACTTGTTGCCCCAGCTGAGCTCTGAGCGTCCCTCGGCTGTTGTGTTGCGTGTCCGACATACAAGTCAGCGACAGGACTTAAAGCCTGCTGTAAGGATGATGTCCTACATAAAGCAACCCCATTACACCATGAACGGGTTAAATTTGCCCGGCCCCGGAATGGATGTGCTACACACAACCGTCGCTTATCCATGTAAGTATAAACTGTTACATTTTAAAAACGTTTTTTGGTTTTACTTTTAGGTATTTGTCTCCTCTTGTTCTAGTAATTTATACCTAAAATGATGCGTAAAGGCGGTCCGGCTGTAGCGAACGAAAATCATTTTAAAGACGATAAACAATTTGTTTCATGAGAGCCCAGGTATCGATAAAAAGGTTGGATAATAACGATTAGATGGTAAAATGAACTATAACAATGTCATTACTACACTGCAATAGAAAAGAAAAAGAAAATATTTAATGTTAATATTTACTTTCGTTATGAGAGATCGATGATTTAATGAAATGTTCATATTTTAATTTCTACATTACTCAGCTGTCAGATATAATGTATTTGTATGGATACATTTGTTAATGAGCAGATACACTGAACCCATTTTGAAATGCAGATATCTGCGCTCACTTCGTGTCTGTCAGGAATCAGACAAGATTTAACATAGTTTCTTTTTTCTTTTTTTTTTTACATTTCTCACTTTCTCCCTCAAGGGTTCTCAAATGTTCTCACGTCGTTGGCGCTCAGATAAATATAGATTGACAGTAGATGGAGACATGTGCTAAATGCCAAATTCCTCACTATATTTGTTCTGAAACAAATACACCTAGGCATTTGGCTGTGTACCATGGAGGGCAGACACAATAGATATGACTTTGACTGTACAAACTATAGTTAAATGAATACAATGTAAATGTTTCTTCTTTTCTGGGAAAACTGAAACTCTCAAAAGAGCCAGCAACTATTATTATAATTTGATAAAATGAGCAAATATCCCTTTATCTCCATATTGGTCACAAGCAGCCTGTAGAAGAAAAAGTCAGGATCATAAACACAATGTACTGTGAGGTTTCCATAGTTTTATTTGTTGTCATCTTCACACACATAGCTGGAAAATAACAAACCTACCAACATAATCCCTTAAACGTCTGAGTTGTGCTCATAATTCATGTCCTCTCTCTGTTGCTGCCAGTATAATAATCCCCTCTCTGGGTTTACAGCCACTCCCCGGAAACAGCGTAGAGAGCGCACCACCTTCACCCGGACACAGCTGGACATCCTGGAGGCACTGTTCTCCAAGACCCGCTACCCAGACATCTTCATGAGGGAGGAGGTGGCCCTCAAGATCAACCTGCCTGAGTCACGTGTGCAGGTACTGGAGAAGTAGGCTACAGCCAAGATGGAGGCCTCAGTGCTTGTGGGTTACTTATAGTGAGACTAGGCATCTTAAGACCTTTAAAGGCAACAAACTCCTTCTGAAGGAGTACAGCAGCATATTTATGCTATCTCCTATATATTCACTGATGGTATAACACTTCAGTTACACAAGTCACACTTGTCCTTTCTCACCTCTGTACCCAACACCTCTAATTATTTACAACTCAAGACACATGTTCCATGTCTGACAGTTGTTTCCTGTATTAACATGTTGTATCTTTTTCTTTGTATCTCCAGGTTTGGTTTAAAAACCGCCGTGCCAAGTGCCGTCAGCAGCAGCAGCAGAGCAGTGGCCAGTCCAAGCCCCGCCCTCCCAAAAAGAAGGCCTCTCCAGTGCAGGAACCCAGCGTCCCTGATCCCGTTCCTAACCCATCTGGCTCCTACAGCCCCTCCTCTGCCCAGTCAGGCCCCAGCCTGGCCCCGAGCTCCAGCACTGGAAACACTGCCGTGTCCATCTGGAGCCCGGCCATCTCGCCCCTGCCCGACCCCCTGGCCTCCTCCTCGGCCCCCTGCATGCAGCGGCCCTCACCTTACCCTATGAGCTACGGCCAGCCGTCAGCCTACACCCAGGGCTACGCCAGCACCACCTCCTACTTCACCGGCCTGGACTGCAGCGCTTACCTGTCCCCCATGCACTCGCAGCTGTCAGGCACCGTGGGCGCCCTCAGCCCCATCACTGTACCCTCGATGGGGGGCTCACTAAGCCAGTCCCCGGCCTCGCTGTCCTCACAGGGCTACAGCACTGCCTCCTCCCTGGGCTTCACCTCTGTTGACTGCCTGGACTACAAGGACCAGCAGGCCTGGAAACTGGGCTTCACCACAATGGACTGCCTGGACCACAAGGACCAAAACTCCTGGAAGTTCCAGGTCCTCTAGAAAGCGAGAAAGGGTGGAGGTTCATGTGCATCAACATGTCATGCGTGTCAACGAGTCCCATGTGAGATAGTGTGAAGCAGTTCAGCCAGAGAACTCGTTATCTTTGTTTTTCAGTTTCCTGTTTGTAAGATTTTGTTTGATTTTCTAAAGGTGACCTCTGTAGAAATGCATTTTATTTGAGTCACTCTGGAGATGAAGGGACCAGTGACTGTCATCACTGCTGCCTGACTGCAAATCATAGTTGTTGTCTTCTTCATGCTACGATAAATAAGAGAACAAAAGCCTTTAAAGAGTTTGTAGGAAAATACTGGAGTCGTACGTACGGAAACACACTGAGCCGTCTCTTCTTTTAACATGACTCAGACACATACACACACACTACACATGTTTCATTTTGTTTTAAACTTGCATTGTCATAGAGTGAAAAGTGAGCTGCTTTGACAGGAAGGAGCTCTGGAGTCCTGTAGGTCACTTCCTCCTTCAGGGTTTAATTATTCTAAGCTATTTATTATCATTTTATGCTACATTTAAATATGTAATTTGGTTACGTTTAGATGTTTTTGAGCATTTGTGTTGCATATTACAGTGTTAGCCTTTAGTGTTATCATCCCAATCTGTTTGATGGAAAAATTAGATCTTCTGTTTTAGTTGTGTGACATATTAAAGTGATCTATTCTTCATACGTTTGTGCACTGATAATCATTGAGACAGATTCTGTGCTCTGAAATATATTATAGTTTGTGTTTGCAACTGGCTGATTCTGATACAGTTAGAGTTATAAATGGATCCACAGTTAGAGGACAGGATGAAGACTGGACACAGTGTGTGGATGTAAAGTGGCCATGTTGTGGTCAGGTCTGGACCCGTCATGTTTGTCATATGGCCTGCATGGCTCTCACTGGTCAATCTTGGTTATTTTAGCTTATCTGATTCTGGGAGTGTCCCAATCCTCTTAGCCTCCCTTCAGCAATGCCCTAAGTGAATTAGTTAGGATTATTGCCCTATCCCCCTCTGTCTCTCTCTGCCTCTCACCCATCTCACCCACCTCGGCCTTCTCTTCCTCCCCTTCCTTTCCTGGCTCTCTCCTCCATCTTTTCTATCGTTATCCATCTTTCCTTATTCTCTCTCTCCAACTCTGCAATATCTCTTTTCTCTACCTCTACCTGTTCTCTCTCAGGTTGTCTGCCTTTTGCGTCACTTCACGTGTGTCCCACTTGTCCCATGCACACAAAAATAAACATCCAAAACATCGGAATCATTGACAACAATGCAGTTTAATAAAGCCATTTTACTCCAGTTGTTTTCATGGATTGTTCCAGCTCTCTATCGGCTCAGTGATTCCCCTTTTTTCAACCCCTCCTGGACCCCACCCCCACCGCTCCACCAATCTCCCCAACTCCTCTGACAACTTGGTAATCCCCACATGACCTGATTACTGCCACGCAAACTTAACTATGACATCAAATATGTGAAAATATTTTTTATAGAAGTGTGTGTTGTGGGAGTGTGTAGACAGTTAGAGAGGATTGATTCTCTGTTACTGAACAAACAACAAAGACATCTGACCACCCCCTCACTGATTTCTATGACTCATTTTGCATCTTTTTAAGCTAAATTGGATTTAAGGTTTGTCATTTTAGAGCAGTTACAATAAAATGATTAATAAATCTAACCTAAGGTCTTAAGGGTTGTGTTGTTTAGGATCAGATTCAGTTTGTGCAAGTGACAGGATAAATGCATCATGTCAGCTAAATTAATATAAGAGGTTTGACACAAGTATCACTCCTTGAGAGATTTCTGAAATTCTGTTTTTGTTGCTATGTAAATCTGATCCCTGTCCTCAACCATGTAAAATGTCACATTTTGATAATAAATTCAGATCCACTGCACTGAGAGAAAGAAACGGGTAGAGAGACATTTCAAAGCATTTTTCTGCACTCAACACTGACCTAATCCCACTCTGTGCTCGCTTTAATCCTTCTGCCCTCCCTCCCTGTGGTATGATTGGTTAATCCCTGCGTCTGCGCACCCTGATTGGTTAACCTCTCTTGGAGGGTGCAGTGCACTTGTAATCTTCCCCCTCAGCACTGAGAGTTTCAGACAGACATTTGCGCTGTAATCCCAGGGAGGAGCAGATGTGATGGGGGGATGGATGGACAGCACCGAGCAGACCTTGAGGAAGGTGAACGCCAGAAAACAAAAACACAACACACGGTCTGAGAGGGAAACCTTGTGTTGTGAAAAAGTCAAACAAAGTCCAAACACTGGTTGAAAGAAATTGTTACATGTCAAAAACACATACAGGTTTGATCTGATTTCAAAGCGCTGGTAAAAATCCTGTAGATATCCAGCAGCTCAGATCCCACTGAGCTGCAACAGACAGGAGCAAAAGATGCTTTATATTCAGCAAGTTACCCACTGAAACATAGCACCAGGTATGGTCACTTCTCCACCTACACAGGAAGTGATGAATAACTAGAATGAAATATGCACATGGCATTTTGAACACACACCTATGGGAAATTTCGCTTACTGGGTAAGCTATTAGCTGTCATAGGTAGATTAGCAATATGGGCAGAATGTATTAAAATGTGAACCTGCTCTTTATTGCTGATACTGAGATCCAAGTGTTTCTCTTATGTCTTTCTTTCTGCTCCTCCTGTGTCCACACAAACACCACAGAAGTGTTCCTCTTAGAGGAAATGGTTAGATTTTTCCATATCATTTAGGCAAATTTACAGTGTATATCAATTATAATATAAAGGCTTCAAAACCAGTCTTTTATAATACTGGTGCCCGTGTCCTCCTCGCTCTCCCTCTCTTGATGACATCTTTTAGCAGCACATAGCAATGTGCATCAACCTTTAATGATTCTGACTTCTTGCAGTCAGTGGTGGAAGAAGTATTCCAATCCTTTACTTAATTTAAAGTACCTATACTGCAATGTGAAAATGCTTCATTACAAATAACTTACTTTAGTTAATGTACAGAAGTATTATCAGCAAAAGCAGAAAAGTAAAAATACTCACTATGCAACCAAAATGGCATCTTTTACATTATTATATATTATATGATTGGATTGTTATTACTGATTAATTAACATGTAAGCAGCTTTTTAATATTGGCTGCTGGCTGTGGTGGAGCTAAAATCTTACCCATTCTACACACTGCGCCAGTGCTAAACTGGTTAGAAGGACTACTTTATGGTGATTGATAATTACACATCTGAGTGTACAAAAATGACACGTGGAGTTCCCCAAGGCTCCATTCTCAGGCCTCTTCTGTTCAACATCTACATGCTCCCTCTAGTGCAGATTATGGAAAACAACAAAATATCTTACTACTGTCTACTGCCTACTGTCACCTTAATAATATATCAAGAATTAAAAGACTTATGTCTCAGCAGGATTTAGAAAAACTTGTGTTTATCTTCAGTAGGCTCGACTACTGTAACACTGTCTCTACAGGTCTCTAAAAAGTTGATCAGACAGCTGCGGCCCTCACTAAGACCAGGAGAGTGGATCGCATCTTTCCAGTTCTCTGATCTTTACACTGCCTTCTTGTGTCAAATAACTGATTTTAAAACTCTACTGTTGGTTTATAAAGCACTGAATTGTCTCTTCTGATCTGCTGCTCCGTTATGAAGCGTCCAGACCTCTCAGGTGGTCTGGGACAGGTCTGCTTACTGTCCCCAGGGTCAAAACTCAACATGGAGATTCAGCATTCAGATTTTATGCACATATCTGGAACCAACTCCCAGAAAACTGGAGGTCTACTACAACTCTCAGTTCTTTTACACCTTGTTGTTTGAATTGTTGGGTCTCTGTAAATATAAAGAGTCGGTCTAGACTTGCTCTACTCGAAAAAGTGCCCTGAGATAACTTTGTTATGATATGGCGCTATATAAATAAAACTGAATTGAATTGAGAGCTTAAAACTGTTGTCTTATTCTATTTGGATCTACATTTATCTTCTATTTTATTTTGTTTAACTCTTTTAAAGTCTTATTTATCTAACTCTTTATATATAGTCTTTATATGTTGCCTTGTGTTTCTTTTATATCTTAATGCCTTTCTGTCTTAAAGCACTTTGACTTGTCTTGTTGTTGAAAGGTGCCATACAAATAAACTTGCCTTGCCTACACTGCAGTCACTCATATCCAACCTTTCTTTTGGATAGCCACTGTAGCATATCAGTGCCTCAGTGAATCACTGTAAAGCAAATAAATCACACCAACAAGCATCTATTTGTTTTAACACCTATTTATTACCACCATAATATGAGAAATTTGGAAAATACAAAGATCAGCTTATTTATACGTCTGAAAATCTCGAGGAATAAGAAAAATATAAAAGAAAACAAATATGAGGTTATATTGTGTATCACAAATTTTGAGAAAGGGACAGATTATATGTTCAGATCTACAGAGAGTGCAGGAGACACACAGACCCTAAACATGCAGAGAATAACTTTCACTATAATGTCAATTCATACTGCTGTGACAAGTCTAAAGTCTATCTGTGGAGATAAAGAGAGAGAGAGCGAAGCATAATGTGTGATGATGACTGATCTACAGTGAACAATTGAGTAGACGAGGAGATGGTAAACCATCGCCCCCGTGTGGCTGCCATTAGAATAGAAGTTGCCTTGGAAAACAGAGAAGCCCTTCCTGATTTTCTATAGCGAATCAGATCACTGTGAAAAAACAAAATGATAACCATGTTGACAATATTAATTGCTTTTTTCTCTTAATTTGATTAGTTTGGAAGCGGTAAACAGAAGAGATGCTTATCAATGAATTATATGCATAAAAAAAATAGACATCATATCCACAACGATAATCAATATTCTTAAGCAACCAAAAGATTCTTGTTTGTTGAGTACAAGTGGTTGAAAGATCAGAGCTCACACATCCACACACACAGACCAACAGAGCGCCATCCCCTCCCGGTGCAGACTACAGAGGTGGTCTGAAAAGGTACAGCGAGCCATCTGGCTGCAGCTGTGGGAGTTGGGGTGTAGAGGAACGGACTGGGCGGGAGGGGAGGAGGGTGCTCAGAGGGGGCAGAGGCCTCAGGACTAGTTTTATTAGCACCCTGCTGTGGAAGTTGCAGCTCCCCTTAAGCAGACTAGCCCCTCGGCCACGTCCCATTTGCCACACAAGCCACACCCGCTGGCCTCCCACCCTGGAAGAATCCAGGTGAGCTCAAGGGTGGGCTTCATGTTTTGAGGCACAACCCAAACCCAGTGATGCATGTTTGAGTATGTGTGCACATGTGCATCTGATCTGCAAAACCTTTTACATGCACGAAAAAGGTACCCTTAAAACATTTGGTGAAGACAAAAAAAACCTATGAGACCAGACTTCAACATATTTCTATCTCTTCATAATCAGGATTACTCTAAAGTCTACTGAGAAGATGGGCAGGCTGGGGAGGGAGGGTGACAGGGATGGGTGGAGGTGGAGTAGAATGAAGGAGTAAGGGCAGGTAGAGGTAAAGAAAAACAGGACAGAGGAGAAACATTAGGGAGGCCGTCTAAGCGCGCTCTCCACGGATGCGGCGTGCCAGCTGAATGTCTTTGGGCATGATGGTGACACGCTTGGCATGGATGGCGCACAGGTTAGTGTCCTCGAACAGACCCACCAGGTACGCCTCACTGGCCTCCTGCAGGGAGAGCGATGGACAACACATATTAGCAGGAGAAGTGTGTGTTTTAGAGTTTGAAAGTCATACTGATGTAGCTTTATTAATATATTTTGTGCACACACACACCTGCAGGGCTCCAATGGCGGCACTCTGGAAACGCAGGTCAGTCTTGAAGTCCTGAGCGATCTCCCTCACCAGGCGCTGGAAGGGCAGCTTACGGATCAGCAGCTCAGTGGACTTCTGGTACCTACGGATCTCTCTCAAAGCCACGGTACCGGGCCTGAAACACACAACCACGCTTTCGCTCAATACGCCATCAGATTCTAGCAAGTTAATTTAGATTGCTACAACCATCTCATCTTGATAAGGATGATTTCAGTGATGTCATAATGTGGGAAATCACCTGTAACGATGGGGCTTCTTGACTCCACCAGTAGAGGGGGCGCTCTTGCGGGCGGCCTTGGTGGCCAGCTGCTTACGAGGAGCCTTTCCTCCAGTGGACTTACGAGCGGTCTGCTTGGTACGAGCCATTACGACGAAGTATCACCTGAAGGGAATACTGAACATAATTGCGTTGTTCATACTTAAGTTCATACTTTTTCTCTCTGGCCTTAACATGTTTTAGAGCTGCTGTTTTGTATACCCCCTACACATTTTTCAAAGAATTTTTATATGCATTTCATTATCAGTGTTATCACAGGTATTCTGGACAAATGTTCCTAATAGGCCATTTTCACAGCAGCCACACATGTCATTGCAGAGTAAACGCAGGTGTAATTAATAACATTAAGTATGGCCCTGTGCCATTCAGGTGGACCAGGAATGGCTATAACACACTAATGGCTATGACACACTAAATACAACAGGACCATAATTGATTTGATCAATTACACTTGTGTTTACCCTGCTATGACATACCAAAAAGGCTGCTGTGAAAAGGGCTAACAGTCTGGTGACCTATCACTCAAAATGTATAACACAATGATAACTTTGTGCAAAATATTTAGCCTAAATGTGAATGCTTATATGTTTGGAGCCCTGTAAAAAGTTATCAGACAAGTCAACAATACAACTGAACACACAAATTATAACACTGTCCGTTGTCAGCTCCATACGTTTAAATGCAGAGTTTTGAGAATTTTGTTTGCTGTTTATTATCACCATTTGCTCCTGGAACTACCCACATATCTGCAGAAGGGTCAGTAAAGTATCATCTTATTTTTAAGTTTTCCTTTACTCAACATGACAAGTGATGTTCAATCATATTGGGCCGCCTGGGAAAACTTTTCTCCCGGTTCGTTTGGCAGCAGCACAGACACACCGTGCCGAGCCAATCCAGACACTGTGGTCTCCGTGACCACACCAATCACACTGCTAGACTTGTCATCATTCTGAAATGCACCAATCCGCCGTGTCTGTGTCGCATTTTGGGACCAATGGCGTTTCGTTCTGCAGGGCTTTAGGGCGGGACGAACAGTTTTAACCCCGCCTCATACCGCAAGATTATGGCCGCAGACCCAAATGAACGTTCCAATATAAAGGCAATGAGCGGGACGTAAACTTTGACATTTTTCCTCAAAAACAAACAACGTGTGCACACAAGACTATCAACAAAACGTAGGAGACAAGTGTAGCTATCAAATAAGCGTCAAGGCGTGTGAAGGGATGGTATGGTAAACCGCCTATGAAAGTGGAGCAGATATTTCGGCAGTGGAAGTACTGAGCCGTTTTTCTCTCTGTCTGGGCATCGGGGCAGCTGCTTTTTCTCCTCTCTACAGCGTCGAAATAACACGCTATTTCAACACAAAAACAACTTTATCTGTCTTATTTTCTTCACAAAACGGCGATTATTAGTCTATAGTTAAAGAAGTACGACAAAAATATAACTTACCGAGGGTGAATTTAACGCTTTTTCTTCGCACGGATACAAGTGTGTTGTGGTTGTCTGGCAGTGTCAGATATTTACTATCTCACACAATGGAAGCAGAGAGAGAAGGAGCAAAATGGCGGCCGTGTCAATCATCTGTCTCCCACAATGCAACTGGCAACATTTGTAAACATTGTAACTTCATTTCCTCAACTGTAACTTTTAGTTCCTAACGTTGTTGATTTTGACTAAAATACCGTAATAATAAATAAGTAACATCTATTGTGTAATTATTTTATGTTAGGTATAACTGTTTTTATTTTATTTTTTGACTATTTAGATCCCCTCCTAGCCATTTCTTAAGCAATAAATAGAAATTACAGACGAAGAAAGGAAAAGGGACAAACACAAATCAGGCACAAGATATGAGATTTGGGAAAAAAGAAAAGAATATAATCAGGAGCAAGGCAAAAATTACTAGGATTATCTACATTTTAAGTTAATACTACTTTATACTTCTACTCCACTACATTTTGGATTTTGTACTTTACTATATTTAGGTCACAATTTCAAAAAAGTTCTTGCACACACACAAGTTCTTCTTGTTTTCTTTCCACTCCACTAAATTTCTTTTACAGCTTTAGTTACCAGTTACTTTGCAGATTCAGATAATCAACAAGTAAATTATGTTGTATAATTATAGATTAAACTACCCAGCAGACAGCAGTACATTAAGTAGTTATAATTAGCCCACCTTTACCAGCTGCAACTTTAGAGTGATAGGCTACATAAACTCATTAATAATTATAATACATTAATATATGTTATTCTGAAATGGGCCATTCTGTACTTTTATTTTTGGTACTAGGTATATTTTGATGCTAATATGAATGCATGACATTTACTTGTAACCGTGTTTCTACACTATGGTATTGCTACTTTTACTTCAGTAAATAATCAGAGTACTTCTTCCACTACTGATGTTGACGTCAGTATACATTTTTAGTTTAATGTTCGATATATTGAGACTGAAAAATAGTAATAGTAAAATAGTGAATTGATTAAATTAATAACATCCAGCAAGTGGGTATCCAAATTATTATTATTATCTTTAAACAGACTATGTCAAAATATGTAAATGGGGGCACATTTTCAGATTTAAAGGACACCCAGTCCAATATGACTTTCCAAAATGCAAGTGTATGTACACACTGAAAGAGCAATGCACAATTTTCTAAAGTACCCACTTTTAAAAAGAAAGACTAACTTAGGTATTAGACAGGGAAAGCAAGTGGGAACTGGTGAGTTTTGGAGGAGATCAGCAAGGTAGGGGGGAGTTAGGTAGAGAGGTTATCAAGGCCCTTGGAGGTAGTGATGAGGTTTTAGAATTTGACTGGGAGCCAGTGGAGCATGTGTGTGTGAGCAGAGTTTTGTACATACTGACGTTTATTGAGGATGCTGTTGCAGTAATTGAGCCTGGATTTGATGAAAGCATGAATGCAGCAGCAAATGACAGTTTGGAGGACGACCTGGTTGTAGGTGGTGAGAGAGATGGGGCCAATTACTGTGATTTCCGATTTACTGCAGATGAGTTTTATGCATCCAGTTTTGAACATCTGTTAGGCAGGTGCTAAGTGTCGAGCAGGTAGCGGCAGACAGGGTGTCCACAATATATAAATATATCAGAAAGATGTTTCAGCACACTTTTCCAATGTTATTAAAAATAGGCAGTGTGGGCAAAGGATCTTAAAAAGGTGCCCTGTAGAGTTTTCCTGTAAACAAACACAAGTAAAGTTCACAATTAGTGTTACTCACCAAAACAAACTGTGTATCCTTGAGGTCCAACAAATGTGCTGAATGCATTTCCTTCCTCATAAAACATTTGCAAGGCCGATTTTTTCCTCAAGGAATTGTCAGACTGAACCAAGCAGAGGTGTATTAGTAACATTACGCACATATTAAAAAGACATGGATTATAGCTATTCCTGAACAGTTTTATTTATTTCATATCTAACTTTAGATACCTCTAGTTTGAGACAAGAGTGTTTTCACATTCAAGTACACGGTGCCTTACTTCAATGCCCCATCTGAAAAGGTTGAGGCTTTAGATAAGGCAAGAGGAGCAAAACCTGCAAGCGATATAGAAGTCAAACAGTTACAGAGTACAACCTGGATTTAGACATATTGTAATCCATACATTATGGTGAACCAAAAGGGGATGTAGTATAATACCAGATGAATGTACTATACATCGATTTCCAGCCCGAAAATAAATGGCCCCAGATATCTAAAAAAACAAACTTTCCCTCCCTCATTGCTTTAAATTCAGTGAGACCTGTCAACCCTGAACTGTCAAGAATCATCAAAAGTGATCTTCAATCTAGAAATCACAATGTTTGTGCATTATGACAATGGACTTGACAATGACAGTAAACAAAATATGGTCTGTAGGAACAAAATTTAAGGCTCATCACCAAGTTGTTTTTTCCACAAAGCAGCGGCAACATGTTCTTCACCACGTTGTTTGAGATGAAAAATGTTTCCAGCTTTATTCAGTTATGTCCAGTTCATGAAAGTACCATGAATGTGATGGGAAAAAAAAGGAAATAAAAGTAACCTCTTACACGTCTGCTTACACATCTAAAAAGGTACCACAGGCATTCATCCATCTTCCCCTCTTTATCCCGTATGTGCAACAACTGTGCCAAGTCGTTTGGTCCCTCTTCCAATGAAGAACAAACAAGTACCCAAACATTCCATTAGAAGTCATTGAAATCTGTTTATAGCAAAGTTACATAAAAATGGCACAGTCACAGAGAAAATTGACATTGATAATCACTATATGAACTGAAAGTAACCCACTGCAGCTCCTTATCAAACTCCACACCCAGTCGGATTCTTCAAGACAAACATGGACACACCGTGCCACCTGCTTGTGTACATATTAGCAGAGGGAGGGTGTGATGACCTACATGTATCCGCCTTCAATAACTTGTGCTGTAACATCCAGAAAAAACGCAATGGATAGTGAAGTACACAGAACTGTTCTGTAAGAGATAGAGAGTGCATGCATTTCTAAAATGCAAACCTTAATCCCAGTTGATGCTCATACCCAGCGCCACACCTAAAAAACAAAAACAACTAAAAATCCCTTTTTACTAGCGATTCTATTCATATATATATATATATATATATATATATATATATATGAATAGAATCGCTAATATATATATATATATATATATATATCGTATATATATTTTACATTTTCGTGGTTCCTGTTAAAAGTACCTTACGTCTTTCATATCATATACATTTATGACCGGCTACTGTCGCAATCAATCACAATAATATGACCGCTTAGACAATAATTTCAGGTACATTCAGGACTTTCTGTAAAAAGTCTTACAATTTTCTTTACAATTCATTAAAAATACAGAGGAGCAAAAATATTGGTGATACAACAGTCCACTGTCCTGCAGAGGCTGCTCAACCATACCTCAACAAAGTCTTTCTTCTACACAGCTAAAGATCATTTTACACATGCCCCCCCCTCCCGAAATGCTTCATTCTGTGCGTATCTCTGTCTCTGGCCTCTGCATGGCCAGGTCAGTCTGGATATAGGCTCCCTGGCCCAGTGCTGTGGAGTACGCTCTGTTGCTGTGGCTCACTGTGAATCCGGGGACAGGATAGGAACTGGAGCCTCCACGTGTTTGAACAGGGGCCTGAGGCTGAGGTACTGGGTGGTAATCGTCCAAGTTATCATAGTGGGACTGCGCCATTTTAGTGCTGTGTTTCTGATATGAGTAGTCTCTGTCCAGCTCGGGTTTGCCCTGGCTGTAGTGCTGCTGCTCTCGGACGCTGTGTGATCGCTCCGGTTTGGAGCGGGCAAGTTGTTCCCTGGGGCCTGGCAGCTGGTCGTCTGTACTGTGGTAGCCGCTTGATGTTTTCCCTTTACTCTGGTGTTGGTCAGAATCGGGACACTCGTAACGTGGTTGGAAGTTCTTCTTGTTGGGATACTCCTGCTGCCAGTGTTTGGACCTGCTGCTGTCTCCACCCAGCTTGTCGTCTCCAGTCTCGTACTTGGCCTCGTTTCGGCCGCTCTCCTGCTGATGGGAGAGACTGTGGCTCAGAGTAGCTGGAAGGGAGTGAGAGGATTGGCATTTCTTGGAACTGCTTTGCTTGGCGAGCCCGTCTGACTTGTCGCCCACTGCGCTACCCTGGACATGCTTGTCAGTCTCCATGTACATGAGGACGTCAGGGTCTGACACCATGTGTCTGGGGAGGTAGCGCCCATCTTTGCTCTCGGCTGCAACCAGCACAGCTTTGCCTGGGTCAGATTTACTGCGCAGGTGCAGGGTTTCATACCCTGATATATCTGCTGGTGCAAAGAAGCCGACGTTGTCATACTGAGAAAGGACGGGGCCTTTAATCTTCTGTCTGGCCCTGCTCTCCCTGCGGATGGAGTGCATGCGGAGCCTTTCTGACTCCTCTGGGTCCCAAGCGAGGTAAGCAGCAGCTTCGTTGGTCCCATGACTCGGGGGCATGTCCCTGCTCACAAAGCTGTGCTCCTTCCCAGGTGGGAGAACATGGCGAGCGAGGTAGTGGTACCCAGCCGCCTTTCCACCCGGGCGGCCAGCAACAGCTCCAGGATCTCGGCTGCCATAGGAGTGGATGTGCCGGACTCGAATGGTGCCGTAAGGGTCAATGTCATAGTAAGGCGCCTCCAAAGGGCTTGAACCAGAGTATGGACTGTAACGATACTGAACCCGTCCATTCTCAAAGTAAGGCTGCAGCTGGGTGACGTGGTAGTCTGCTTGTGACGACTGCTGCGGGGGCTGCTGGTAGGCTTTGCACTGATACACGGGCCGGTGGTAAAAGAATATATCGTCATCTGGAGGAACTTCTGTCCTTTGGATGGGCACTGAGCGGATAGTAGAAGGAACATGGAGTGAGTGCACTCTGCGGATGGTGGGATAGCCGTGGGTTCTGTCATGGCTATAACCTTGATGCCCTGGCCCCGGAGACACGTACACACTGCGGGGGTTTCCTCTGGACTTTATAGAGTGGTGGTAGGACCTGGGGCCTAAAGTGCTGTATCTGTTGTCTACTCGGGCGCTGCAAGGTATCTGAGGCTCAGATTTGGACACAAAGGAGAGGTGTGGGGGGACACTGTCTGGTCGGTAGTGGTGTGGCATGGACTGTGGGCCCAGAGGAACAGGCCTCTGGTGGTAGTATGCAGATCCAGGAGGCTCAGTTAAGACTGGCTCTCCTTTAGCGTGGTACAGGTAGGCTGGCTGGTGTGTGGAAGATTTTCGAGGAGAAAGAGGATGGTGAGGCAGAGCATCCTCCAGATGGCCAGACGCAGGGCCCTCACCCAGGATATGGTAGGAGGCTTCACTTTGGCTGAGGGCTGCTGTGGCCAGTTTGCTCTCTATGGTGCGGACAGGAGGGGCTGGAGGTGTGGTTCCGTACGAGTCGTGGTACTTTGCAGACTCTGTACAGGGCTGTACTGGTTTTATGGCCTCCCAAGGCTTCTCAACAGGCTCAGCAGAGGTGGGGGCCACTCTTGCGCTGGCCTTCGAGAGGGGCTGGGGTTGGGTTTGGGGTTGGACCTGTGTCTGAGAATGTGTGTGAGGCTGTGACGGCGGATGAGGCTGTGGCTGAGGCTGTGATAGAAGATGAGGCTGTACTGGAGTTTGTGTTTGATGCTGGGGCAGTGAGACAGCCTGCTTTTTGGGCCTTTGAGCTTTTGGAGGTGGCTGTTCTGATGGTTTTGGAAGGATTGGGGGCGGTGCAGTCTCCTCTTGTTTGACCTGAGATAAAACACAACAAAACAGTCCCTTATTTACTGTTGCTGCAGTGGTACAAGAGGTTATCATAAACACCTAACCCCACACACACCGCAGCTACGCTCTGTCCAGTGTCAGTGCAGGACTTGTAAGATACAGCACTATAATAAGTGCCAGTGGCCAAACCACTGTCATTGAAAATTCCTTTGGTTGAAGAGCACAGGTCATGATTCCTAATCATGAAATTGTGACCTAATTAATCCAAAGATATATATGAGTTAAAGGAACAGTTTGACATTTTGGCAAATACACTTTTTAACTCTTGCGTTCTTGCAGAGAGTTACATGAGAAGATTGATACCACTCTCATGTCTGTACGCTAAAAATGTAGCTAGAACCAGGAGACACTTAGCATAAAGACTAGAAATGGGTCTGGCTCTGTCCAAAGGTAAAAGGAAATCTGCCTACCAGTTCCTCTAAAGCTCAGTAATTAACACGTTATATCTCGTTTGTTTCAGTACAGTTCAGTTGTGTTCAGTACAAAAAACGTGAAAGTGTGAAAAAGTGTGAAAGTGGCCAAGTGACTTCATGGAGTCTCTTTTGGTCACCTGGCACGTCACGGTGACGACAAGACACCAGGAAGACATACAAGATATAACGTGTTAATTAGTGAGCTTTTGAGGTGCTGGTAGGAGGATTTTTTTTTCACCTTTGGACAGAGCCAAGCTAGCCGTTTCCCCTGTCTTCAGTCTTTGTGCTAAGCTAACCGTCTGCTGGCTGTAGCTTTATATTTAATGGACAGAGATGAGAGTCAAATCGATCTTCTCATCTAACTCTCTGCAAGAAAGCAAATTAGTGTATTTTCCAAAATTATGAAATCTTCCTTTATCGCTATGTACTCACTCATGTTATGCTGCATATGATGAACATTTGGATCATGCTTACTGCAGCTCAATATCACAATATACTGACCCATAATCATTTATAAGCACCAATCTACATATGAAACTGATATGACACTTACCCCAGGAACAGGCTGTGGTAAGACTCCAGTGTCTTTGCAGCTGCCACTGGGGGTGGTGGCTGGAGTGGTACTAGATGAGCTGGTACGGACTGGGACCTGTACTGGGACAGGCTGCTGCCTCTCTGGACTTTTCCTGGTTGGAGAAGTCAGGCTGGTTGAACTGGGGAGTGGGGCACACTTGTAAAGAGGAGTGTGTGGTGGGGTGGAGTCTGTTTCTGGCTGTGTTGCAGGTGCAGCTGTAGAGGACTTGGCACTGTCTGATGGCTTGGTAATCGTGCTGGTTAACTCTAGTGGCTGCTTCCTGATTGTAGGACTGGAAGCGGAGGGAAAAGATGAGGCTGTGGTGACAGTCGGAGCAGTGGTGGTTGGTGGCGGGGAACTTCCTTTCCCTGCTCCTTCCTCCTCAGAAGTCTGGAAATGTGGGACCAGTGGATGTGGCGAGTCCTGGAAGTTAGAGGCCTCCTGTGGCTGCAGAGGGGAAACCGGTGTGTGGGGCTCAGAGGACCGGGACTGAGACTGAATGGAGACCTGCTGGGCAGACTCAGCGAGGGCTAGGGCCAACATGCGGGCAGCATTTTTAGGAGGGGGAGGAGGAGGAGGGGCAGTAGTGGGAGCTGTAGAGCTGAGGGAACGAAGGGTGAGGTCCTTTGAAGAGTCCGGAGCTACGACTCCTAGCAGGGACACAAAAATACAAGGGATCTATAGTCGAAGAATGAATAATCAAGAGAGCAGTAGGTGAAGAAAAGAAATGACAGCAGGCAGGCTGGTTTTAAGGTGCTTCAAGAGTGGGAAAGAGGGGAAAAGTTAAGCCTGATGGGCAGGCATTATATGAAAAGATTTAAGATGAAATCCATGCAAACCTGGGAAACTAATCCTAGAAAAAAAAGCATTCATATAATTAATGGCATGATTTATCACCTTAGTTTTAATCTACATAGTGTAAACAAAACAGTGACAAGACAGAAACGTCGTGCCAAAAACGACCTGTAAAAAGGTCATCCTCTGCTTCCTACCTTGGTGCTCTTGGCTGCTGGCAGCTGGCGCCTGCTGTACACCGTCCTCTCCCTTCAGCTCTCGACTGTCCACACTGTCAAAGGCTGCCAGCTTAGAGTGCAGCTCCATTTGGAAAGCTTCACTTAGCGATGGCTCTGCTGCCCTCAGCAACACACTGCCCATCAGGGGAGGAGAGTCCTTGGCTACAGAAGGAGGAGATAATGGCTGTGGAGAGACAGCCTGTCCAGCCGTATTCTTGTCAGGCATCTCTGTGGAGAAAAGCTCTGAAGTGGCAAACGGTGTCAAACTAGTGGTCTTCCCACATTTAATAGGTGACACAGCCTGTGTGGGTTTATCAGTATAAGAATAGGAAGTGGTCAGTTTCTTGCTTTCCACCTTCTCTCCAGCAGCCCGGCTGAAGTCTGTGGACAACAAGGGGGAGGGCAAGCTGCCCAGGAAGGTGGCAGAAATGAAGTCAGAGCCGTTGGCCTTGCCACAGAAGCTGCCAGGGCTCCTCTTTAACGTGGAGCCCTCTGCCCCAGCTGGTGAGTCATCCAGGGGGAAGGCATAGGAGGTGTCGGGGAGACTGCACTGGAAAGACATGGGGTCAAAGTCCAAGGAGGCCATGCCAATGTCTGGCGGGCTGAGGTCCACATCTTCACCTGCTGAGCGGGGAGGTGAGATGAGGGCAGGCACACAGATGGGCCCGTCGTCTCCGTCGCTGTCCTCTGTGCCGTCCAGGTTATCGTAGGAGTTGCAGTGCTGCCGGCTGTCCAGCAGCTCGCCATTAAAAGAGGCTGACAGGGCATCGCTGCTTGAGCGCGGCCGCCGGGGACGGTACACCTTGGACTCTCCTGAAGGAGGAAAAGAATAGAATCAGGAGCAATTTATTTTAAAAGGCCCTGTGTAGGCTGCAGTGTTGAAAGAGCATTTGAAATGTGCTATGGGCAGCACTGACTGATTAAACTGGTTGCTGAGACAAATGATTACCTTCAACATTGTGCAGGGAACTCAGTGACTCTTCACTTTTGGCTGATCTTAATGTTGCCGTGTCTCCTCTGCCTCCTGAAACAGAATGATTAAAAGGTATCAGGATCCAGCCTTGTTTAGTCAAATAAGCCGTTCCCATTACAATTGTAAGGTACTGTTCTCATTCCAGTTGTGGAGGGGGGACTCACCAGCGAGAGCCATGGCCTTCAGCTCACTGGGCTCACTGGGGTTGCGGTGCAGCTTGCGCTTGGACATGGAGGAAGACTTGCCCAGGTTGAAGAAAGAACGCCAGCTACCCACAGGAGACTTCTTGGATTTAATCGGAGGCCTCTTCCTATGATTAAAACATGGTGGAGTGCAAGCAGGCAGGGGACAGTTAGTCTCCCTAACTCACATAGAAATCTCAAAGACAGATCCTGAGACACAGGGACAAAATAAACAGTCACATGAATCTGCTTTTAATCGCTTTTTAAACTCTACGTGTGTAAAAATCAGATCATCTTCATTTTTAAGATATGTGTCTGAAACTGGAGACAGTCAGTTTGAGAGAACCTGGATCAGGAGGGAAATGACTGCCTGCTGTCTTACCAGCAACCAGCAGAGGGAGACACATTCCAGCATTATTATTAGTCCAACTGACATTAAAATGCATGTCTGCAGTAGATCTGCACTGTAAGATAAATGTCAGTGTCCAAATTTAGATTTTCTATTAATTGGTCTTTTGAAGACATAGTCATCAAATGACATAACAGGAAGAAGAGTTAACAAACCTCTCGCTGGGAAACTCGATGACAGTGTGGAACTTGCCCTGCAAGGCAGCCGGACCTTCGCCCACCTCGATGTACTTGCTGTCTTCAGTGACTGGAGAGTTGATCTGAGCCTGGGTCCTGGCCTGGGCCTCCTCCAGAGTCAGAAGTTTAGTGGAGGGTGATGAAACCAGCAGGGATTTGGGCCGTGACAATGAGTTGTGACCTGGTGATGTGGAACAGCGTTTATTGCTCAAGTAGAAGCAGTAGTGGGTAGTGGAAGGACAATCTGAGCAGGGGTCTTATCTAAGTGCTGCCTGTACATACCTGCTCCCTCTCGTATTAGTGAGCTGAGTTTAGTGCTGAAGAGAACATCCACATGGTTGAGGATGAACTCCACCACCACCGACTGGATTCGGACTTCCATGAAGGCTGCTGTGCCGCTGAAGCAGGCAGATTCAATCTGTTTTGACCTGAGACAATCAGGGACAAACATTACACTTGTTACACTTGTAAAATGGTTTTGAGATGTGTTCAGCACTCTCCCACAAGCAGCTGCTTAAATCCTTCCATTCAGACAGGATGACTCATTCAAAGCAGGAGACACGGTACTTTCTGCCGCACAGAGCCTATTATCACGGCTGATTCGAGTCTGAGAAATAGTTAATGTGAGTAATATAGAAAAAAAACAACACATAAGCTCAACTACATATACGTCGAACTATGAAGAGCATTAGAATTATCTTGAGCTATACTTTGTTATAAAAAAAAAAATCACCCAATAACAGGGTACTCTACATGCCTATGGAGCTGGCTTTTAGATGATGATTTAAAGTGTATTCACCACAATGAAATACATGCATATAAAGAACACTTCAGGGAGACAGAGAGCAATTAAGTCCCACCCATAGCGGAGGGGAAAACAGTTCATCGTTGTCCATTGACTTTGTATTGTGTGAAGGTGCCTCCTTGTCACTTCAGTCTGCTAGCAAACAACAGAAACATGTCTAAAAGCTGCTGTGTGGTGGGATGCACTACCAACAGGCTAAAGAACCCAGAACTAAGTTTTTATAAGCTGCCGAACCCAAAAACTGAGTCTTTAAGAAGACAAAAGTGGATCCAGACGTGAGGCATCAGCAGGAAGAATGGGAACACTGTGGGATCCTGACACTCAGTATGTGCAGCAAGTATTTTGTCACTGGTCAGTCAAATATCCAAATGTCAGTTTTAGACTAACTGTATAGCTGTAAGTTAAGCTAAAGCATTTTAACAGTCTGAAACTTGAGTAGTGGAATGTGGCTAAATCAGAAAGCTCTGCAGTATTATGTTTGCAGGTGCCTTAGCTAACTACAGTAACTTAGTTTGAGATAGACCGACAATATTGAGTTTGTCCTCTCTGGTAGACATGGGGTGCTAAAATAATACTTTCACATGCTGAAATCTAATGTTTTAGCTAGCTACAGGCATTTTGTTAGAGTTTCAGCTCTTGGTTGCGTATTGTGGCGCCGACTGTTTTCCCCTCTGGTGGGCGTGGTTTTCAGAGGGTGGCCTGTTGTGCTCTGTCTCTATGGAGCAGGATGGCAGCTCACCTCAGCAGGTTGGGCGCCCAGACGATGGCCAGGTTCTTGCTGTGCATGTTGGTGATGTAGCTGAACGCTGCCAGGCGGGACAGGTGTCTCATGAGGAACTCCAGGGTCCTAAAAATAAAATATTAATTTATTCAGATTTAATTGGCTCCCTCTAGTGATGTGCAGACTAATGGCCATGATAGAGCTACTTCTTCAGAGCGTCAATATTTCACTATGTGCTCAAATCCCCGAGGAATGTCACTTAGAATTTAGCTTTTGTATGCTTTCACAAAGGACGGTAAATTCAATTCATCATTAGCAACACAAAGGTCAGCTGGGACATGTTAAATTATTCCATTCGATGCAGTGTGGCACTACAAAAACCCTTGATTTTAACACTAACAGACACACACTACTGATGTGAACACACAACATGAGTGTGCATCTGTAATCTGGCAGTCCCTGTGCCTGCCAAAGGGGGGCAATGTGCTTCTACACTGACCTGTAATGCGGTGGAGGAAGCTGCTGGATGACATCATGGATTTTGATGAGTCGCTCTTCGTCCGTTGCTGCTGATACAGCCTCCTTCAGAGTGAAAACAAAGGGAGAGACGGGGAGATAAGTAGTGGGATGTGTCGGTGTATCAGCATTAGGTTCATTCACTTGTCAGCCCAGGTCCACGGTGCTACGTGGAGCACGGAGGGGACATCGGTCTGCAGCCCCCCCACTTCCCCAGTTGCCATAACAACCAGCAAACATTTACTTCGTCCTCTGTTGTGCTTGGAGAAGGTTTTTATTCCAAGTCACACAGAGAGCGGTTTGCTGTGTTTGTAATGATAGGGTGTGTCAAGTTGGGGTGTCTGTGACTCATAACTGAAAGACACATTTGAAGAATTCCTATAAAATAAAACCAGTACTGTCAGTCACATCCTATCAGAGTCCTTTGGGGCATCGGTGAGCACAGAAAATCAAAACAACCTAAAAAGTCAAGTGCTGTAAGAGTTAGCCGACTTGTATCCACACATTAGTGTAAGAAAGTGGTGTGTGAGAAGTGTTCAGTCCTGCTAAGGCCTTGCTTACAGAGAATTTCTCGTAGAGCTGGTAGGTGAGCAGGGGGTTGGGCAGCTCTCTGAAGTAGAGCTTACACAGCGAGCCAACACAGTGGATGTCCTGGATGTAAACATCTTTGGTCAGGTCGGGGATCTGCTCAGAGTCAAACTCGTGCCTGGTGAAAGAGAAAGAGGGCAAAGGCAGAGTCCAACTAACTTCTTCTGAAGAAAAATGCATCAGTGAATGAAATTTCAGAGGTGTTTTAGAAGAGGAAACAATTGGCATGTGGCTACACAACTTTTCAAATGAAATCTTCCCATTTCTGTTAAAAGTTAAAACAAATCAAATAGACAGTGTAATGTGTCATCCCTAACACTGAAAAGTACATTTAGTACTTTTCATTGAACCGACACCACAAAAGAAATATATTACAGTTCGTATTTTTTTATAATATTTTAATAATAAAATAAAATAAACATAGCATGCAAAGACTTTAAAACTAAAATATAGTTTTAGTTATTAAAATCAATTCGAGTCTCTCTTGTCTCAGGAACACAGCCCTTAATTGCCTTTACTTTGTTTGATGTTTTATTCTAGCATCTTTTCATTAGGCTAAAAAAAATGTGAATATACTGTTACTTTTGAGAAAAGATTAACAGCAAAATGTTATGAATGATATGATTTTTATTCCATTATCATGCAGAGAAAAGTGAGTAGTCTTTTGAGTCCTTAATAGTGTCTGCAGGTCTTCCTGTCAGGCTGCATACAGTACAGTCCCAACACACTTGACCAATCAGAAAGTTAGGGCAGCCTCTATCACTGCGTTTAACTAAGCACTAAAATTCATCCAAACTCAGACTGAAACTAACACCAAGTAGCCTCTACAAGTCTAAATAAGTTGGTTCCCACTACTGAGCAGTTCAGTATTTGTTAAACACAGACACTGTCATGCTGTGAGACAAAGCTGTGGTCTGTCTGTCCTGTCTATGCTTCTGAAGTAAGATCAAGGGTTGAAATCTGATTACTGACCTGCTGCATGTATACATGAACTTACAGTAACCAGGTTATTACAGTGCATGTTAACATGTTCTCCAATTACCTGCATGACCTGCTTTGAATAACCTGGGTACTTGAGTGCATGTAAGCATACTGTATGAGGCGAAACCCAGGGTGAAAAACGCTTAGCAAAGCTTAATATTGCTGTAAAGAGAGTACGCTAATAATTGAAGGCGACCTAGAGAGCGTATCAACATTTCCAAAACTCCTCTCCGTTTGGCAGCTGGACAAAACTTTGCATGTGGTCCTCCCACATAATCCTATCCTATCCTATCCTATATATTTACATGTAAACACAGCACTACCCTTACACACCTCACAGCATAACAGAACAAAAACTAACATTTTCACAACACATATGTTGCCTTTTACAAGCCATAACTGCTGTAAAAGCTCTAGTTCTTCTCCTGGTATGACAACATCAGATAGTAAAAACTGATAACAGCTAACAACTGTTGCACTGCACGTCATCACGTTTTCTTTTTTTCACAGATACAATAATCCTAGATGGACTGCATATGTTATCAGCCTTTAGATGAGTGCCACGATGGGATTAGATTTGACAAAGGACATTTCTGTGGAAGGAGCATGCACAGAGTAGAGATCTTGGCAAACACTTGAATCAAAAACTGTAATAAATAGGCTGTGTGTGTGTGTGTGTGTCCCCTACCGCAACTTCTGGATATTTGAGGCGATTCCAGAGAGGCGGTAGATGCCATCCACCACGCCGTGCTTCTCGATGAACTCGGTGCAGCTCTTAAGGACCTGGGGCACTGCAAAGAGAAAAACAGCATGTCATCACATAACACCTCAGTCTTCACTGGGCACTGCAAGGTCATGAACAGGATGACTTTCCTTTTAGATGTGTGAGTACAGAGTGTGAATAACTAACTTTCTAGTGCTTTTGGAGGGAAAAGCACTTTTCGAGCTGAGGGTGGAAACATTTGAACCTTGTGAAGTAGAAACCAACGTATCCTGAAGAGCTTCAGAAATATTTCATTTCTTTACTTGGTGCTTTTGGTTGGCCTTTAACATATTTTCTACATCGATGCACTTTTCTGGAAGAAGATAACTGTGAGATAACATGTTGTCTGCGAGTGAGGCAGCCAATCACATATCCCCGGCCTAAAAACACAATGTCAGTGATTGTGTGTTAGAGATGGACAGACAAAAAAAGAAAAACCTCAGAAAAACACAGAGCTTCTTCATTCTCCTTCAGCAACCATGAATCATACAGACATGTTATTTATCTGTGTGTGTGTGTGTGTGTATGGGAAATAAGGATGGCGTGTGTGTGTGTGTGTGTGTGTGTGTGTGTATGTATATGTATAAGGAGGCTCCCAAAGCTCACACATCATTCAGAGGATGACAGAGAGTGGGACACTCGCCGAAGCAGCTGTTCAGACGAATTCCACACATAGCGAAAGAGAAAACAAGGCGAGGTTTGAGGAAACTAGTTGGCATTCTGCAGTAGAGGAGAGGACAGTGAGGGTGGAGAAACCCTCTCCAAGTGCTTCTCGTAGGAAGATTTTGTTATGAGCTCCTCTTATCATCACAGAGATAAATGTGTGTTTGAATGTGGAGTCAGAGTTGGACACACAACAAGAACTCGTCCTCTTAAACGGCACTTTTAAAAGCTCAAACTGACTTAAGTGCAGCAAGAAGTGCAAACCTTTTGGCAGTGACTATAGATGGTTTATGTGTTGCGCTCTGAAGTTCAGCCGTCATTAACGCGGTGGCAGAGTGAAGTGAACACATTTACACTGACAGTGGAACCTGAGATGTTTGGGCTCTGTCCGACCTCCACAGTTTGGATGTGTGGAGGAGTTACAGTAATTAAACCCAGCAGGAATGCTAGCTTAGGATTTAAAACATCAAACTCCAAATGATTTCTTGCATTGTAATCAAAAGATATGCACTCTTTAATAAAGCTCTGAAACAAATGATACTGTAAAAGGTGGAATTTGGGCTAGGAAATGTAGTACTAAGCTAGCAAGAGATATGTCGTGTGGTGGCTAACCATCGGCCCCATGTAGGCAGATCCCTCTTTAACAGCCCCTGATCGGCCTTTTGCCGGCATGTCACTCAGAATGTGATTGAAGCGTAACATTTATATCATGGAGGGTAGACTTTTACTTTCTGTTGTTTTCCTAAGTTTGTTGTTGGAGCAGCTAACGACAACACAGCAAGACGTCTAGTTGTCTGTTTAAACTGGACTAGATTTTGTTGAAAAGTTTAAGTTTTGTATTATTTACAATTTTAGAGGATGTCTTGGACAGATTTCTTGGCAAAAGTGCTTAAAAAGTGAAATCCTGTACAATACATTACAGTGTTAAATGCGAGTCAAGTACCACCACAGTAATGGTGGCTTGTCTTCTTCCGGCCTTGTCTAAATAGCAGCAGAGTTTTCAGTGCTCTACTTCTAAACTACAAAATCATTAACTGTGCTTCTCTTGCTCCACATTTCTTACAAGTCACTGAAGCAGTCAGAACACCTTGACCCTTTGACCCAGCAAAGTGTGACAGAGTGGCTTATCTCTCTATGTCAAGGTAGGATTTACAGAGGTCAAGGCTTGACTCCTTCACCTGTGAATGTGTGGCTGCGATACAGAACGCCCAACACTGATCTGTGACCAGGAGTGTGTGAAATGGACAGGACTCAGAGTGATCACTGTGAGCTAATGTGCTGTAAGATGTAAGATGAGAACCATTCATGTCCAGGCGCAGAATATGATCCATTAACATGAATAAATGGGTTTTCAAGCTGCTGTCAACATGAACTGAAATTAAGTTATTGATCAAGCTTCAACGGGAGAGCAGCATCATTACGTGAATGAAGTTGATGTTACAGTGTAATCAGGAGACCATTAACCTCCCACTCTGTCACTGAGAGCATCACATCAGCTCACCTGCCAGACGCCACGCTCCCGAGAGCTCAGAAAATCAATGTGGCTGCAGCAGACATGCACGGACGGACGTTAGCCCAGCAAATATCTTAATTACACCCAAAGCTGGTGTTTACATACAGTATGTGTTGTGTATTTGTTTTGAGAAGGCACATGGTGACTTGCACCATTAGCTCATTCGTTGGAATGGAGGAAGCGGCAGGTGTGTTTGGGGTGGTTAACCTTTCTCCTACAAAATATGGATAAACCCTGAGCTCTGACAGTATTGATGTCACTGATATGTTGAACATTAATGACTTAATAATTACGCGCCATGATTTGAGCCTAATGGATCATGATGGCAAAGAACCTGACAAACTACTGTGCCTCGCACTTCTAAATACCACAAATTCTCAGTTTGAAGCAGGTATTCACATAATGGCAGAGTCAAATAACCCCCGGTAAAAGCACAACTTTTACACTTTGGTTTTTCTACAGATTAAACGAGCTCAATTAGTGAGCTTTAGAGGTGCTGGTAAACAGACTGTGTTACCTTTGGACAGAGCCAGGCTAGCTGTTTCCCCCTGCTTCCAGTCTTCGTGCTAAACTAAGCTAAGCAGCTGCTGGCTGTAGCTTCATATTTAATGGACAGATACGAGAGTGGTATCAATCTTCTGATCCAACTCTTGGCAAGAAAGCAAATAATCGCATTTTTAAAATATCTAACTATTTATTTAAACTGCTGGGCACCCAGGAAGACTTTTAACATGAAAAACATGCAGGGATAGTTTCATTGATGGCAAACTGGAACGACTGGACATGGTTAGTGAATGAAAGCAGTATTTCTGTTAAAAAGCAGCAGAGTACAGCAGTGAGTATGACATGACTTGAATTAGTGCTGTGGAACAGACGTTATGATGAATTTATCAAGTGGAGGTGGAGGACATTTTGAGTTTGCATTAACCAGGGAACAGGTGAAATTAGGGGTCAAAGCCTGTCTCAAATGTAAGCCTGTTGCAAATAAAGGCCTGCTCTCTCTGCTGTAAATGGTAAATAAATGCCCTGGCCACTATGTGAGAATTTATGGTGTTAAAAAAAGAAAATAATCAAAGGCTCCAGGAAATACTACACCTCTCAGGTGTGTCTGTGTGTTTCTCACCATCATGTCCTGAGTTGAGGAGGTGTTCTCCCAGGTCGCAGCCGAACACCCTCTCCCGGAGGATGCCCCTCTGCTTCAGCTTCTGCTTGGTGGGCCTGGACTTCATGAAGGAGCGCAAGAAGGTGATCAGCTTCCCGTGCTTCTTAGACACTGAGGAACGAGGGAGGGAAGGAAGGAAGGAAGGAAGGAAGGAAGGAAGGAAGGAAGGAAGGAAGGACACATCTTAGATCTCTTACACAGCTGTTTACTCTACAGTAAGTGTGGAGTTGACACTGGCTCAGCTTTCACACAAGCTTTATCTGTGTGTGCACTAGAGTGAAACCCCATACAAGCTGCTCAGGGTTGTCCCATTGTGCGTTTCAGCTTCATTCTAATGCAAACCCTTCCTTTATGCATGTGTAGTTTCCTTGAGGCGAAAGCTCCATTCTTAAATACCACCTCCCAGGCAACTACAAAGGCATCCTCCACATCCAATACCAGTATCCTCCGCTCCCCTTCAAAACAAGACACAAAAAGGAGCAGGCCTACTTAAAAACCCAAACCGCATTAATCAGATACTATGTCTGGGAAAGGGTCATAATCTTCTTAAACTACACACCAGTTGTTTTCTCTGCTTTGGAGAGATGTGGAAAGGCTATCAAGTGAATCAAACAATCGAACAATGGAGCTTTGTTCAAAAAATCTTCACTGAAAATCACATTTGTCATCCACTGGTGAAATGACAGTAGCAGAGTGTTTTTCAGCTCTTGGGTCAGTTTACTTGACTCAGCTATGCAGATGAAATGAACTCAACATCAACATCAATTTGTTCCTTTAACTGAGAATTCAGTTCAGTTTAAGCTATCTCATCAGTCTTGGTTAAATCAGAGAATAAGTTTTCCACTGACTGACCAAATAAAAACATGCCATATTTCTCAGTGATTGTAGGTGCCTGTCAGGGTAGATGTTATAAAGAAACACTGCAGCTCTCTTGATCAAAACCGTTTCCCTGCAGGGTTAAAACCAAACTATTTCACCATCTTAACACTGTACTTACTTTAGTAAGTTAAATATTCAAGTATATTCTAATACAAACCTCTCTGGAAAGAAGAGGATCCTACTAATCCTGACGTTTAGAGGATCTTTCCCAGGTGAACTACTTAAAACTCTTATAGCAGCATCAGTTGCCCCTTTCTCTCTGTTTTTAGCTTCACTGCATTGTAAAGCCTTCCACTCAGACATCTCAAAGAATAAGACAATGTCTCCCAATCCGCTCTCATCTTTTTTTTGTCTCCCTGTTCTCTTGCCGGTGTCAGTGGTCAGCCCAGACAAGACATTCTCGTCTTGGATCTCACCTTTTTCTAGTTGTCCTTCTTTGATCATCTGCGGACATGCGAATCATGATGCCCTTGACACTGACTTTGACAAACATCTCTTCCTATTCTTCCTTTACTCTGCAGTCTTCCACAGCAGCAACTATCCATTCTGAACCCTGGAGACCAATAAACGAGGCTTTTTGCCAGAAGTACGTAGTTCAATGTTGATTTATTATTTTAACCCAAACCATGATCTTTTCCTAAATCTAACCAAGTAGTATTTGTGCCTAAACCTAACCAAACTGCAACTGTTTCACAACATTAACCACGTGTTAGAAAGGCTTTCTGGCAGTACTACGATCGCAGTTTGGATAGGTTTAGGCACCAAAAGTACATACTGTAGTTCAACATTGATTTATAATTTTAACCCAAACATGATCTTTTCCTAAATCTAACCAAACTGCGACCGTAGTACTGCCAGAAAGCCTTTCTAACACGTGGTTAACGTTGTGAAACGGTTGCAGTTTGATTAGGTTTAGGCACCAAAAGTACTTGGTTAGGTTTAGAAAAAGATCATGGTTTGGGTTAAAATAATAAGTCAATATTGACTTTTAGTTTCACACGGGACACGAACAGCAATCTCCTGGGTGAAAGTCTGGTGTTTGACCCACCCACCCCGACCCTCATCACTGCACAGACTTCCTAAAGGCTTCCTGCCAGAAAGCTCTGAAGGCAAACTTCTCCCATGTGCTAAATGAGCGTGGAGCACTCAGTAGCCTCATGGTCCACGCTCCTGAAATCTGAAACATTTAAACTGACAGTGGACACAGTCTCAAACAACAACAACAACAACCAAGCAACTCTGAAAGTTAACTACAGAGGAGGACAGCAATAAAAACGTCCATTACCAACCCGATCTATGATCACTGTGTTCTTTCAGCCACACCACATCTGGACCTTCACTAAACAGAGTGATCACACCAACATCTCCTGTCTGACGTGCTCTGGGCTCAAGTGGAAAAACTGCTGTGTCGCATCAGTTTTTTATTTATATTCCAGGGCGCATTCCTTTAACTGATTATAAACACAGGCATGATCACAACCCCTCCACTTCTCTCACGTGGTTCACAGCCTTGACTCCCTCCTTATTTTACCGGCTCCAGACTTCCGAGCGACACAAACGCACAGGTTGCAGTTTAAAGAAGAAAGCATTTACAATTCAATCAAATAAACAACTAGTCTTTGGAGAGATGCAGTTTCAATTTGCTCTGCCAAGCTGAGCTCTGCTTCAACTGCAGACAGTACAGCTGAAAGTAGGCCAGTGCTTACCAAACTCTATCTCCAGAAACAAAACAAGCTGAGGTAAAGAAAGCTGCGGCTGAACTGTGTGTTTGGCAGATAACAAGAATACAATAAAAGTGTCAAGGCAGCGTCTTTACTCACAGCAAAGATTTATCAGAGGTCATGATAATTTATAGAGACTTACATCACGAAGCACACACATGTGCTGTTATGAATATTATAATTCAAAAGAAGCATCCCCAAACCATCTCGCCCATAGATGATTAGGTAAAAATGAATGAGAGGCTGCCTGTTTTGCGTGCTAAATGTACACTATGGAGGTAAATTGCGTGCTTGAATGAGCAGACTTAATTGACAGTCCATTGAGTACATTTAGAATGCAAACATCAAGACCAGAGTAAAACTAATGAGCTGATGGGAATGGAAAGTGACTTTTTAGCTGAATTAATTGAACAGTTTCTCATTGTGCTGGCAGAATACTAACATAAATATATGCACACAGAAATGTTTCAGAAATACTGCAAGAAACTATGTTCAGTGACACTCAGTACTTTTCACATTTGCTCTTTTAAATCAAACACATGTCAAGGACAAGTAGAAACTGCAACTCTCTACTGATTTTACACATCAAAGTCTGCTTACAGGTCACGGGGAGTTCTACTGTCACTTGAGTAAGTTGGGGCTGTGGACTACAAGTTAGAAAATTTAAAAAAATCTGGGGGTGTGGAGTCAGTGAGGCTACATTAGCTGCTACTAGCATAACACCTCCGAATCTCTGACCAAACTCGTCCATCGTGAGTCTGACAGTGTTTTAGTGCAATGCTAAATCCGTGGAGTAATCTTTTAAGTATCAAGGAAAGAGTTACTGGGTAAAAAAACTGGACATTGTTTAGGTTAACACCCAATTCACTGTAAAACACATGATTGTTCAAATTAACTGAACTAGTGGCATTTTTTCTGAAGTGAAGTTCAGACTTGGTATCCATTTCTTCTTCACACTGTGTGATGCATTTTCTCATTTCACTTTTTTGTAGCTGCAACGATTAGTTGATCAAAAACATTTGCCTATTATTATTATTGCCTACTATTTTGATAATCAATTAATTGTTTCAGTCATTTTTCAATCAAAACTGTCAAACATTTGCTGGTTCCAGCTTCTTAAATGTGAAGATTTGCTGCTTTTCTTTGTCCTTTATGACAGTAAATGAAGAGTCTTTGGGTTTTGGACTGTTGGTTGGACAAAAGAAGCAATTTGAAGACGTCACTTTGGGCTCTGGGAACATTTTTATAGATTAAACGATTAATCGTGAAAATAATCGGCAGATGAATTGATGATGAAAATAATCATTAGTTGCAATCAAATTGATTCTGTCAGTTAGTGTTTTCTAAAGTTTAATTATTTTGGCTGATGCTCAAAACACACACACACACACACACACACACACACACGTATCTCAAAATAAACAAACCCCTGCCAAGACAGATTTATAACTACCTACAACTCCAAGTAAATAAATAATCTTTGAACCAAACTTTCGAGTCCTGGGTCTCTGTTGTGAATCAACAGCCTGCCTCTGCGCCAGCATCCGCAAACAAGAGCCATCGTTCCATTTCAAGGAAAAGTGGAGCTACAATTCCCCCCTCAGGGAGAAATTCCTTCTGCTCTGCTGTACCCGCAGACAAAACTGCTGAGGCAGCTTTTGTTTACTCACTGTTGAGGCATCAGAAAAGGTCTTCAGTATCATGTAGAGGAGGAGGGGGGGCTGACTGTGCAACTGTGCTGGCTTACACTGACACGTCTCTTTTATTTAGGAACCCTGACTGACTGTAAGACGTGGGGAAGAGGAGTGCAATGGCAAGCATGACTCTCCAGAGGATGGACAGAGACTCCCATCTGCTTACTGTCAAGGCGGATGACAGCCTGAGGGCCAGCAGCTCTTCAAGCATGCTCAGCAGTGAAACGGCCTCTGACACTCACTGCTGAGATCCAGCTGGGTAAAGGCATTTCATTTAACGATAGAGGGACTGATAAAGCCTTAGAAATCGCTTTATGTGCCTCTAATTACAGCTTGGGGGCGCTTTTTTAGTATTTAGCTAATTTAGTATTGCACTTTCACAGAGTTGGACGTCTTGCAGGGGACAAATTTAAAAAAGAATGGTCAAATGGTCTGTGCAACAGAGCATGAGTTACCCTGACTTTGAGTCCCTAGCATGGGTCAAACTCACCCACAAATAAAGGATCCTTCATTTCCCATGATGCAACTGGACAGTGTCTTTCATTTTCCCCTCCCTCTCTGGTAAACACCCATGTCTTTCAAACTCCACACCTCCAGTTTGTATCGCAGGCATTCAATTATAAATTTGTAATCTCAAGCCCAAACCCGGATGACATCATCAGTTATTTTCTCAGACATGACAAAGCTCCTCCAGAGGCACAGAAGACATTAGACTGACTAAACTGTTTTCACAGGCTGAGTAGTTCTAACCATGACTCGTAAACGGATCTTCATGTGTGAAATTGGTGCCCCCTTTAGCACACACAGCTGAGATAAAATGGTTTCTGTAGAATATTTCAGGTTATTTGCAGATCTCATAAAATCTGATATTTTTGACATGTGACACACTAAGAGGGGGCGGAGCCCAGATGTTCACAGTTAGGGAAATGCGAGCCAATAGCCCATGCCTGGCATTTGCATATATAACAGATAAAATCTTATCTGAACATATAATGCCTGAGGAGCACTGTCAGGTTTCAGTTGCAGCCCTTAACTGGCTGGGTGACTCTGTGACGAGGCTTTTCCCCAAAGAGAGCCCAGTGAAAAGCCTGGTGTGAGGAGAAAAGAGGCCAAGCATTACAGCAGGAGAGTCAGACGTAATGGCAAACATCATGCTCTCTTTCCCCGCTCCAACCCAAAACCAAGCTCTTCGTTCCATTCAGTTAGCGAGGAGCTTTATTAAAAGACGCACATCGGAAGAAAACTCCAACTTCATAGCAACACAACAAAGTGCCATCGCTTCCTAAAGTAGAGCAGTGACCACAGAGCCATCAGCAGACTGAGATATTTGATACAACTACTGTGTGAGTCAGTGTTCCCTGAATACACAACCACCAGGAGGTGTGACCACGGCTCCTTGGGGCTTCACAATGCTCTCATTACATCATCCATCTCAGAAATCTAGGCTTTTAGTTGGAAAGTGGTTTGTGGATGCACCAAAAGCTTTTCTTAAATGAATTAAATGTGTTTTTACTGTGGTGGGCTCTTCAAACTTAAGTTGGATCTCTCTGGGGCCCAGTAATGCAGAAATATAGAGGAGTTTGACAATTATGTAAATGAATATTGTGCAATTCTGTCAACTTGACTGAAGTTCAAGTTGACTGAATTCACTAAACATACTTGATAGTGAAAGTGACTAAGTACAAAATCCTTTCAATATATTCATTTTGCCACAATTAATGGCTGATGGGGGTTTTTCCATAGTTTTTCTTTTACAACCACTTAAGGAACTCAACAAGCCAACTTACTGACTATTATTAATATAATTTCCTGATTGCTTGTCCATTGAGAGGCGGTTACCACAGGGCTAATGTTTGCACTACTTATCAAACTAAAAAAACAGCACATTAACACTGGGAGTCAGTGTGTTTACACTCATTATTACATCCTAACCATCTCCTGGTGGTGTTTCTGGATGGCTGTTCAGTGTGTAAACAAGAGAGCAGTGTCTTCCTATTAAAAGGCAGTCATGAGTGACAGTGACCTCTGTTTGGACTCGAGAGCCTAAGTGTGTGCTGATAGAAGGAGCAAAATGCCTTATTGTTCCATCGCTCAATGCACCACTGAACATGACTTCAGTAGAGGGAAGAGACGACCTCAGCTGGGTCCTCTCACCCAATAATTATGCCAAAATGGTAGAACTGTCACATCAGAGAAATCAGAAATCATGATGTCATGAAAGATCAACAAATACCAGCATTGGTACCAACGGTAATTTTCAAACCACTGAAATGCAAACTCTTCCAAAGCCATTTTTGCTAAATTCAATTATGATTTTTTTTAATACAAATTTCAGTGATGGAGAACTAACTGTCACTGCCTGGTACTATCAGACTTTTCTGAGCAACTCAACTATGGCACTGATGGGAGGGCTGCTTTATTATAGTGATACAGGTTAATTCAGATGCTCAACAACCATACATCATGTAAACTATATATTTCAAATGTCTAACTTTCTAAACTAAATAGTTATTCCAAAAGTCAAACTTTCCTAAAACCTCGTTCTGTACCTTTTCAAGTTCTTAGTCTTTCATATTCTACGATATTCTGACATTAGAGGGAAATTATAAATATTTTAACACTTGGGGGAAGAGACAAATGTTATTCATAAGTTGTTAAATAAGTGTAACGAGAGAGAAAGTGGAAAAATGAGGAGTCACGCGAGGAAGGAGCAATATTTTCCACACTTCTTTCAGGCCTAGGAAACCCCTTCCATCATTCAAAGTGCTGTCTCTTCACACTGTTAATTCCCAATAAAACCCGTAGCATACGGTTAACTGTTAACGGTTAAATGAGGGGATACTGTAGCGAATATGTTAAATGTAATTCCACACAGTTCAAACGCACTTTCTTACCTTCGCTCCATAACGCTGGACTTGCCTTGAGGCTTTATGACAGGATTTCAAAAAAAGTCCAAAGTACAACTATCCACTTATCTTTTTCTTGCGCTAACCGTAAACCTGCACAAAACAGCGACGAAACCTCATCTGAAAGTCGGGAAAAAACGGCGAGGTCTGATTAACCAAGAGAGAAAGATAATAAAAAAGTTGAAAGTCTTTACAATGAGCAGAGGAGCGCCGCAGACTTTCCTCGTTGCTCTGCCAGCTATGTCAGTATCCACACAAAGATCCGCTCCAACGTATTGGTTTACGACCCCACACGTGCTGCCTTCAAGTGCTCCCGGAAATATGGAAGTTACCAGTTGTTAATTCCAGTCTAACAAAGCTGAAGCAAAACTTACATTAAGTCAGTATGACGGTGGGTGGGCCTAAACAACTTTTAGTTGATATATTAAAGCAAAAAATATTTGACGCCATGCCTACAGTCTGTGCTTTTCGATTTCTGAAAAACACTCCTCTTCACCAAAGCTCAGTAAAGAGCACCTTCTAAGTTCCCACATCCAAGGTCAGAGGCTGTAGATGCTGTAAAGCTTTGCTGCATTTTAGTGCTACTGTCCGGATATAATTACAGAATGTGTTACGTAACAAAACAGCCATGTTAGATGAAACAGTTTGGATCCACTCTAATTCTCGTCGCCTGCCTCTCAGTCATATTTACATTGCTGATTTGCACATGCGCTTGATTCTAATGTTTCCGACAGCATTTGAAGGCAGCACGAGAGTAGGTAGCCAAGAGGGGAGCTGGTGGTTTTTACACAGTAGAAAATACTCCTTTACACTGCACACACACATGCTCCTAACACGCAGCATTCCTGCTTTTATTCTCTGTCAAAACCTTCCAAATGTAATCATTGATTAATTTGTAATTACATACTTATGTGAATGGACTAATTGTGTAATTCTAGGCCTGTATACAAGGTTCAAATAAAATTGTTACAATCCCAGACTGACCCAAGCTGACACTCACTGACTGTCAGAATGATTCAGTCCGACTTAAACAACATATAGGATGGCCTTGCCTTGACTTTAAATCAGCTCTCCCCTCTAAGGGGCACCCTGCCCCCCTGAAAGCATTATCTTATTAATTCCGTAACTAGCTTAGTCCCTTAGCAGACATGTTGAGTCAAAATAAAGTCAAACTAATTTGTTGTTGGTCCAGAATCACAAGACTGCAGTCAGATGTTTCCACTGCATGCGATCGCTTCAACTTGTCATGCATTTAACAAGTTACACAAAGACAAACCTTTCTTTGGGCTGATCCTCAAATTTCTCTTTGCATGTAGGATATTTTCCATCTTCAGTGGTGGAAAGTAACTAAGTACATTTTCACTCAAGTACTGTACTGAAGTACAATTTGAAGGTACTTGTAATTTGGAGTATGGGGTATTTCAATTTGATGCTATTTCATCTATTTCACTACAATTCAATTATAATGTAATAATATATCAGTCACCATTGTTTTTGCAGAACCAGTACTTTTACTTTTGATACTTTAAGTACATTTTGCTGATAACACTTCTGTACTTTCACTTAAATAAGATTTTGAATGCAGTGCTTTTACTTGTGATGGAGCATCTTAATTTGACATTGTTTTATTGGTACTTTTACTTGAGTAAAGGATCAGAATACGTCTTCCATCTTCCATGTGTATGTAATGTCATGCTCTATGAAATGTTTTTTTTTTTTTGCCTAATATCACCCAGCACTAACTCCATGCACTGGGGAAAATTACTGAGAAAGTCAAACTAAGTTCAACTCAAGCAGGTTTGTTCTGTGAAGCACAGATCATAGTCATACTGTATGTCGCCTCCGCTCTCACTTATAGAGCAGAAACACTTCAAGCTAGAAACAAGGTGAACTGGTAACTTCTGAAAATACAGAGTGAACCATTATTCCCTGAACGCGTCATGTGGAGGAGCTGTAATAGATGGCAGGTGCTGAAGAAACAAGATACGGTGAGTTTGGAGTTTTCTCTCCTCTAATTCATTAGTCCACATTATAGTGCTTTTTACTTGTATATATGTTTGTCATACCTTTAAAATAAAATCATAGGAATTCAACATTTGTGGCATTGTTAGAACAGTGGGAGGCAGTAGACTGAAGAATATTAGCAAAGTACTGAAAAACACCAGTCACCTAAACAGGAAGTAGTGAGCTCCTGCCCTGATGTCATGTCGCATATAACAGGATGAGAGCAGCTTTGTGTTAGATTAAGTATTATACAGCTGCTACTTTGCATGGATCTGACTAGTCTATTTCACTCCTGGGATGTGGAAAGAACAAGGCAGCGTGTTTTGCAGCTGCATGCCAAGTTTCCATGCACAGGAGCAGAATGGCGTGCTGTCTGCAACATAAACATGGCTGTACATTTGAATTCCTACCTGTTGGTTAAATGCCTGTGAGCTTTGAAGCTTTGCAACAACACAGTGCATTATCATTTGTTTTAGTAATGACACCAATGCGACAGATCACAATAATGATGCAATACAACTCTGTGGAATGCAACTACAGAGATCCGTTTTTCCACTGAAGAAAGCAAAGGTGTAAAAAAAGATCTTTGTGCTTTCAGTTTACAACACAGCCTGAGATGTTAGTATGTAATCAGAAGCAGCCTCCCCCAAACAAAGGTGCGGTCTACAACAACAGTCTCTTATTGAAGCTACAGAGAAACACGTTACACAGGGGACCTTGCATAGTTTCACAGCCCAGAACTGGAGCACCAGGAAATGATCGAGATCCTCGGGAACAGGAGGACAAATCTCACTCTGTCTCACACATTCTCTCCCCATTTCCCTTCCTCTCCCGTCCACATAACCAGCTGTCTTGGCTCATGTATGCTCACAGCTGCCCGAATCACTGGTCCCCAGACATGACGAAGGCCTACACTGAGGAGGGGAACAGAGGGGGCTCTACATCTGGGTCAGTAACTGGTAGGTCCATTGGGCTGTCTGGGGAGGAAAGAAGGCTGACTGTCATTTTTTATCCAAAGTTCACAACTCTTTCTTTTCATACTGATGTCAACAAAAGAGTCTATTTTTACTGTGAAGAGTCTCTGTTCTCAGATTCCACTGCAACACAACACAAGCACATAGGCCGAAGGACTAATAACTCCTAAGTTCTATCGTCTCGATTACAACTGGAGCAGTGCAACGTGTTAACAATTTCCATGGTTTTACTGGGAAACAGCAAAGGTTAGTGGTGAGCAGAGTGGATCTAGGCAGAACAAGCATATTTTTCCAATGCTGTGTGGCTCCCTGCAGGAATGTGCTCTTTCAGTCACCATGGAGAGGGAGACAGAGATTCTTACTGTTGCAGGACAAAGCTTAACGCTCAATGGATGGGTTTACAGGCCCCCTCATTGTAAAAGGATTAAATAAATCAAGGCCGGTCGAGACCTAGCACCACGGCACCCCTGCCGTGGTCTTTCAGCTTCGACCAAACAGACACACACAAACACAGCTGGCCCCCGTCCAGACACAGGGTACATTCAGCAGCTTTAAAGAAATGCTGTAGTAACCTGGCTCACCCCTGAAGCCATTTGCATACACCTTGAGGGGTGAAAACAGTAAAAGAACAGGGGGCTGGAGGAGCTGGATTGTTCTCTTTTGAGAGCAACATTTGAAAAGTGGGGGCCACTACATCTAATCCCCAAACGTTTATATACAGTATTTTATTTCTTTTACAGACTGCAAAATGGACTCAGGAACATTAATTCTGACAAACACCTGAAACATATCCAAAACACCGCAGTATTATGAGAAGAAGAATTTTAGAATTTTTAGTAACAAACTTAAAGGGAAATATGGCCATTATTTGTATCACACAGACCTTTTTTAATATGAGCTTAAAGCAATTCAAGTGAAAGAAAGTTCACACAAACACACACACTGGAAAAAGACCTATTTCCACATTAATGTGCCATATATTCTCTTCTATTACTGCACAACCAGATGTGGCTAAAGACTAGAGTGAAGAGATAATGTGGACAAAGTGTGTTAAAGGTCACAGACAGGACAGTTTATTATGTTGTGAAAGGTCCTCCTCTTGTGAAGAGTGAAGCTATAACCTGAGCTATATCCCCAGTTTTAAGCTACTGTGACACGTATACAGACTAGTCGTGTTAGAGTCACACAGTGCAAACACATCACTCAGGGTTGTGGAGTTAGTTTTTGGTTAGGGGCTGGCGTTGCAGCACACCAAAGGATTTTTGTCTACCTGAACTTAGGCTGTAGTGGTTTAGCGGGTCGGCCACCCATGCACTGTCCTGTATTACACTCTCCATCTCCAAGTCTGCATGCAGCCCGATGGACAGACCAACAGACAGATGGATGGATGGATGATGGAGACATGAGAGAATCAGCAGAGGGAGAGAAGCACTTCAAGTTAGAGAACAGAGCAACTGTGTACTTTGGGACTGTGAGGTCAGTAGCTTTGCATAGAAATTATACTTTGATGCTAAAGCAATAAACTGTTTTGTGAGACAGTGTACAGATAAAAAAAAAAGACTTTGCATTCATCAATAAAACATGTCTTCTTATATGAGAGAACTTAAATTCAACTTTAAAGTTATAATCCTTAAGATTTTCATAAAATCGGACCCTGTTTTTGATACTATTTATACCATTAACAGCCATTATGTGTATTTACATTCTGTAATTACCTCTCTATATAGTAGTTTTCATTGTTGGTGGCGGGGTCCACCATTCCTGCATGAGATTCAAATGGCCTACCTACGCATGAGGGATTCTCAGGAAGCTATACAGTGTTACTGCTTTTAATTTGATCTGTAGTTTGTAATTTGATCTGATTGATATCAGCCTCACTGTGTACTCTCCTGACTCTCCTAATACCAGATCAGAGCTGCATTTAGTTACTGCTAATGCTAACCCAACATTTCCTGCTGCTGCGAGTTCACATTAAAAGCATTCAACTGGTGAAACACCTGTTGACTTTTATTGTGAAGCAGTCACAAAAATGTATTTTTCACTGAGGTTAGCGATGACCTCAGTCGTTCCTCAAAAATGCGTCTACGAAACAAGACAGCGGTCATTTTTGACATTTCAGATGCACCAGTTGCTCTTCTGTTGTATTTCTATCAAATTAGCTGCTCAAGGAGTCCCAGAATTCTGGAACCTGCAGTAGTAAACAGCACTTGCTGTGACCCCCAGTGACCATGGGTATCACCAAATCAACCAAGACTGAAATCTTAAGGATTATAACTTTAACTACATCCAAACTCTAATGAACAAGATGTCATACAATGTGCAAATGCATTTTGTGTGCGAGCGAGTTAAGGTGGAGCGAGTGGACAGGTGGATGAAGTGTGTATACCAACACGCACAGGGAGGGAAGAGACTCCAAGAAGCAGGCTGCAGGCCAGAGCAGGGGGAGGCTAAGGCAGAGGAGTCACAGTCAAATGCAACAAATCAAGACACATGCTAATGCTACTGTACATCCCTGTGCAGTGAGACAACAACAGTATTAATGATGCATTGCAGTGGTGAACAAGCAGCGCAGTTTTGACACATAAACAGACTTAAACACCATCACATTTAGTTATTTGTACCGCCACTGATAATGAACCTGATCCAGGATCTGCTCAGTTAGAGTCATGTTAATGTTACTGACAACAGGGCATTTGCAGGTTTTAGAAAACCAAATATTAGACTTTGGTTATTAGTATGTAGAATACAGACCAAGATTTAAACCAACATATTTCTAAAGAACATAACTAATCAATAACAAAGATATATAAAAATGAGCAATTCAAGAGAAAACGATAATCTGTTAACTGTATTCAGGATATCTAAATGATTGACCTGAGGATACTCTGTAAGGAAAAAATGCTTGATTGACAAAAGGACACATGCATAAAACAAACAAAAGAAAAAACAGCAACAAGCATTGAAACATTGCTCAAAAAGCAGGGGAGTGGGCAGGCAGATTAAGTCATGGGCTGTGGAGTGTGCTGTGTGTGCACTGCGAAGTTAACTCTACACCGCAAGATGCATTTCTGATCAGTCACACAGTCTGAAATGCTCAAGAACTTGGGTATGAAACTTGACTGGCACATCAGATAACCCTGCATCTGTAATTACATCCCCTCCCTCACAATTATGGATCTTGAGTTGGTGTTTTTTTTCCACTGTGTCATCACTTAATCCAGACCCCGGAGTCTCCGAGGCTTTTCGATGGTTAGGAACCCCGGCTCCACTCGCCCACCCCAAAGCCAGCCAGATGGTTTTGACAGCGAGTCATACTGGTTGAATCAGTCTTTGGACTCGGAAGATGTGATGTGGATTCGTACAAGACACTGAAGTCTGATCAAAAGGGCTCAGTCATGACGACATGACGTGAGCTGCTATTTTTGTTGGGTGTGTGTAATTCAGTGTGAGGGCAAAGTTCAAGTTCAGCTGGAGTCTGTATTGCAGTGACCAAATGTTGTCAAAGTGTTCCGTTTGATTCCAAGAGGGTTGATGTTATACATTTGTCTTTGACACTCGCAGGAGCGTGCTGAAGAGCTTATCTGTTTGCTCTGGACAGCAATAGATTAGCACAGTTATTTGCAGTGGATTTGTATAGTGCTGAGTCAATATAACATGATTAGCGGGCTATTTCAGGGGATGACGTAGGTGTCAGAATTATGGGTTTCCTTTCACTGTAACATGCTCATAAAATGAAGTTATATTATCTTCATACTGATGAGTATGTATTGTAATTCGGTTCTATGAAAACAGGCGAAGACCTTAACGGGGCAGCATCTATACCTCCACTGCATTTCAGTCAAACTTATGAAATGATGGTGTAAAGATATTATACTAGAAATCCACTATGTTTTTAATACGAAATCAATTCCATAACACAACAACTCTGTCAGACCAGCAATAATATCTGTGGGCAAGGTGTGATATACACACACGCACACACAAACACACACATCCCGAGCCACATCATCCATCACAGAGCTAACCACTTCCTGAAAATGCAGCCACATCAGTGAGACATGAACTGCCGTCAGTGATAGTGATAACTTCCTTCCAACACATTTCCTGTGAGTGCTTTAAGAGGAGGAGGAGGAGTACCTGGTTTTGGTACCGTGTTGGTCATGGACTGCGGCACTTTATCATTTATGAGCTCCACACACTCGCTGGGAAAGAAGCCAACCTGGAGAGAGCACAGGAGTGAGACAGGCATGGTGAGGTGGGAGGAAGTACAATCCTATTTAGATAATAAAATGAAGACAGAGAGACAGCACAGTATCTGTATGGAGGTGTGGTTGTCACAGTAATCACGTGGTTTTGGTATTAGCAGCAGATGGCATTTAGGACGTCTGCTGATCAGGTGGTGTGGAAATGACCACATCGCACATAAGGTACATATAAGTGTATCTGTGTACTTGCTGCTCTTGTGAATAGTACTTTGGTATAGCTGTGTTTTGAGTGATATAAAAAAAATCTGAACTTAAACTCTACATTGTATAAGACTGCCAGATGTAGTCCAGTGGCAAATGGCACAGACACACACAACCTGTAACATCACTGACTGGCTGACTGACTACCCCCTAATGGATACAGGTGGTACTGCAGGTGTTTGTGTCCCTTCACTCTGTGCATTTGCTGCTCAGTTAGTTCCCCAACACGTGTCCTGTTTGAGTTTCAGGAGGAGGGCAGTAACTAGTCAGAAACAGAACTAAACTGATCAGTAAGTGCCTGCTGGCTCCACCCTGCCACTGAGCCTGAATGGCAGGACTACCTCTGGTAGGCAGAGAGCCAAAACACACAAGAGGAGAGAGGCGAGGGTGGAGCGGGGGCAGCAGGTCAGAGGAGGTTCAGCCAGACTTGAACCTCAAAACCAGGCTTTGTTGCTGCACTGCAAAGATTCCTGGAAATGTTGTTTAAATGATGGGCAGTATTAATAATATCAACTTTATTCATACAGCAGCTTTCAAAACACAGGTTAGAAAGGGCTTCACACTCACATTATATGACCACAATTTAGAGACTTTTGACATAGCTTTAATTATTTCCCCATCTTGCTTTATGCCTCAATACACACAGGGCCAGGTTTACTAGAATGATGCTAGATTTCTTCGTGTATTTAGCTCCTGATTTGCTAAGGCAGCAGCTCATTACGCAGGCAGCTCCTGGGTCTGACCTGCTGAAGCATTTTGTGAGGGGAGGAGAGCTCAGCAGGCAGAGGTCAGTGGTGGGATCTGTCTGAGATCATCAAGCTCAGAAAATAAGTGATGACGTAGTGATCTTGAATCCACAACACCTCGTCCACTGTTGCTGTTACACTAATCAGATATTGTGTTTATTAATAATCATTGCTACAGTTTTTAATTATATATATAGAGACCTGTATTTCATTCATGTTTCTTTTCATGGCTAGAACCTCCTGCCTTGTGTACAGTAAATCCCATCTGTGCTATGTTTACGCTTACGCAGCAGCTGAGAATTCTTCCAGCAAAACTGACGGTTGCAAATTGCATGACTTTAGTAAATACAGCAGAATAGATATTCAGCCTCTGACCATGTGTCCTCCTATTATTTGCACAATCTTCTTTTAAATGCATTTGCAGTGAGGGGAGAGGTGCACCTTGTAAGCACTCCCTAAAATGACACACTAACTATGCAATAATGATACACTGCATGTGTTTGGGTCAGAATGCGTCAAATCTGTGCCTTACAAACAGGCTCAAAAGCCTCATGCCAGGTTCAGACACAGTGCTAAACTGACTTTAGCACTGTGTGGAAAAAATGCAGTCCCCTCCATTTATTTGAATGGAGCTGGTCCGGTGGTGCAGCAGGGGGTGCCGACACAGGGGGCTCCAGAAAACAAAACAAAACGCAGGGTCATCATGCGAAAAAGTAGAACATGACTCAACTTTTGCTGCAAAGCAACGCAACGTCATCCAGCAAGGCCGCTGTGTTGGCCAATCACATACACACAAGCGCACATTCCTGGTAGTTTACTTTGTAACGTGACCGGTGTATTTCTACTGTTTACCTCACTAGTGTTGTGACAAAAGATAGAATAGTTGCAGCTGTGATAACTTTCCAGAGCTGTAAAATCCTGTCTCTGGGTATTACAAATGGTTGTGCAGTGTTTTGGTGTCTGATAAGCCTTTAAATGCATTCATCTGTTACTCCAAATGGACTTCCTGGATTGTATTTCATTGTCTCACCGCTACCTTAAACAACACGCCCCCACCAACGCAGTCTGCTGTGTTGGTTTAACTGCTTTCTGTCTGAACGTCCGTTCTGGGTGTTCTGTACATATTTGTCTGGTTGTAGCGTATGCACACACATAGCGTGGACATACCATTATTATTAACCTCAAAATACCTTGTGATATACAACAGTTTGTTTTCTTATAGCCTTGGAAAAGATTTATGCTCAAAAATTCAATGATGTGCAATGACAAAAGTCCTGAACAGCACAAATTCAGTGTGTTATAGGACTGTGCTGAAGACTGCGCAGGAATACGAATCAGTTCAGGAGGCACACACCCTGTAATCTGCTCAAAAGCTTCACATAAAAGAGGATTTGTATCTTGCTTTGTCTTTCAGGAAACTCAGAGTGTTTGAAATCTGCCTTACAAAGCAACGCTCTCTCCTTGTCCTTGAAATATGTCAAGTACAAATCTAATCAAAAGATTACAGCCAGTGGAAAAGACAGAGAAACACAAAATGTGTTTTTGCCCTGAGCCTGCCAAGTGTTTTGTGAGCTGCGTACCTGAAAGCCATGCTTGCCTCTCCACCATGTGGTGTCTTCTTTAGGGGGCATGTCAATCACTGACACAATGTCGCCAACCTGCAGAGAGCAACAGAGGGAGGAAAGATAGAAATTTAAATATGTGCCATTACCTTTACCTCTTGTCCATAGAAGACATCAGTGATTGCTAAAATGGAAGGCATTATATAGCGAGCGTGTGTGTGAGTGTGTGAACTGTTGTTGTCACCTCAAAGGACAGCTCGTCTGAGGCCTGGGCGATGTAGCGCTTGATGACGTGGGCAGCAGCAATAGCTGGCACGTTGATGGACGACTCTTCATGAACCAACAGATGATTTCCCTTATTGTCAACCTAGTACACACACACACACGCGCACACACACACACGCATGCACACACACACACGTCATTTCAAGTGGCAGCCATTGACTAACAAATGACTATGGGAAAAGATAGAGAAACATGGCGATATAATAGTCCTGCCATAAGAAGCTATTCTGGTGAAGTGGTGAAGTAAATTCAGCTCCTTTTCTACCCGCTTGTTCAAATATTTTTGCTGTTGAGAAGAATGAATGTGGCTGGGATGGCTAGAAATTGCTGCCGATATCTACAACAAGATTCTAGTAATCCTACAGCAATACTATAGTATTTCTATAGTTATCCTGTAGCTATAGAAACCTGTATTCATCTTTTATAGTAAAGTACAACACTGTATTGTTTTAGTTTGCAAGGAATCTTTCTATCATTGTCTGTCTACTTTTCCTTTTGTTGATGCAGTTTTGCTGTGTTCAATATGTCATTGTGATTTGTTTAGGTATTTCTCTTTGCTGCATTATATAACTCTGCAGACAGCAACTCCTGCAAGGCTATTATATTGTGTTAAAAATGTGCTACCCTGCAGTTTTGTAACTGGAAAAGAATACTACAATGATTTGCCTTATTCACAGTGTGCAACAGTATTCATGGATTTTCTGACTGACCAATTCTTGAGCAGGTAAGACCATTCAAAGGCAGAAATAACAACTCATCTAAAGCAAAGCCTCAACCTTTTGGCAAAAAGGCTCTCTGATCCACTGAACCTTTTGGGTTTTTTTCTGCCAGTCAGTGTCAGTGTACTCCTTAAAGACAGAGGACAGTGCAGCCTTACCTCCATCCATGTGAGGGCGGGCCCACAGTTGATCTTGTTGTCAGCGATGGCTGAGAGCCGGGAGAGGTAAGCCAACAACATCTGGGAAACTGACTAATATGGAAGAAAACACACAGGCCAGTTAGTCATTCCATTTACTTCAGGTAGTACCAATTACTACTCTAACAATCCACAACTAACACAGCGAATATTAAACTTAGCTGCTACAATGGGTGTTAAGCTCCTTTTGTTATGTATTTTTTGAGTGACAAAGGCAGCTAATTACACAGCTGAAGAGTGTTGCATGGTAGTAAACAACTTGAAATGACATTTGCAGCTATGACTTCATATTACAAGGGACATTTAGTTTTATAGTTTCTGCTGCACATTTGAGCTAATGATGACACTAAACTTTACTGAGAAGAAGGGGTAGGAGGCAAGTTTCAGCTCAGTTACATCACTGTTCACTATTATGGGACCTTATAAATCTTATAAACACAGCTCATGGTGAAGGTATAATAGTATACTGCAGGCAGTTTTGTAAAGCTATTACTCTGAAAGCGTCTATACACACACACACACACACACACACACACACACACTACCCCTCAGTGATAAACTGGTTTTACCAGTTTGGTTTGATACCTAACCTCTGCATTCCTGTTAGAGCCTCAATCTGACCATAAAGCTTTCGTCTGGCTCAGAATCCCATCCACGGGCGGGCGAAACGAGGAATTACTGGCAAAACATCAAATTGTGCGTTCCCAAGACAAAAGCCATGTAGATCGTAGTGGATATTAAAGCACAGTAACTGGAAGAGGTTTTATCTAGATAACTGATACCTTGGCATGTTGTATTTTAAAAGTATATGGGCAGCAAATGCTATCATTTATTGAATTTAGGGGCTGAGAACTGGATGCTTCAGTGAGAGTGTAAACAAAGATGTGTGAGATTTAAAAAAAAGAAAAAAAGGAAAGCAAGATTCCCCAAACCTAAAAGTAAATATTAATTTTGCATACTATACATGAAGAATGCTCTTTTAATAAGCCTTTACCTGCAGCCAGGATTCATTTCAAGTTAAAATGAGAAGAAAATGGGTTTTAAATCCGATAAAGCTCCTTAGTGGATTATTTCGCTTACAGCCCTGAATGCGTTTTGTAGTTAAATACACTAAGTGTGTGTGTAGATGTGTGTTTTCAGTGCTTACCTCTGACTGATCAGTCAGACTGTCCAGTCGAGGCAGCTCAGGCAGCTGGGAGAAGCGTCGGTCATAGATACAGAGGTGCAGGTGCTTGTCCAGGACACGGAAATCCTCATAGCTGCGCTTCACAATCCAACTTCGACCCTTCAGAACAAGAAAAATACACAAGTGTAACCAGCGAGGAAACACAGACACAACACATTCACTGATTAAACAGCTACATGTGAGTAATGTTTCCATTCAACTGCAGCTAGGTTGAAGTTTTTCATGGGGAAATTAAATGCTGTCTAATGCTCACCCTGTAGAGAGGTGCCTAGGAAAATGAAATCACACAAAAGAAAGTTTGAATTGCCACGCACAGTCTGCACTAAGTTTATTGTAAATGCAACATTTGGGTCAGTTGCAACAACCAAACGAAAAAGGAGTAATTAATAAAAAAAACATCTCTTAAATTAAACAAATGTATTGTAAGATCCATAGAACATACGAACATAACAAAACAAAATATTGGGTAGGCACATAAAAGAAGTAATACACAATCACCACTGGGGAAAGACATTCCAGTTGTGAGAGAGGAAGACATGTCCCTTATCCATACTACAAACTGTGTGTACTTTACATTATTGCCAAGTGTTTCTAAAGAACAAATGAATGTTTAAGCTTGATGAATGCATTTTCCTAACTTCCAGGCAGTAACTGGTTTCCATTCATTTCCGTACAATATGATCATCAGCTAGCTGAATCTGTGTGGGGTTGTTTTGAAAACTCTTCTGGGTTGGTGCGTTCACGTGCTGTGGGAGCATCCAATATTTGAGTACCTTAGGGTAGGCTGCACAACAGCAACACTTTAAATGCAAGAAGTTACCAAACCTGTCTGTTTTCTGTCTGAATTCCAGTGTGGACCAATGTGGAAGCTATTTAGTTTTTCTTCATCTGCTGAGCTTTCGTATGTGAAAATGGCCTCTATTTTAAGGAGTCAACTACTTGAGGAAGGAGAATAAATAGGAAGCCAAGTAATCATTAAACTGAAAAAGTAACGTTATGAATTTAGTCATTGCAAAAAATACATTCATATCTGTCGAACAGAAGCTTCTCTGTTGTAGCAGCATACTCCTGTTCCTCTGTAAGTCAGATTAACTGGTGTTCCCCAAGGGTTCATTCTTGGCTCACTGTTGTTTTCACTTACATGCATCCCCTCAGTCAGGTGATAGAAAGCCACGATGTTCTCTTCCACTGATGGGGATGACGTGCGAAAGTTATATGTTCCACTGCAATCCAACAATTCTAGCACTATAAATTATTTCCTGTCTTAAAGCGTCAATAATCAATATTTTTATTAACAACAGATCACATGACAACTTATACGTGAAAAGGTGTCGCTCGTAGTGACAAACCCACAGATAATTATCACCTGACTGTGCTGCTCCCCTCAGCTCTACACAGGATTTTAGTGTCTTTCAGCTCACTGTTTTGGTTCATTCTGACCGCTCTCATCTGTCATTTGTCATCCGTCATTTTCAGCTGCAGCAGGCAGCTGCCTTCAGTGAAAAAGTTCTATAAACTGACTGTACACTACCTGCTCAGCACCAAACAGCAGACAGACACAGTAAGAGTCTAGCTGGTGAACATACTGGAGTATTTAGCAGTTAAAGACCCAGATGTTTCCCTCAGGAGTTGGTGGAGAGCTAAAAAGAGAGTAAGTATTGGCCATACATTCATCATCTTACATTCACACACAAACACTACTTCAAATGAAGCTAATGTTGCGCAGTATCTGCTGGATGTGTAAATAGGAAAACTGCTTGCTAACAAGTTCACCATATCAACTAAAAAGTGACAATAGGCCAGTGTTGTGTTTGCAGCTTGTTTCTACTGTCCTCAAATGGCTAAACAAACAGTTATTGCAGGTTTAGTGACATGACGTGCTGCATGTAAATGTCATAATATCATTAATTTATGATGACAAATCTGAGGTAAAACTAATTGAACCAGAAATGCCAATTCAATAGCAAGCTAGGCTGCCTGTCAAAAGAAGAATAAGCTACCTGCTTAGTGTTATTTCTGTTGCTGATCTTTGTTTAAAGGACCAAGTTAAGAATATTGTGCAGTCTTGTTTGTGTTTGTTTTTTAATAACTCAAGAAAATCTCTCAAATTAGGTCATTTCTGTCTCCTGCTGATTTAAATATAGTTATACATGCTTTTATTTTTTCCCACCTGGACTACTGCAATGCACTTAATGCTGTTGTTTCCTCTGATTGTGGCGCTCCACTTTTGCCATTGTATGCTCTCATCTACTGTTAACATTGTTTTATGCTTCCATTTCTTGTTTTTACTTACTACTTTTTACTTACTATTTTCTTTTCTTTGGACAGCACTTAATAACTCTGTTAAGAAAATACAACTAAAGTTTATATTATTATCATTAAAAAAATACCTTATACTTTAACGAGTTACTGTACCTGCTGTCATATCATTATCTAGTGTAGCCCCTTAACAAACCAAAGCAGGCTTCTTGGGTCATCTGGGGTGGTTGAAAACTCAAGGTCAAACAATGACACCAAACATTTGGTTGCCATTAGTTGAACTTTGTGGATAACATTACCAGAACTCCTCCACCAGCCTGTGTCAGCATAAAGACAAGCCCACTAAAACCTTTATCAGCCCACACTGCTGTGACTCTGTTTTTCCTTTTTTCTCTGGGATTGTCTCTTTTGTTTTTGTCCCCACAGACACTCTTCTTTTCATGCCTCTGATACAATGGCACTATCTCAAAAAAAGAAGAAAGAAAAACGAAAACGGGAATCAAGTCTCCCATGGACTTAAAAACTTTGATATTGGAAATGTCTTCATAAACAAAGAACATCAACGGCTTACTCAGCCTTTCCTAGTAAAATGCAGTGATTAAATGCCAACAGTGCAAGTGCAAACCAAGAGAATTATGCCCCAGTCCACCACATTAAATGTAACTTTTCTTTCTTTCTTTTTTTTTTTTTTTTTTTTAAATCTAAGAGTTCTTCCATGGATTTGTTGTTTATTTTTCATCCAGTAAGATGGGGCTCCAAACCTCAAAACCCCACTGAGAGAAACTAGTGGTGGAAAAAGTCTTTCGCTTTGATTTGCCCTAGAAAGATCTGTGTGTACCGAGGCCAGGGCTTGTGTGACTGGGACTGCAGTGCACCACTTAGCCCACAGATTCTAGTGCTGTTTTAAATGTGCTGGCTGGTAGAGACGCACTAGGAGGGCTCTGTGGGCTTGGGGAACTCTTTCTGCTTTCCTGCCCCACTTTCAGATGGTGTTTCTAGTTACCCCCTTTTCTGGGTCTGTGGAACTGAACCAATCTCCCTGTGCTGTGCTACTTTCTCTGTTTAAAGCTCTGAGTGCAGAACTCAAGGCCAACTCTTTGCCAGTTTTTCCCCCTTTTCAAATAGAACTAGTGTACATTTAGAAGTTTTCCAATGGCTGTAAGAAGTTGGAATTTCCAAGTGCACATACTTGTGTGGCATTGCCAAGGTCGTGCAAATGGAATATGATCTGTAGAGGGAAATGCATGAAACCATAATCAAAAATGTCACTGGAGGAGGCTGGGGCAAAACTTCTGAGCAGCTGGTGTGCATGTGTGTGTTCTACTTGAAGGCTATGTCCAACTTTGGGGAAATCAAATGTCTTGCTTTACTTTGTATATGATGTAATCATAAATAATTTGGCTATTACTTTGCCCTGACATCCCTCCTTAAAAAGGAATTTTAAACATGACTAAGCCAACTTTTTTATACTTTGACAAGACCTCTGCAATGAAACTAAGCAAGGAATGAACAACTAGCTGTAAGAAGAGGACGACCATGGACACAGCAGTGCCAATGAAGGAAACACTCCATAAAGCCTCTGCCATCAGTGATAGAAAATGGTACTGGGTGGATATTGCCACCAATAACTGTTGCAATGAAGGATTGGACGTTCCAATAATAACACCGACACATCTAAACAGAAAACATTGCAACCTATCCTCCAAGAGGTCAACATAAGAAATTAAATAAAAAAAAGAAATCACCCAAGGTAATATCCTAAAATATGCAGAAACATGTGCACAGTACTTTGTAAAAGCCCAATCTATCGGACATTCTTCAAAAATTGCTCACCCATCCTGGCACTCATCCACAGCTCTTCTCAATTCACTTCCAAATTCCCACATAACTTGGATTTTTTAAACAATAAGTTTGGTGTTTCAGAAATGTCTGAATTTGAGCCAGCGTTCTGTTGGACTGTGCTGGAGTTTTTAGAGAAAAGTTGAAAGCATGAATACATTTTTTACAAATGTCTGGGTGTGTGCTTGCAGATGAAGTGGAGTCTGTGTGGGAGTTCGTATATAATTATATCTAAGTGTATGCATGCCGTGGGGTGTATTTCGGTATGACTGCACCATCAAACCCAGTGGAGTCCGCCGTCTTACCTGGCAGTAAATATGAACTAAGTACACCAGCTCCTTAGACTCATAGCCGTTCCGCGTCACTTCACACTGTTCATCCCCGAGGGACAACTGAAAGACACAGAGCAAGAGAGGAGTTGGACCATTAGACAAGCATTGTTCATTTCAAGAAAAGAGATAGAATGAGATAGTGGCAACTTCACAAACCCTTTGACAAGTCCATTATTACAAACTCATGGGTGGACAGCACTACAGCACAAAACTTCAATTTAAATTCTATTGGTGATCCTAAGGTTTGTCAAACATGTCAGGCAGGGAAAAATGCATAAAACAAGGCAAGAGAAACCAAGATTCTTTTCATTTCATATAATGACTGTTTGAGTCATAAGTGTATTATGCTGTAGCTTTAATGAAGTGCTGGCACAACATCTAAAATAAACATGAGCTGTTGTCAAACGGTGAAGGAAAAGTCTTTTATTAACTTTGAAGCGACTTATAAGGACATTTCAAGGCAATATTAAGAATAATAGGTTTCACTTTCCCAACATCGCCTTTACTTCAGGTGTCCAAGATATTATTACTCAAAGGAAACATCTATATTTTCCTGTCTGACATCACTTTCAAGCCCATACAGACAGAGCAAGGATGTGAGGCAGCTTTTAATCACAGTACAAACCTATACTACAAGGAAAATGGGGGCTTCTGAAAATAAATGGATATTGTATAAAATGATTATACTCATGGGTTCCAAGTGGAACAGTACTGACCGCCCACTTATTGATGAAATATAGATGAGGAAAGAAGCATGAAGCTCGGAGCGCTGGCACAGCTAGCATCTGCTTAGTAGAAAACAGAGTCATATGGACAGCTGTTTTAAGGAAGAAGCCTCATCTTCACAACCTCACTATCTTGTGTGTTTTAAGGAACAGATCTCAGTTAGATGTGCCCTCATTAGAAAGAAAAGTTTAATTCAAACCTTCATGGAAAATAAATCAAATTCTGGCTCACATTCTTCTTATTTATTATCATTATTATTAATGATATACTCAACCAAAATTAAAATTGACATCAAATTACACCTAAATAAAATTGGACAAACAAACAAAACACACCCTATTACTGAGAATGAAGCTATAACATTTCTTTTTGTTCCCTCTCAAAAATAATAATCTGCATTAAGCTATAATGGACACGTTTCCTTTCAATTTTTATAATGTACCTGGATTACAATTAATTAACCCACATTCAGTAGTCCATATATATCATTTTATGCACACAATCCAAAGACCAACACAAAAATGACTGAGATAACTGATTAATTACATTAAATATTTCCTTCAGATGTAATCTAATTTAATTCCATATTCCTTTATATTTCTATTTTTTCTTGATTCTTTTTGATACATTTTTTTCATATGGTGATATTCTAATTAATGAATCTAACCAGTTTTTTAATGATGGTGCTTTTGGACTCATCCATTCCAAGGACCAGCCTGATCAATGCCACAAGACCCATACAGACAGTAACATATTTGCCTGTATTTGATTCAACCAAGGTACATTAGGGAAATCACACAATAAACTGAACCTTGGGCACTTCAAGATACAAATCCCCGAACCCCCTTCTATGTAATTTGGTAAATTTTCCTATTACAGAATATACATGCAAAGCAGAGTCCCTTGTGTTCTCTTATACCACCAACACCGACTGCCCTCAGTTAATCCCATTCTTTTAAATCTTACAGATGTGTAGTAAACTCAATCTTTGTATTAAATCAAGTAATGCAAATTATTCCTCTATTTTATCCTTTCTTTTCTGAGACAGCACTTGTAGAGGTCTGAATGGGGCTACCATTTGCCTCTCCAGTTCAACCAAACCTAAACTACTGCCTAGAGAGGCCGTTTCCACAACACAAACTTAACGACCCGTAACTTAACGTGTACCCAGTGTCACAGGTACTACTTTTTTTCTCCCAGTTTTGGGGGCGAGTTCCTGAACCTAAATTTGGGCACTGCTCAGGAGGTGGTACTCAATCCAAGTTCCAGGTACTGTCAGGGGAAATGCTCATTTACAACACAGAAACCACCACAATTAATAAAGCAGGACATGTGTTTAGATCAGCACTGTAAGGAAGTGTGTTTCAATATACAGGCGATGTTGTGATTCAGAATATGTGTTTTGCTGTCTTGTTCTGCATTTGTTCATGTAAACTGTAGCTACGAGTTAAATTACATTTCCCAGTAATGCCGGTCCTGTCGTCTCTCTTCGCTCCATTCTGTTGACCTCCTATTGCAGGTGGGGACCCTCTATTAATTTACTGATACTGACGTTTACGAGTCATAAGAGCTCATGTGTAAACGTGAAAGAAAATCTTTATTAGCAGCACTTTTTCCATTGTTGTCAGTCCCACAGTGAGCTGCACTCACCTACCAAAATGACCACATTTGTCCTGATATGTGAAGTGGTGTGGCTATTTCCACGTTTATCACAGTGGAAAAGCAAGGCAGATCCTAGAACCACAGCTTTACAAGTTCAGACAATGGGTAGCTCCATGTCACGTGTCATTAAGTTCCGGTTGTATGAATATGTATAACAAAACAATGTGAATGCATAGTTTTCATGTCAATTGGTGCTCTTTTTCTCCCCATAGCACCCCTCGGTGTAATGAGTAGAACCTCCTGTGCAGAGTTTTATCTATTGAGCTTAACACCATATAATGAACATATGATGTAGCACATCACCTAGCCAGATGGGGTGAGGTCTTTGCACATATGCAGTTAGTTCCAGGTTGGAGGGAGTTTCCATCAGAAACAATGGTTATATTGTTCAGTGCTACTGAAACTGGGCCTGGCAGTACCTGGTGGTCAGGATTGGCTTTTTCAGTTTCTGTCTCTGAACGTGACTCTCTCCGTTTCTCAGTGCTCCTAAGGCTCGTATGTTTGGTAGATCTCGGTCACCTCTCTCTCAGATTGATAATGTTTTCTTATTCTATTTGCTTCAGCTTTTTAGGTTAAATCTGCATCTGTTTGTTCAGACAAAAGAAACCTTTTCTGCTTCCGCAACAGCAAGCATTACCACTAAGACTGAAGGTATTTATGTGCTCTGAAGGTCCACTAAACAGATATTGTCTAATCAATGTCATGGTGCCAGTGAGGGGAGAAAAACACATGGAAGTGTTTTTGTTCCCATTAAAGAGGGCTTGATTTAAAAGCAGTTGTTAATGGAGGGGCAGCGGTAAATAGAGCCTTCACAGAACAACAATGTCCTTTTCTGTGGCAAACTAGTATGACAGTAAATGACCTAATTACCTCTCTGTTGTTCAGTATGAGCACTGAGCAACCCAGAAATGTTTTGCACTCTATGCACAAGCAAAAGCCATTCTCTTGACAGAGCAGCCAGCACAAACAATAAAAACAAACTTCAGAAGTGAGCCCACAGAGACAGACATTTGAGTGCAAAAGGCTTTCTCCCATTTTACTGGAAGGGTTTAAGGGTTTGGACCTATACTTTAAGACAAAGGACAGCTGCCCAATGACCAACTGTGACTGAGGAGACAAGAGTCATTGTTTTGATTGACTGGGATCACTGCTGTTGCAACAAACTAAGACACCATGTAGGAAAAATGGACAAAGCATTGCTGTTTTAATACAGAATGTAGCAAAACGCTGTGCTGTACGGTGAGAGCAGCATTACAAACAGTGTTTGACATGGTCATTATCTGGAATATTTTTGCAATGATGGATTACACCTCTTCAGCTTCTCCTCAGCTTTTAAATGTATTCAGACCCACATCCTTGCACATAGGCTGCTGTCAAATTTTAGCACGGATTTGAATATTGTTTGCTGGTAAACTGATTTTTATCCATGCTAGCAGCGTGGCTAGCACATCGGTTGGTCGATCCACCACAGACTGAAATGTCTCAACAACAATTGTATGGATTGCCATGAAATTTGGTACAGACATTCATCGTCTCCAGAGGATGAACCCTACCTACTTTGGTGAACCCCTGACATTTACTAGCACTACTAGCAGGTCAAAGCTTCACTTATCCTGAGATATAGCTCAACATCTACTAGATAGAGTAGCACAAAAGTTTGTACAAACATTCATGGTTTCCAGAGAATGTTGTTTGTCCAATACTTTGGTTTATGACCAAATACCTGCTAATTAGCAAATATTACCATGGTGACATGCCAAACTAAGATGGTGAACACGGTAAACATTATACCTGCTAAACATCTGGATGTTAGCATTATCTTTGAGCATGTTGGCATGCTAGCATTATCATTTAGTTCAAAGCACCGCTGCGCCTAAGTACAGTCTAACAAAGCAGCCAGTGTGGCTGTAGACTGTTAGTCTTGTTTGACAAACAGACCAGAAATTGTGAATGAATACTTCTCTGTCTAGTAAACTCATCTTCCACAGGGTCTCCTCAGGGCTGCATCCTGTTATTATTGTACTTTATCACTGACTGCTGTATGTACATGTAAGCCGAACATAAAAGCTCTACTCTGCTCTACTCTTAGGCCAGCACACAAAGGGCTCAACAGTGTTTCTGTAATACACTTTCATGTGAACTCTTAAGTGAACTCTGGGTGAGTGAAATGTTTGTGATTTTCTGACAACAATTGATTAAAACAGAATGTTTTTTTTGTTTAAAAGATGTGAGAGCGTCTTTGGCTAATAGATGACAGTAGCAGGCAGCTTCAGGAGCTTATCTGTGATTTTTAATGCAACAAAAAAATGCCATCAGGCAACTTGGACACAACGTCTGGTCTAAGCTTAACCGAATCAGGACCACCAACACCAGCAAATAATATGAATGGGGAAACCCTTAATGCTGCTAGAAAAGGTAACACAGCAACCATATGGTTTCAATGTATAAAAGAGACCAAAATGTACAGAAAAATTTGGTTGGTAAAAAAGGTGTATGCTGAGGTACGAACACTGAGCTAGTAAGTGTTAGCATCAGCCAAAACATCACAAATTGTGGTAACAATTAAACTCAGAGCCTTTGTGTTTGTGGGTGAAGCAGCACGTTGGGAGCAATATTTCAGATATGAGTCAACGCAGGGTGGTGTTTAATCCAGAGGCTCTGAGACCTGAAGATTTACATTTCTTCAACACTCTCCTAGCTACTGTATAGATCCCTCTGCAATTCTACATACAGGACTCCATAATAATCCTTCAACACAACCACCAGAGGGTGACATGACATTCTTTTTTTCTGCAGATAAACAAAGTCCACACCAGGGCTTTAAATTGATAAATTGTTTCCCTCAGTAGTCTTCCTCATATAATTCACACAGTATATGTATGCACAGAGTACCAACATGCACAGCTCCACTCTTCTGAGGGATTTTGCAGGAAGACATGTTTAGTCCTAAACTGTCTACAGTACATCTGCTGACAGAGCCTTTAGAAATGAAAGATGGCATTTACTGAATAAGCAAGCTAGCGAGGAAGCATACTGTAATTGTCTCCCAGCTGCATGATAACAGAACTGTACAACAAACATTTATAAAACTATTGTCAGTCAGTACTTGCAGAAACATTATTTTAAGAGGAGTATAATAAGACACTGGATACAAAGACTAGTGTCCGCTCGACATGGGAATTTCATCATTTCAGCAAGTGCTTCTGCTTTTAGCCAGTAGTTTATCCAAATTACAACTTGTGATGAGATCCAGTGCCAGCGCCAGATCCTGTGCACCCAAACTGAGTGGCTTGCTAGACAGGTTGTCTGCCATTCTAGGCCCGTTTTCTGCAATGCATGCAACACACCACATTATAATTTGATTTCAATCCAACCTGCACTGCACTAGCACACATTGTCCCTGTCGCCCCAACAAAGCTTAACAACAAAGGGGGCTGCAATCTTGTTGGTCCTGGGCAAACTGGATTTTCAGATTTTCAACTATACGCACCAAAATAATAAAGTGAGAACAGGTTGTATTTCCCAAAATACAATACTAAACATTAAAGAATGGGCTATGCTGGATGTACTGGGTTCAAGTTCAAACTCTACATTATGGTAACAATGGAAAGAAACACCAAGGCAATGCAACTACCCTAAGAAAGACAAATCACTGGAATTATAAAATTAGAACTTTCTCCATGTCCTTACGCTGTATATGGCCATATTGGGAAAAAATACACATCAATGGGTGGTCTGCACTTTCTTCTTGTTGTAAGAGCATCAGAGCAGGCTCATTAAATTCCCAAAAGCAAGAGAAATCCCATCCATGGTCATTGGTCATTTTCCAAAGAGAGCACTTTAGAGACAGAGGTGAACTTGTCCCTCTAAGAAAGGTTTCTGCAGAGGAAAAAAAAAAGCTGAATCCAACAGCCATATTTTGGACACAAGCAATTTTGATGAGTCCGGCAGGCACACAAGGACAAGGGGGAAGCATTGATCTGATGACTGCAGAGCAGCAGCAGAAAAATGAAAGAAAAGAACCAAATGGCAGTCAAAAAGACAGAAAGACACTTTGTACTCACATCAGTCTGGTTTTCACTCCTTGCTTGTTTTAGTTCCTACACTCTCATTCCCTTCATGCTCAGAGTTTGCCCCTCCTTAACACTCCAACACCTGTCCCCAGTCTCTATTTCTCTGAGGAAGTGTGTGTTTCTTGAGTGTGAGAATGTACATCCCGTCTTGCAGAGTCCTGTTTCGCTGGTCCGGAACACAATTCCCCTCGGCAGGACGTAAATGTCAGCTCTCCACTTTCTTTCACGTACAGTGTAAGCTCTCCCAGACAGTGTGGGATTCAGAGACAGAGGGAGGGAGGCAACAATATTAGCAGCAGCGGTAGTGGTGGTGGTGGTGGTGGTGGAGGATGAGAGGAGGCTGTGATTTTGGTGGATTCCTCAACGGGACAACTTTCATCTCCTCCATTTTGCCCTCTCTCCCATCCTACCATTGTGATGGTCCATCCTGATTTTCTCGCCTTCTTTCTCTTGTTGGCTTCCTTTCTCTGATGGCTGGCACCCGACACAACTTTAACGCAGCAGGAAATAATGGGAGGGAATGACCAGATTTTTTTAAAGAACAAAAAGCTGTTTTCTTTCTTTCTTGCTCTTCTGACGACCTCACAGTCTGCTTTCTCTGTCCCTCCGCCACATGCTATTCTATCCCTTTTCCCCTCCTCTCCCCTGTCTGACATGCTGGCTCACCCCTCCCCCTTCTCTCCTCCTCTTCCCCCTCTCTGGTTGGTATGTTCCCAGGACAAAGAGCAGGGATGGAGAGAGAGAAAGAGAGAGCAAAAAGAAGCAGAGGAGAGGGAGAGGGCAGGGGGTAACAGAAAAAAAGGGGAGGGGGTACACTTGCGGGAGAGCAGTTTTCTTTCCTTCCACATGTACAGTCCTCTCTGTGCTGTCCTCTTGTACTGTGGTATTTTATTGAAAGCACTTAACTGAGGAAATCTGCAGTTCTCGCAAGTAGACAATTAATAGAGTCAAAGGACATCAAGGCATTAACAGCTAACATTCAATTAAGCATGACAATAACATATGCTTTGCAAATGCAGAAAATAATGGGAAGCTACTTCAACTCCTGCACGACCAAACCCTGCATTTACATTTTCACTCAACAATAAATAACCATGGAGTGTGGTAGCTCGCAGTCTACCACACTTGCAAAGTAGAAATAGAGTCACCAAAAATATAACCCTAAACTCCCCTCTGCTAAACGGCCTGCTCTCAGGTTGCAGCCAAATACATCAAACAAAAAAAAAAGGAAAGTGTAGGTTGCATCAGCTGTGATGACTTCATATGTGCCATCCACACATGAGATGGATTAAAAAGACCTATTGCTGGAGAGGAGAGCAGAAATCCAAGCAAAGGGCCAGCCTCACGGAGGACATGTGGGAGCCAAAAGAGGCCACAAGGATACAGAGCTGCATTGGACCTGCAGCGCTCCTGAAATCCCTCCCTGCGCTGCTTGACAAACGTGCAAAGTATGTGCATGTTTCTCTGTGCAAGAAAAAGAAATCTAACAACACAAGAAGGAAAGTTCAAACATTCACATATTCAATTAAACTTCAGGTTTAAACATTGCAAACTTATTTACTTACTTTTATTGCTGCAACCTTCATTCCTGAAATGACTGTGATAAAAACTTTGCGGCAATGTCTCAATTTGCTAACAGTCACCACTGAGCCCAAACTGTCCCTGCTTTCCTGAAAAAGCAGTGTTCAAGATGAGCTGCGAGCCGGTCCTCTCAGTTAGCTGGGATGTCTGGTTGGATTGGCTGCCCGAGCAGAGCATCAAATCATTCTCTACTACAGGTCTGCTTATGAATATCAGATGATAATCCAATGATGACCCAGTTCATTCAGCTCTCCACTCTGCTATGCCAGTGATGGGTTGGACTGATTTATCACAAACCACATGTGGGGAGGTCAGATGTTGTCCAGGAAATGTAACCACAGCTGAAGTTTAAGACTTGAATGCAAAAGGCAAAACCCCTCATCAAATTACATTATTGTTTTATACAAAAATGAAGATGCACCAGGAAAGATTTTAATATGAAACATGACTGTTGGAGTGCATTCAGCCAAAACAAAGGGGGAAAAATTGATTTAAAAAAAACTGTGCAGTGGCCATGCGTTTTGTTTGCCATTTTCCTCATTACCATGTATGATTCATCAGTTATACATTTTCAACACACAGCTGTGACTGTTGATCATTCAGATGGGCTCTAGTACTTAAGTCCTACACTGAGACCCATGATGAACTCCAATCCCAAATCTGAGGACTCCTGGTTTTTCTCAGACATGACTGACTATGAACTCCTTCCACTGCACTGAGGACTACAATGTTATCTTTGGAATTGATTGTATTAGACATGGCAGCTACTAGTAACCCACTAGTAGGTTACTTGACATGCAGGGAGTTCAAAACAATAAGACAAGACAAATGCTGTGTCTCAATTCCCATTGTTCCGTACTTACACTTGCTATTTTAAGTGCGTTCAGACTCACAATTATGGCAAAATACAGTGCACTATGAGACTGAATTGAAGTCAAGTGAGCAAACAAGCCGGCAGATTGCGACAATCATGGTCAACTATTGGCGATAATGCTTCGCCCGGTTGCAATTCAAATGTTCAAATGTTGCGATCGTCATTTCCGTTAAGTGCAAAATGTCTGTGTTTGATTTGAGACAATACTACCCTACAGTGTACTACATGGAAGTGTACCAATCGAGGTATCCGAATTGAGACACAGCATATGAGTCTAGTCATTTTCTTTCTTTCTTCTTCTTTTCTACTGTTTCTTTCTTTTCTTTGTACTTAGGCACAGCAGTGCTTGGAATGAATGCTAACATGCTAACAGTTACAATGCTAACATACTGATGATGTGCAGGTCTTATGTTTACCATGGTCACTGTCATGGTTAGTTTGGAGTGTTAGCATGCTAACATTTAATAATCCGCACTGAACACAAAGTACAGCTGAGGCTGATGGGAATGTCATTGGTTTTGCTGGTATTTGGTCATAAATCAAAGTATTAGACAAATTCAAACTTTGATCTAATGATGGGTGATGAAAAGTCTGGAGATCACCAAAGTCATTACAATTCATCCTGAGGGGAACATGGATGTCTGTACCAAATTTCATGGCAATCCTTCCCATAGTTGTGGAGACATTTCACCTAATGGTGGGGCTAGACAATAAGTCAGGGGAACACCACAGAGAGCAGGATACATCGCCCTGTGCCAAACCCTCAAATAGATAGAGATATTTCAGTCTGGACCAAAGTGGTGGACTGACGGACCAACAGACATAATGACATTGCCATCCCTAGAGCCACACTGCTAGCATAGCTAATAAAAGTACTGTATCAGCAGAACTGCTTGAGGATCTACTGGGGGCTTATGCCCATTGGATTTTTCAAATAATCCTAAATTTTCAGCCATTTATGGGCAGAGACTATGGAGGACTTTTTTGATATATTTTAAATTATAATGTATGTTCCTGTAAATAAAATACCAACATTATCTTAAAGACTTAAGAGCATCAGTGCTTGTTGGCCCACAGCGTTCCTCTATGCTTTCAATATATCAGGTCAGGCCAACGCAGCTCTACACCAAAGACCCAGAGCTTACTGACTCTTCACTGTTGGTCGATGAGATGACTACACCTTTGTCTACCACATCAAAACAAGAAATTTACAAAAAAGACTGGTCTCAAAAGAACACTGCAACAATTATCTCTTTAGCTCTGGCAACTAGCTCAAAACTACTCTGTTTGATGAATTGTGATATAAATGTGTGCATGTCTTTCTTATTTATTTTATGACGGAAAAACAGACCTCAATCTGTTAGACTAAAGAACGCGAGGACTTTGACTCAACAAGATCGTTCTACTAATTCTACACTAGTTCTACACTAATTATGAATAGGCACTACATTTCTTTTCAAAAAAGTTGGGATGTAAGTTTGCAGAAAAACGTTGCGATTTAAAATAATGGCTGGTCTCCCATGACACTACTTTCATACTGTGGTATTTTTGTCAGACTGCAGAACTAGAAGGGTTTCAAACGCAGGACTGCCTGGCCTGTGGGGGCTTTGCTGCAGCACTTCAGAGCTAAAGGAGGAAGTGTGAAGGAGCTACATCTAAAATCATTACTAAAGCTATAAAAATGGATCTAGTAAGGGACTGCAGAGTGCAATGGGATTTAAACACAGAGAGAGAACGCTGTAAGGGGATGAGATCAGGACTTGGAGGAGATTCATAAAACAAATCACATTAAGAGAAAGATTTGTTTACTGTAGTGTTCATGCACTCACACACACAGAACTACAACTTCAAGGGCAGTAACCTAACACAGAATAACCCTCAGATGAAAGGGCACTGAGTGGGGCTAAAAACGCATTTCCACCTTAGCGCAGAGAATATATTGTCAATATGTGCATCCTACTAATTAAGGCCACTCTGCACACTGCTGTTATCTCACTTCGCTGTTAGCGGTAGGCCCATTACAATCACACCAATGTGTTAGATAATGCAGAGAAAGGGTACTATTCACAAACACAAGTCATGATGTATGACACTAAGTGGACTGTATTCTTTCAAGGCACCTCAACATTCCAGGTTTACAGAATGACTGGAATGAAGGAAACACCAAAAACAACTTGATGTCAAGAGGATATTGCAATTTTGTCTCTTCCATCCCAGCTTCATTTTCAGGAGGCCAGAAAGGGGTAAGGCGTTCCAAACATGCTTTCAGCCGTCCTGGAGTGCAGCAGTCACTCCAGCGGCCAGCTCAGCAGTTAAGATGTTCCCACGTCCCAGGCATTTCCCCGCTGGAGGCCCCCCAGGTCAGGTAGGAGAGGAGAGGACGGTTTGTCAAGTGTGAAGGAGGAAAGGGAAATAAATCAGTCTAGTCAAGCTGCAAAAGCCATAACAAGAGAGAGTATACGGAACAGAGTTTAGGCCGGTCATTTTTCCTGCTGACTGGTTGGATGTCAGTTTAGTGGACAAATCACAAACAGTGAAGGAGAACATAAATATCACTCTGGGAACATGCATCTGTATACAGCCTTGATGTATTTCACAAACACGTTTGGTACATGAATACATACACAGGCAGTTTTCACATTTGCTGATCTAAGTCTCAGTTGGGGCTGTCTGTGTAGGACTTTCCCTGGAAAAACGCTCTGGTGCACAGAAATCTGGATGCACAGTCTGGATGAATCACGTTTAGCCTGGCAAGATAGTCTTAAAATTTATAGGAAGGCCCTCCTTAATGCTAGAGCAGCCTACTACTCATCATTGATAGAGGAAAATAAGAACAACCCCAGGTTTCTGTTCAGCACTGTAGCCAGGCTGACAGAGTCACAGCTCTGTCGAGCCATGTATTCCTATAGACCTCAGTAGTAACGACTTCATGAGCTTCTTTAATGATAAAATTCTAACTATTGGAGACAAAATTCAGCACCTCCTGCCCTCAGCCGGTACTGACTTATCTTCAAAGCATCAAGCAGTTGCCAATCAGTTGTGTGATTTTCTACAGAACAATAAGCTATTTGAGGATTTTCAGTCAGGATTTAGAGTGCATCATAGCACAGAGACAGCACTGGTGAAAGTTATAAATGACCTTCTGATTGCATCAGACAAAGGACTTGTCTCTGTACTTGTCTTGTTAGATCTTAGTGCCGCATTCGATACCATTGACCATCACATTCCATTACAGAGACTAGAACATTTAATTGGCATTAAAGGCACCGCACTAAGCTGGTTTAAATCCTACTTATCAGATTGATATCAGTTTGTACATGTTAACGATGAATCCTCTATGCACACCAAAGTTAGTCACGGAGTTCCACAAGGTTCTGTGCTTGGACCAATTCTATTCACCTTATATATGCTTCCTTTAGGCAATATTATTAGGAAGCACTCCATAAATT